>JAPZEB010000001.1:31038766-31052843 GCA_029783705.1 Chaetodon striatus
TGTAATTTATAATATTTTTTATTTAAGCTGTTTTATATTTGTAAAAAAAAAAAAAAAAAAAAAAAGATAAGAAATAAATGATTTAATGTATTTTTCAGGGATAAAATGCAGTGACAAATCATATATTTTTACACAAATTAGCAAGATTGTTGCTCTCTATGGGCCAGTTTTAACACCTTTTAACAGAAACAGTTTCTTTCATGTTTAACAAGAGGAAAATCCTAAAGAGATAAAGAGAGAAATGGGCCTAAAGACATCAAATAAACCCCTTCTTTCATTTTACAAATGATTATACAGTCTGTACTTGCATTATAGCATTGCTGGTTGATGAGGCTTATAATAGACTAATCTGTGATGTTATAATTAGATTTTTTTATATCAAGTGTTGTAATTTGGAACAGCCTCAAGGCCCAAGAGGTTGCGGATATGTTGAATAAAATCAAATGAAGCCCTGTTTTTGGTCGATATTGAATGCGAATCAAACACATGCAGAGGACACTACTTGTGCCAGCTTCGCCGCCAAAACTGACACAGTACAAAAGAACAAATATTGCATGTAAGACTTCAAGGCATGTCAGGGGATGTCGCCTTTTTTGAGAGACACCAACATGCATGCCTGGCAAAAGCTTTGATGCAAATACAAGGCTAAAATATACATGCCAGACTGCACAAGTCTGCAGATAAACCCCCACAAGCGCTTATCTCAGCTAGGATTTATGATAAATACTCTCTTTATCCATATGTGGTTGAGAAAAAAAAACATACAGTATGATCAAAAATAGATTATATGGAATACTGTTTGATTACATAACTAAGGTTCTGCATGATATCATATTTTCCAGGCCTACATCGCTGCCTTCACTCACTGCTCCATCACTGCCCCCATGGAGCTTTGATTTACAGCCTCAGTGTCTGAGAAAACAAATGTGAGCTTGGTAGTCCAGAGTTTGATCAGGATTTATGCCCTTGGTCAAACATATACACATGCCACGTCGCCCAGGTTCAATCTCTGTCATGCCGTGCTAGGAATAATTCGCAAGGTACCCGCAGCACATATTTGCAAGTCTTATATCTGTGAATCAAAAATTTCACACAGTGTCAAAACTGAGATATTTCCATGTTTCCCCCTATTCCCAGACCTCTCCGAGCTTCATTTTTAGCTCATGACTGCTCATACTTGTTTGCTTGTGTGCGTGTGTGCTAATCTCATTTCAGCTTTTCAGGCCAGCCGAGGGGAGAATTTGAACAACGGCAGCAAAGCGAGAGAGAGCCACAGCTGACCGCAGTGACGTCAGCTGCACTGACCGGCCCGACCGACACTGCGCGCACATATACACACTTGCACACACATCATCTCGCTCACCTATACCCACATTTCCACAGGGGAATTAACCATCAATGGCCCCTCAGTGTGAGCGTGTGTGTGTGTCCATGTGTGTGTGTGAGAGTGAGTGAGTGTGTGGGAGCGAGAGAGACAGATATGCTTGCCAGTTGCAGCTGTAGCTCCTAGCATTTAGGGGACAGACTGTCATTTTCAGTTTTCCTCCCTTCTCGTTTAAAAAATAACTTCATCCCCGCTCTAAGATTTAAAGCTTTACTATATTAAATGTTAAGTATGAAAAAGTAGGTTAATATGAAAAGTAATTTATTCAATGATCACATTACAAGTAAAGATGTTTCATATCCATTTCAGGCTTGGAAATATTTCAGGAGCATGCTTTGTGCTAAATTAAATGTATCCAGCGACAACACAGTGACTAATGCCAACTAATCATGTGCTAGACTGAGCTAATGTTATAAACATGACTTAAAGGTCCAGTGTGTAGGATTTAGGGGGTTATATTGGCAGAAAGGGAATTATATAGAAGTATATTTTCTTCATTGTATAATCACCTAAAATAAGAATCATGTTTTTGTTACCTTAGAATGAGCTGTTTATGTCCACATAGGGAGGGGCCCTTGTCTATGGAGTTCGCCATGTTGCACCACCATGTTTCCAGTTTCCAGTAGCCCAGAATGGACAAACTAAGCACTGGCTCTTGATTGGGCCATTCGTGTTTTTGTGCTGGCCACTGTAGTAAGCCCCTCTGCAATGAGCAGTGTTAGAAGAACACAGTTCATTCAGCACAAAACTGCTTTATTCAGTGTTTTTACCAGTTTAAATCACCAGGTCCGTTTGGTTCAGAGAGGAAGAGACCTCGGTAGATAAAAACCTACTCAACGTCTGAATTATAAGTTTTCATAGAAAAAAAGTGAGCACACATAAGCATGTAGTGGACTCGTCCGATTTCATTTCCAACTTGTCAAATACTGTTGCTTTCTCAATGATTTCGGCATCGGACACCAATAGAAAAAGGCCCCTTTCTTAATGGTATGATATGACACTGGGTGGTGTCAGGCTGTAGTGCCAGTGGTAACAACACAATAGAAAGCTTAAAAGTCCCTGCAGGCTGGGCGGAAGTGGAGGTGGATGGGTCCAACAAACCATAGACTTTAACCTGGGGGGCTGCTGTACACTTCCCATGTTAGCACTGAGCCAAAACATGATGATTCATTCTAAACCTAACCACCTGCTTTTGTCGCACAAGGATGCAACAAAATACAAATGAGGTGTTTTACCTATGTTGAAAGTGTTTTTTGAAAAAGACTGTATGCACCTAAGGACCAGAAACTGTTCATTTCCTTTGAAAACGGAAGTGTATTTTGAAAAGACGCAATGCATGTAACAAGCGTAATGACAACTGAACGTTAACTACGTCAGTGACAGATGCAGGATGATACCTAGCGCATCATATTTAGTCATAAAAGTCCACTGACAAAGTCATGATATTTGATGAGTTGAAATGAGAATGAGTTGGGTGGGCGAGCTGCCCGTCTCAGACGTGCCAAACAGCTTTACATTTAGTGTTGACTCGCATCATACGTACGTGAAATCACTGAAGTGATGAGTGAACTTCCGCCTGCACATCCTCGGCATCACATGTCCCCGGTGAATCTCAATATGATTGTCTATCCCGGCGCAAATGAAGTTCAGATTTTTCAACTCTCGTGAATAAGCTTATGATGTGCAATCGCCCTACTTGCATATTCCGCGCCCATCATGCCACCCAGCGGGATTTCGCGTTCAATTGCGTGTTAATATTGACTTTACATGTAATGAACACAACAACAGAGAAACATTGGGGTTAACTGGGATCACCTTAAGTCTAGATTAGACATAAGGTGATCCCACGTTATTGTTACGTTCGTTATGTTATCAAGCAAAAAAAAAAGGCAGAGCACACAAAGCGAGAACTGGGAGAGCAGCTCCTCTGCCACGTGCCAAACAACCTGGGAAAAAAAAAGATTTTTAATGTGAAACTGCTTTATTCAGTGTTTTACTGGTTTTAATCACCTAGTACATTTGTTTTGAAGAGGAGGACACCTAAATAAAAATCTCTTGAACAATGAACATTGAAGTCATTCCAATCAAAATAAGTTTCAGCTGGATGCAATTAGTAATCCTTAACACTAGATGTCACTAGATCTCCCTGAATCGTACACACTGCCCCTCTAAATTCTTTTTGCAAAATTGTATTACCCAGAGGAATAAATGTTCCAGTTTGAATATTTCAGAGAATATCTCAATTTTTAAAATTTCATTTCAAAGCTGTTCTGTCGATTAAACCTATCATGGTGCTCTGGATCTCTAACTACATAATGACCTGGTTGCTATGCCTCTCTTATGCTGACCTGCTGACAGCTTCAATTAAGCTGCTCATATCGCTTTTAGCAAACCTCAGCTCACCCACCCCCCACTGCCATTTTACCAGCAATCAAATAACAACTTGGACAACCTGTGCAGGAAAGTTGAACAAAACGATCTCGTGATTTTCACATGAATAGTTTTGATTGCACTGCTCAACTCTCATTCACAGCTCTGTGCTGGAGAGAACGTCAGCGGGTCACCTGAGCAGCAACTGATTGAATCATCCAGGCTGCTCACATGCAGAGTCAAAACACCATCACAAATCATCCGCGGAGGTGACGTGCTGAGGGGTCAAAGACGATACGTGGGTACGGACACGGAAAGGCTTGCGTAACATATCCACTCACCTCGGCAACAGGGACACTGACATATTCAAGTGCCATAATTCACATGATTTGTTCAGTTCACTGAGCTTTTCACATCATAACTACAGTACATCCCACTAAGCAGAGGAAACAGTTGCACAGACTCACACACACAAACAAAGACAAAGGCGAGACTGGGAAGTACTAACAGCAGATTTTCATCTTAGACTTCCTTTTGTTAGAATGATCACTTTATTCCTGCACACTCTTCAAGAATATTCTCTTTCAGCAGCTTTTGCTCACTAACGAGTAGTTTTAGCTGCCAGGACATGTTCTGTCAGCTCAGCTCAATAAACAGTGGGCACAAAGAAGCAAATATCTTTCTGCTCCGTCATGCAGTCACACAGGGTCAGACTATTAAGGTCATATTATGAGGGGATAAGAATAAAAAAAAGGGAGAGGGAGACACAGAGAGAGGGGGATTTGCTGTACTTTCTTCCAGGGGCTTGTGAACCATATGTTCAGCCCTGGGACACAATAAACAACACGAGGGGCTCAGCAAGAGCCCAGAGACACTCTGACACACTGACACATGGGTAGCAGGCTGCAAACTGTGCGCGCGGGGGCCAGGCGTGTGGAGGAAGTGCACCGTTACTAGCAAACTGTCACAGTCTAGCGTTAGAAACAAGGAGCCACGTTGAATTTAATTGCGAGCTTCAGTTCAAAAGTGTGTATGTTCAGCTAGAATATTACTCAAATGCAGGACTATTGATGAACTGTCCAACAATGTTAGTTCTTATTATTTTTTACCATAAATGAATGAGATATAAATGAGACAGCAAAAAAACACAATCTAGTTTTAGCTGTCAGAGGCTGGAGCTGCTGATGCCTTCCTGAATCCATAAAGAGAGATATACTGGCACAATGTTTAAAACAGAAAGACTGTCATGGAACAGCTTGGGAGCATTCTGTGACCATGTTCCCTTTGCTTTTGTTATGTAAATACAAAAATCAGGAAAACAGCAAAGCTAAGTGCATGCATGTGATTTCTTTGAGAAATTAAGGGAAATTTGTGACATTTGGGGACATGCGCTTATTTACTTTCTAGTAGCTGAAGAGACAGATACAAGAGGTGCACACATAGATGTCATTATCTGTTTGTTTGAACAACGAAATGATCTCTGTATCTCTGATAAAGGGCCAGAAGTGGGCATGGTTTTATACCACTAGTCACTTCCACAAAACATGTGTCTGATGCACAGAGCATCTTACATCCTAAACAGATAAATACTGACTGAAATTCAAGGTAAAACTTCTTTTCTTCTCAAGTGTTTTTAATGGAGGAAGGTAACACATGCAGCTAAAATTACAGATTCTAAGCTTCATTTTGATGTATAAATTGCTTCATACGGAGGGCACCACCTCCTCCTTGATGGGAGAGTGATAGCTGGTAATGGTCACCTTTCAGCGCACTGCCTGCTGTGCACTGACTCCATGGGGGCAACTACAGAATATAGCCATCGCTTTTCAATAATGTGTAGTGAATGAAACCACAAGGTAGTGAAATCAAAGTGTTGCACACAGAATGAGCATTTTTATCTCAAGGCTGTTCATAATAATATAAATCAACTCAAAGAAAAAGAAACTTTCAATCTTGACATTGCATATTTGTGCTTTCCGGAATATGACATTTGGATTCCAGTCCATTCCTCACAGATACTACTCTCATGTTTGTAGAGTAAATAAGAAGCTGATTAGCTTATAGCTGGCACAAAGACTGGAAACGGGGAAGCTAGCCAAGAAATAGAAATTTTTATGCTTCAGTTTTTTGTACAGAATAATAATGCACTGTTTGTATGCTGTCCTATGGAAGTGATCGCAATTTGTACATATCCTAATCTTAATCATTAGCTAGTAATTTGTGTATAACCAGTGTATTTTGTAAGGTTTTGACCATGGGACCAATGCCCTGACGGGAGTAAAGAATAAAGAGGGAAGCGTTCTTGTAAGGAGGAAGGTTGAAGTCTTGGATTGGTCACAAAACACAGGACTTTTCCCTGGGACTTTGTTCGGTATCAAGTAAATTTTGAGTAATTTGAAGTGATGTAATCACCTTTTTTTTTTTTCCCTAAACCTAACCTCTGTAACTTAAAGTATGTAAATTCATGGGGCGCTATTCCATACGATACCAGACAAACTGTTGTATGAAGATATGTTGAAAAAACACTTGAGATGTAATGTGTTAATTAGTAAGCTTAAGAAGTACCTGTAGGTGGATTTTTTTACTGCCGGACAGTCATGCTAGGTGTTTTTTCCCCTGTTTCCAGTCTAACTAAGCTAACCAGCTGCTTTTTGTCGCTTCATATTTACCAAACAGACACGTGAGAGGTGTCAGTCATCTCATCTAACTCTCCAACAAATAGTGAATAAGTATATTTCCCAACATGTCAAACTATGGCTTTAATTTCTCAAAGAAATCATATGCATGTACACGCGCCAAGCTTTGCAGCATTTTTTTCAGTTTTAAAATTAAAAGTATGCCAAGCACATCCAGAAGATTCCGAGGTAAAGTGAAAAACAGAGAGTGAGCACTGAAGCAAAGGAACAATCCCCTGAGATCTCAGTAAGAAAGAAAGAGGTGGATGATGGAGAAAGCACAGGCAGAGAGAAGAGGGAGAGAGGGAGAGAGAGTTTGCCTCCAGCCTCGGCACAGAGGAGGATCAAAGGTTTGTGCTCTGCATCTCAATGGACATCCGGTCACCAATACTGATGAGCCCGGGTGTGTGATGCTCCATTCACGGGGTTTATATCTTATGGGTAAACAAGTGGTCATTGCATGGAAATCAATGGGCCCATCTTATTTGACTGCACAGTTATCTGCAGTGATGCCATTCGTTGAAATCAATGGTCCAGACTGTAAAAAGCTAAACTGACAAAAACAAAAAGATAAAGATTTTTTTTTTTTTTATCAGCATCAGGACACACATTACTTTTATCATTACTTTGTGTATACCTACACATTTATCAGATCTATTGTATTACAATTTCACTAAATGCGATCTAACACCTCTACAGTCTTGTGATAGGATGGCAAATCTGAAAACCAGCATCATTTTGTGTCTAAATATCCATTAGATTATACCTCGAAACTGGCGTTTTTTCTAGTTAAGTGGCAATTAATTCTGCCTCTGCTATCTTTGAGAATCTGTCCTGTCTTTGTCTGTGGCATATCAGCCAAGTCTTAAGTGCAACACACTTATCATATTGAATGCACGGTGTTTACCAATATCATTCTGAAAGGTTACTCTGCATTTTATAGACCCAGCTGTGTGTTGTGCACGCAACCTTGACAGTTCCTGTGCTACGTAATGCGAACCGACATTCAATTTAAGCTGCTACAGTAACAGAGAGAGATTTAGAAATACAGCGCAGAGCGTGAAATGATCACAGCGTTCTGCACACTAACTGGGAAGACAAACTAACCACTGCATAAGATGGTAAACATTCCGTCAAATATAAACCAACTGTGGGAATATTTACCAGAACACTGCTGTTTGTGCCAGTCGGCTGTCTCAAATCCACATCCACATAATGGTCCGAGAGTCCATCAACACCAAATGCTTATAATATGGTTAATTTTACAGCAAATACTGGCAGCTTTGTCTATATAATTTTGTGCTTGAGTCTAGGAATGGTGTGTGAATTGGATTAGAAAACCAAAGGCCTGTGTCTGCTCAGACACAGTGGCGCTGCCAAGGTGTGGCCGCTGCCACCACTTGCCTAAATAATTGAAAATAATAGGGGGCCTCAGTATGGTGTTTTTTTAAAATTGAGTCGGCTTGTTCCCAGTAAGTTTTGTACCTTAAAATCAATGTACTCCTTTGAATTAAGGCCCTATATTTTTCTTTTTGAGGAAAAGTACAACTTGCTTATTGAAAGAACAGTGAATTACCTTATACATGTTTATAAAGATACATATCACACTGATATGGGACTCAAAATCTTAAAGGGATAGTTCAGAATTTACTGATCCATGGACAATATATTACATGCAGTAGTTAGTCAGTGTTGGAGAAGTTGGCTGGAGTCTGACATAGAAGTTAGGGGTAAGCAACAAAACATATTTTAGGCACCTTTAAAAAGTCCCACCTAAAAAAGTCAATATTGGTTTAAATGCATGCTATATTAAGAGTATTTTCACCGCTTCATTTAAAGTTAGACGGTGATTTTCTACAGGAAAATGAAGTGGTTTTATTGCACTCTTCAAAACCAGACTCCATTGAGAAAAATAGTATTTTAAGATTCCTGAACACAGGAGCTGCTGTTAATCTGCTGCTTAGATCGGTTATCTTGTCTGTGTTACTGTGTGGCTTTGGCGTTTAAAAGGGTTAGTTCAGACTCACCAAAGTCACACAATAACACAAACTAACAATGCCATCAAGGAAGCAGTAGACCAGCAGCTACCATGTTCATTTAGCTAAAATTATTGTTTTTGTCAATGGAATCTGGTGGTGACGAGAGCATATATGAGGAACCTAAGATAGTAACATCTTCCCTGTCGTAACCGGCTGTCTGGCGGAAAGGTGAAGTGGTGAAAATACTCTCAATATAGCACGCACTGAAACTGATACTGATTTTGTTGGGTGGGACTTTTTTGAGACGACTAAAACGGGCTTCGTTTTGTCGCTGACCCTTGTCCACAGCAGTGGATTGCTTAGCTTTTGTGTGCCTGCTTCTCCAAACTGGGGCCGTGGTGACTGACATCTACTGTATTTAACACACTGACTATGGATAGGTACCCCATAAACCCCACTTAAAAAAAATCTGAACTATCCCTTTCACTGTACCGGTATTACTCTCAGCACATCCAAGAATTCGTAAGTTTAACTGTAAAATAAGGAACCAAAGTATATCAGTGTGCACTGCTTTAATTCTCATATTGACGTAGTTTTCAATAGACTACAAAAGCATGATAGAATTCTTAAAATCAATTTATGGCTAGTGGTTTTGGTGTTCCAGCCCGAGACTTTCAACATCCCCCATCTGGCCATCCCATTAAAAAAACTCTGGGGGTGCTACTGTTTAGAAATAAATTTAAAAAATGAATAACATCATGTTTAATGCTTTGGCAACTGTCCAGTGTGTTCAGCATTATTTTAAGTGGCAGGACGAAAAAAGGACACATTACTTTACATGACTGTGGTGCACTGTATTTCAGCCATGACCCTCTACCCTTTAATGTTGCCTGGTTAAAAACAGCAAGCCAACTGCTACATTAATGATCAGAGGATTTATCCCAGATTATGGACAGTCATTACTGTAATGCTCTTTTTACATGTGATCTAATGTTCGTACACTGTGTGAACGTGGCTGTGTTTTATAGTGCATCCACACATGCTGGGTATGTGGGAATCTGCGGTGCAACCTGTTCTACAAAGTCATACGTATCTTCCTCAGTTATGAATCTTTCATGTGGAGGATAAACACAGATCCAACGTGAATTGTCAAAGGAGCTGTTATTGTACTTGAGAGAGAATGCATATGCTATTTTTATTCTGGGATGTTTTCTTTTTTTTCCACATCTTGCGTACTGATCAGTTGGCAAAAAAACAACAAAGTCCTTTACTGTTAAACTGGTGCGTCAATGTGTTACCATCAATGGACGACAGTAGCATCAACATTTTTAATTGAAGACAGAAAAGGCCATGTAAATTTCACACTGAATACTTTCAAATGAATGGACTCTACAAATTAAAAAATAAATAACGCAATAAATAAAACTGACAAATACAATTCCTCATCAGAATGCTTCAGTGTCTACTTGAGTTGGGACCTATATGATGTCTACATCCATGTTTTTTAATGCTGTAATCATCTTGAAATATTCTCTAAATACCTACAGTAATGAAGATTTTGACATTATCTCTCATTAGTGTGTGTTTGTCTATCACAGATGGTTGTAAATCCTCTGATGAAACACTCGTGACCGCCATTGGGATTCTGTCCCTTTAACTTGAGAGCCTATTAATTGTCTGCAATTATCCATTGCAAGCGTGGCATCTGTCAGAAGTATCTCTTCTCTTACCACATGGATAGAAATGCCATAGTGGTAAAGGTTGACTGCGACATTCACTATTTATTGCACAGTAGGGCTTGTACAGTCCAAATTTGCCATCGCAGGTCTAAAAGAAAACATGTCTGCTTTACCAAAACCCCTCCCGGCTCCTATCCAATGTTTATGAAGGGCAACATTTTACTTTTGTTGAAACAACTGCTTGCATACAGGAACTTAATGAAGATCGTGCCTGTCTTGGTTCTATTGATGAAAGAAAAAAACCTAAATAATGAGACATTTGTAAACTAGCTTGTTTGATTACTTTGTGTTTTAAGTGTGCTGTTCTGTAACATTGGGGAATCATCCATAGTTCCCTCGGTGCATTCAAAATCTTTAGTGCAAATTTGAAGAAACCAAACTACAGAAACAAAACCGACAAACTAAAGAAATCATAAGGCAACAATTATAAATATATCAAAAATAGTCATTAGAGAACTATCTTTGTTACAAAAAAGGTACAAAAGTTTTGTCCTGTACCAGTGAGAGGGACATATTTTTCAGTTCCTCTACTGATTTCACAGCCTTGTATCCAAGCTGGTGAAGTACTTTTTGACACACAGTCTGTGTGTATTCTACCATGTCATAGGACAGTTTCAAACGCCAGCTCTCTGCGTTAGCTGCTGAGTCTCTCACTGTACCAAACTTATGTTTTGCTGAGGGCTCATTGCTGCCCCGAGTGTTTGCATGTATCCAGTCTTCCACATTTTTATCCATAGGCAGCCCCAGATAGTCATAGATCTCCTTAGTCTTGAGAAGCGGATTTCTGGCCAAATCCTCATAGCGAACCAACATGTATTTCCCTTTAAGCCAATAGGGATGGCTGAGACCAGTCGAAACAGAACTGAGAAAGTCTTCACAGACAACTGTGAGCTGACTCAAGTCTAGATTGTAGGGCCTTCGCCCCGTGGCTCTCCAAATACGCCACAGACGATACGTATCCCTGAATGTCTCAATCCGTGATGACAGGATACCACGCGGGTCTCTGACCAGTTGAATCACTTTGATGTTCAGCCGTGGATCTTCCACCAAAGCGCGCAGATCTCCAATCTCTGGCACACGGACAATTTTGATCGCCACGTGTCGCTTCTCGCGGCATGCCTCCGTTGCTAAGGTCATGTTCAGAGTCGCACATTTCTTAACACAGTCCCCTTCTTCGACATTCACATCAGCAGGGCCAAAGGCATCGCACACAGGCTGCTGGCACAACGCTCGGCTGGCGCCACGGCGGAACAGTTTATCCGTGGTGTGGTTCGTGGGCGTCGGTTTGATGTAGCTCTCCAGGAAATAGAGGTCGCAACCGTACAGGCTACGCAGGAGATCTCGACTGGCGCCCAGCATCACACGCCGGTCGGCAGCATTGCGACTGTGTGACAGACGTGGAATCAGTGTGGTC
This sequence comes from Chaetodon striatus, assembly GCA_029783705.1. Classification (NCBI taxonomy): domain Eukaryota; kingdom Metazoa; phylum Chordata; class Actinopteri; order Chaetodontiformes; family Chaetodontidae; genus Chaetodon; species Chaetodon striatus. The sequence continues at coordinate 31,050,328 of JAPZEB010000001.1, forward strand.
TGAACATGATAAAGAGGTTCAAACAGGTAGAACACCTCCTGGTGCTGGTTGAGCAGCTGGCCAACAAAGGAGGAGCCGCTGCGGGTGGTGGCCAGGACCAGGATGTGAGTTTTACGTGTGGCATTGATGGAAAAGTAAGGGTAGTCATCGCAGCCTCCACCGCCTGCTGCTCCCCGCTCAAAGGGAGGTTCTGTCTCCTGGCCCCCCAGACCGCAGTTCTGGGGGCTGGGCAACGGGCACAGCTGGAAAGGCTTGGAGGTGAGTGTCCGGATGGCCGTGTACTGGATGGCAATGGAGGCCAAGGCCAGCAGAATCACTGCCTTCCAGGAACATTGCATGGCTGAACCACTTCATTTAGACACAGCGGTCCATGCCAGGTCCTCCCTGTGAACAAATAATGTGTTGTCTTTTTATTCTTAGAAATGATTTTAATATTAGTTTTAGGGTCTAGCAGTTCAGTGAAATAGCTTTCTACTTAATGCCTTAAAATGGCAATTGATATTAAATATCTGACACTACAATTAGACACAGCACAGCAGAGAGAGAACATTGCAATAAAATCTCATTTGAATATACCAATTAACGTTTGGACAACTTGTATTGTGATTGATTTTAGAATTGAGGGTGAGTCATCAGTTGGTTGAATATACAGGCTATAATTTATTTATGATTCTAGGGACAAAAGGCTGGGTTTCCATTCACTTTGGTACTTACGTTGCAGGCAGGCTTGAAGATTTACTACATACTGAATAAGAAAGGAACAAGAGCAGTCCTTCATAAAGATTGCTGTAGCCACGAGTCACAATCCTCTGACTTAATCATTTAATTTGTGTCCCGTCCCTCCTTCCGGTGCTCAAGCCTGATTTTTGAAAATTAAAAAAGATAAAGCGGAGAGCCATCTAACTTTTGGTGTCTATCCAATCAGCTGACACTGCCTGCCAAAAACATGTACAGCACTCAAACAGCCCACACCACAGTGGAGTGCGAGCACAAAACAGGCTGTATACAGTATCTAAAAATGGCAAGACACGTTTCTTTTAGTTTGTGCCAATGTTTTAAAATAGATTTTACCCGGATATTAAAAAAATATTCTGGTCATATGTCTGCATGATGCTCTCTGGGCTGAAAATGCACCAAAATTGACTATATAATCATTATTAAGGACACAGAATACTTCAGCATGTCCACTATACTGCAGCACACCCCATACATCCACCCTGTGCTCTCTGTCTACTCCAATATGTCTGCATCTAATTCAAGGACCTTGTTTGGCCTGATTGGAGAGTCTGAGCATTGTGCTGTATTCCACTTGTTTGTCAGAGAGATAAGAGGTAAACAATACTTTAAAGCTTCACTGCCAATGTCATGTCAAGGGGAAATGATGCTGCAAGTGAAGAATTAGATAATCACACAGAAAGCCTGTCCCGCTCAGAATTTGATTTTCTTTTAAACAACACTGTAGCATCACATGCTGGGGCCTGATGCAGGGAGCTTTGATGGTGTAAGTAACATAAAGGCTCACCATCATCACTTCAGAAGCCGTGCACGAGACTTGTGAGGTCCAAAAAAAGAAATGATGCATCGGGGTATCTCCTCTGACTAAACTGTAGAGGAAGGCTACTCTAAAAATAACATCTGAGTGGACAATTAAAACCCCCAAAATTGTTTAATGAAAGCAGATAAAAATATATATACCCCCCCTCTGACTGCATAGAGAGACTCAGACTTGTGTTTGTGTGAAGGAGCTGACAGTGTTGATGCTTTGCTTTATACTAACAGCAACACTAAATACTGACTTCTATGGCCACATTTAGCAACTCTGAAGACTTGTGCTTATAGAGAGCATAAATGCCTTCCTCTCATCGACATTTGGGATGAAAAGCCCACTATGCTGCAGCGGGAACAGGTTCCTGACTGATTTTCCACGATGCAGACATCCTCACTAACGCTGCGATAAGACAACATAGCGCAAATGAACATATCCCACCCAGCTGCAAGTGCTCCAAAAACCACTCTATATAATAAAGCCTGTGTAAATCAGCCAATGTGATGAAGCAGGGTCAAATTAAGGAGTAAATTCGCACTCCGTTATACCTTGTTGGTAGTTGTAGTATTCTCATGATGCGCTGTACGTCCATGAATCACGGCTGGTTTCCTTTAGTCCTCAAACGTTTTCCACCGTGCGCTTCATCCCGGGTAAGGAGAGAATAAATGCGCCTGGCAGAGATGTATTTTCCATATAACGGTGGTGCGAGTCGGTTGAAGTTGAACGCTCGGCTTAAGCCGCAGAGAGAGTGAAATAGAATAAAAAAAAAGTGTCGGAGGAGCGTTGGAGCTGGTCGTGTTATTATGAAGCAGCCAGGCGGTGAGAAAAGCGACAGCCGGGCTCCCCTTAAATGATGCGCAGAGGCTGAGAGTGTGTGAGGTACACAAGGACCGACTGTCTGGACCACCCCAGACCCCTCCCCCTTTCCACCTGCCTCTCCCTCTCTCTCTCTCTCTCTCTCTCTGACACA
>JAPZEB010000001.1:31061985-31072132 GCA_029783705.1 Chaetodon striatus
TTGTGACATTAGAAAGTGTCACATTTATCTTGCAAGTGTACTCTTCTTCAACGTTTTCTTTACTTCCTGGATTTTTCAAACATGGAAATTCTGACTAACTCTACCAACTCTAAACAATTTTGTAACACAGTTAATTCCTGATTTGGACCATAGCAAGTGAACTCTATGTCCCTAAGTAATGGAGGCTGTCTATGGTGGCATTAGGACCTCTGATGATGCCCTGTACATGTTCTAATTAGAATTTGGCATACTCATCCAAAGCATGTTAAACCTACCTCAGTTAATGAACTACTTAGTGGAGAAGTAGCATTAAGATCTTGAGCCGCAGCCAACAGTAACCTCAGCTTTGTGAGGTGTCGGAGAGGTGATGCTGCTGGTTCCTCTTGAATTTTATCAAACAAGCCGATCGATGATATTGTAGCAGAAAGCAGAGTATTGATTTGTTTAAAAGCCATTCAATCATTCTCATCTTCTCTCCTCAAGTTTTGAGACAGAACAGAAAGCAAGTCAAGCGAGGGCCTGCGGGCTTTGAGTGCACTCAGACCAACTCTCTGTAAGCAGGGTACACTCAATTCCTGTGCGTAGCTCTACTGTGTAAGCACACCATTTTTTTCCTCTGACTGCTCAGTTCTCTGTCTGTGCGCCTGACATGCTCGTCTGCGCCCTCAGCATCTTTTCGGGTGCTCTGACCTCGCTGTACCTGCTTTCAACATATACCCGGAGCATGTGCAACCCTGTCAACAGTGTGCTGAACATTATGAAACTAACATGTCAATTATACCTGGTCAAATGATGCGGTAATGGCATGTATTTGATTCTAAAGGGCATGGATCATAATTCATTCATTGAAGGTTTCTTATTAGGACCTTAGATAGCAATGGCCTCTACAGAGTAATGGCTGCTTGACTGATGGATTGTGTTTGTTACTTTCAGTCTCATTTCGCTCATTCAATCCAATAAAGCCGAGTTAATTAAAATTAGTTTTTTTCAATGTTTGTAATTTCCAATTACACTTGCACCAAATTACATGGCTGTTTTGTGATTTGGATGATGCAATTACTGCATGTTTTGGAAACCAGGAGAAAGTGTTCTAATTGCTGCGTGTGTAAGTAAAAGGAAGGTTTTTTGGTTTGAATCAATTGGAATGACAGCTCTAAGTGCCTACTTTGCAATTACATTCATTTCCCAAAGAACTATACTTAGGCTTGGTAGATTTTCTTACTCAGCACAGCACCTTGCCAGTTTTCAGAGGTTGTGCTTTTTTATTCTGTTCGGTTGAAGTGAATAGGTTTTGGGCTACTGTTTGATATTCACCACAAACAAGAACTGCCCAATCTGCATCCCCTACGCTGAATATGTAAGTGACCTGAAAAAGCTCCCATCTCGTCAGTTCTCCGGCAGCAATGGCACTGCTGTATGCACTCCAGACTGCTTGAAATTCCAACTAGACGTTGGTCCCTCAGGAGGAGCTTTATGCAGTGTAAACCCACAGAGCTTCGGCTGTCATTCTGCTGTACTGGCTCCTTTGTCAAAGGTCTCCTTAATCAAATAGACACCATATATCCTGTCTCTCCATGCATCCATATGTATGGGGTCCTTTGATAAATGACTTCATAGCCTTGGTAAAATAACAACATGACATTTGAAACATACGCACAGTGGTTGTACATCCAGAGACACACACATAAACCATATTCAACTGCAATAAAAAATCTTAAGCCAGTTTGTCACTGGGGCACATATAAAAGTCAGGTTCTGCCTATTTCAAATGATCATTTAAACCGTAGTAGGGAACGAATTACACTTAAATAACGGAATACAATTGTTTCCTTTAGGACAATTGTGTTTGTAAAGTGCTGTGAAGCCAGATCAAGTCTAATTAAAAATTGAACAATGAGGTTCAGCTAATTTTTCAGCTGTGGTAGTGCAATCAATGATTTATATGTTGCATAACTGATGATGGTGCACGTTTGTGTGCTATTAATCACCTTTCCATTATAATAGAATTTGATGATCATATCCATTTTTGTCAAAATGGACAAATAAATGAATTCCTCCCGATAAAAAAAAAAGAGAAAAAGAAAAGATTTATGTGATGTGTGTTTTGTGTATGTGGATGAGTGCGGACACAAATCTGTTCACACAGTCAGATTGTAGGGACTCAAATACTTTAATAACAACTCAGTGTGCTATTATGTGTAGCAAACGTGAAACGTCTTCAAAAAACACAAGCAAGTCCAATTACCTACGATATAGCATGTAGAATTACCATGACCTGGATTACTGAGAATCTTCACCAACATCTAAAAACAAAGTTTTCTACTTACATTGCGAGTTTATTTTGAAAAAGCAGAAACTGTACATTACCTGTAAAAACAGAAGTGTGTTTTGAAAAAAAGCAATGCATGGAACAAGCGTACCTTAACACGCTAACCCTGAGCATTCAAAACTGATGAAGGAGGGTACCACACACTTAATATTTTGACTTTAACATCGACTGACCGAGTGCTGGTATCTGATGAGTTGGGATAAGAACATGTTGCAAATTCAGTACCTACAAACAAGTAAAACCAATATATTTTAGAATTAAGACTTGGTTTTATGGCAAGAGTTTGAAAGTTTAGTTTAAGGACTGAGGTTAGACATTCAGCCATTATGCCAGAAATTGTTACTATTAGTGCTGTCACTGGAATATTTGTTTACCTCTTATATACCTCGTACTATTTAGCATCTCTATATAACATTGCGTAGATGTTGCACTCATATGGGTGAAAACTAATATTGGGATTTGTGTGGCCTTAGTGATTCAGTGACTCAGTGACTCAGGCTACAGAAACATCTGGTAGAACCAGCATGACATCTGGCTGTGAGAGATCCACCCACACCTCCATACTAAACAGTAAAATTCAGCACCTAAAATTAAGTTTGTTTTAGACTTAAAGACAGATCCAGATCCAGGTAAAGAGGAGTCAACAGGACATCACTGTAGAGACCAGGGATATATGACTGGAGGTCAAATGGATATTCCAAACTGCTGTCCAACTCAAGATGACCAAATCACATTTCTGCATTACAACTGTATCAAAAGCAGCATGCCATCTGCCAAGAAAGTCATTATAGAAGTTGAAATCCTGCATATTTTCATTACATCTCAGTCACCTCATTTAGATATCCTGTGCTGCCCCACACAGCCAGGCATTTAAACCCCTCCTAAAGTTGGAATTACTATAGCTAAGTCTTCATTAGCCCCACTCCAGCCTTTACCAGTACCACCACTGTTACACACGCGGAAACCTTCATTTCCTGTAACCAGCTGACACACACTGTAATAATGCTAATGCAATACAAACTGCACTGCCAACAGCAGATTAACGGGCGCTTCAGATGAGTCTGGCACGTCTTTATCCTTATCCTGTGCCCTTAATCATTTGGTGTGCTGAACATTGGATAGTTGGCTGGCTGGTGCACTACAGCTGTTGGCTGGATGGCTAGCTGATAGCAGTTGGTGCACACAGTAAACTGGGTGAGTACCAAACCCTTTAAAATAAACTACAAAGTACTGGTGTGGGCTAATATGTTTTAAAACTATAATTACCACCTTGTTGTTGTAAACCTCTGCAGACCGGTCCATTGCACTTACAGAATATATCCATGTCTGTCCAAACTCGTTCTAAAACATGGATGCTTCACACACATCTTCACCCTGACAGCACTATACAATCGGCACCTTTTCAAGGAGGACACCCAAGATTAGTGCCACCAATTCAGAATTTGGCCAAATGTCCCTCCTGTTCCTGAGTTATGGTGATGAATAATGGCCAGAAAAGGTTTTGCAGATATTTATGATGTCGCACTAAAGTGGATTTAAAATGTCATCACTTCAGCATGATATTCTGTAACACATTTGTGTGAAATTTTGTCATAATTAGTGTATGAGTTCTTGAATTATGAGGTTACAGTATCCTTGAGTTTTGACCTTGGATCACCAAATTTTATTTACTCTATTTCTGAGTGTAAATGTTTATGCCAAATTTGAGGAAATTCCCTCAAGGCCTTCTTGAGATATGAGATAGACGTGAGGTCACAGTGACCTTGACCTTTGACCACTAAAATGTAATCAGTTCATTGTCAAGTCCAAGTGGATGTTTGTGCCTAATTTCAATATATTCCCATAAGGTTTTCTTGAGATGTTGTGTTCTCAAGAATGAAATGGACGAAATCACAGCAATCTTGACCTTTTACCTTTGACCAACAAAATCTAATGAGTTCATCATTTAGTCAAAATGAACATTTGTGCACAATTAAGGAAACCCCATGCTCATTAGGATGGCACAAACTTGTCAGAGAAATAAACAGTTTTTTTATGGGAATAACTGGAAATTTTGGGAAATGTTGGCATATTGTATATGGAGCAATAGGCAATGAAACGCTCCTTAGCTCAGTGTAATGCACTTCAATGTTTTCCTGCTATAACCTTACTTGGTCTGGTTTGACCAACGGCAGATTCGGTAGAAGTGGCTGTGTAACTGCTATAACTGAGTCTGTTATCATGACTCATCTCTACTTGTGCTATTTTTACACATTATGTTTTGATATATCCCCATTATCCTGGTAACAGTGGCTGCTGTCCAGCAAAAATCACATAGGCTCAATAGAGTGCTGCAGGAATGAGTCCCAAACCCCAGAGATGAGTTGACAATTTTGCACCACAGGTTCCCTTGTCTTGTAGTTAATGGGTTTTTTGAAACCGGCTTTTGGTTAGGTGCCTGAAATAAGGTCTGTGGTTCACACAAGCCTAAGAGACTTTCAGGTTTTGTTCCACGACATAAAATATGTCAGTAAATGCTCTACTTGCTTTTATTTGTGGTCGCTAACAAGTGACTAAATGAGATGACAAAGGTTGTAGGGGACATTAAGCATCATCTCGCTGAACATGTAAACTCATCAGCTCATTGGTCTGCCTTCACAGGGTCATTGTGTTTGTACTCACACTCTTTTCTCACCTTTCAACTTGACACAGCCATGACCCCTAGCTAGATCAGGTCATGCTGGGAGGAAAGGCTTTTGTAGAGGAGGTAAGCATGCACAATCCAATCAGAATTAGATTCAGAAATACTTTATTGATCCTTGCAGGGAGACAGGTTGGATGCTTTGTGGTGTTGATGCTGACGTCATGCAGCAGTGATGTAGTTTGTTTATAGCCTTTATAATGTGTCGTTCACACCAAGTGTGATGCATATTTTTGCATCATGTTACTCGCTTGAGTTTGAATGCTAGAATATTTTGCATCGACTTGGTTCATGCGTGCGAACAACTTGCGTCATACGCATGTGAAATTGCTAAATCGACTAATGAACTTACGTAGGTAGGTCCCCCCCATCGTCATATGTTCCCAGAGGATCTCAATGCTGACTGGCTATCGCGGTGCACATTGGTTGCTGTAGTTCAGATTTTTCAACTCTCGTGAATAAGCATATGACACAAAATTGCATTACTTGCTTAATTCATGCCGTTTAATTTACGTATTTCACCAATCATGAAACCGGGTGGGAATTAGATTGTGAAGATTATCCTGCTGAACAAAATCTGTAGGTATTAAAAACTCTTGTTCGCAACAGAGCTCATTTTCTGGTAAGATCCCAGTGGTTTTTGTTAGGGAAACAAGGGCGATTTTAACTTTTGGGTTGCCCTACTAAAACTGTCAGCCCTGCAGCACTCTATTCAACACACCAGCAGGAGAATGGAATCAAACTTCTGATCTAACTCTTGGAAGAAAGTCATTACAAATATTTCCCAAAATGTTGAAAAATTCATTTGACTGTAGAAACAGGTTTGGGATGGATAGTGACATAATTAATCATGCCCACTGTAGGGTTCAGTTTGGGCATGCTCAAAGACACTTCAACACTAAGCGTGTTTTCACACCTACCCTGTTTGGTTTGGTTCAGTTGAACTTAAGTTGATTTGCCCCCTAGGTGTGGTTCGTTTGGGCAAGTGTGAACACAGCAGTCACACTCAGGTGCGCCCCAAACAACCGGACCGAGACCTTCTTGAAGAAGTGGTTTTCTTCAACGTTTTGTTTACTTCCTGGATTTTTCCTGCATGGAAATTCTGACTAATCAATAGCACCTTTTGTTGCGCAAGGCATTTTATCTCGTCTGCTTGTAAATGCTGCAGTGAGAACACAAACCAACTCTAGGCAATTATGCAACTTCATAACAAAATTAGTCCCTGATTCAGACCAAAGCAAGCGAACTCTAGGCCTCAAAGCACCCTTAGTTGTGTCCTGGAAAGTTCATAATCCTCATGCAGCACATTAACATATGTATAACTTTTCTGAAATCCTTTTAAAGTCTTAAAATTCAGTCTGTCATGGAACCACTGTACCTCTATGAATCCTTCTGCTCCTCTGACTGGCATGTAATGTGCTTGTGGGATGACTCATTTACGTGTGACAGACATCCTAAATGCTAGATTAGAGAACCGTGCCTTATCTAAAAGAACTAAAATTGAATGAAAAGCCTTCCAGTTAAATCATTCTGTCCCTGCAGGATACCCATCAAACCCTGTTATTTTTATCGTATATACTGACAGACTAGGAGATTATGTGTAATTATGGAGATAAGAGAAATTAAAGGGCTCTGTTCTTATTGACCTGCCTAATGCAGTGGACTGAAATCTGGGTCTCTGAAAGCCTGTTTGCGAGTGGCGGATGTGCATTATCGTGTATTATGAGAGATGCTTTAAATCAGCGTCTTTTTTTTTATCTGGCAGTGGCTCGACTCTCTGCAAATGAAATGAGAAACAGGCAAAACATCTCATCTGGAACATGAAATTGAGTGCATGAAAGCTTGGATGGCATTGATATAAGATCTTTTGTGCAATTTTGGTTCAAATGTTTTTCTTTCTCCAAATAGTCTGTGAAGTAATGCTGCATTTCTCTAAGTTGACTAGCCATTCAAGCAAATAAGGGCTTAAGAACAAAGCTAGATGGTAGGGCACTCTGACACATCATTATTGGTTTTGTAATTTTCTTGATAAAGTGCAGGCATAGTATATCTAATTTTGTCAGCAATAATTCCAGCCCTTAAATAGGGAGGAAATTGTATTATGCAGTGCATAGAATACATATAAGGAAAGGCACTCCATGGTTGCAGGGTCATTTATTATGCATACTTTGCTCCCAATGGTTCACATCCGGCAGTATTTTATCTCACAGTGTGCCAAGATAAAGGTTCTGTGAAGAATTTGTATCTACTGTGTATTTTACGTGTCTGCAAAACACATACACAGCCTGTCCCAGCGTACTGATGAAGGCCTGTTTATTAAAAACAATTGTCAGCAAGATGAAAACAATTGTCAGCAGGATCATCCCGTGCTTTTGTCAGGGCTGACCTAAATTTTTGTTTGTTGCCATGGTAATCAATGCCAAAAATCAGTTTTTGAATATATTTGCTGAAATCCTCAGAAAAAGGATGGAGGGCAACATATGCTGCTGTTCAACATAAATGAGGGCCTCAGCTGAAGTGATTGCTGCAGGGATGCTAATCGAAACGTCAGCGAGACCCTTAATTCAATTTCCCAGCTCTTCTCAATGATGGGGGAATGAGGCCTCCGCAGGCTAAAAATGGAAATCGGAGGAGGATGCAGACGCACATGAGCAATCCCCACACCAGACTTTCCTGGCTCTTCTTCCGTTGTCAGTTTCAAAAGAGAGTGAAAATAATTGGGCTCTTTTCACCGTGCACAAATGGAATATTCATCTATTGCAACATTTAGCGTTACATAACACGTAAAAATGTTAAAGGTTGTCATTGTGCACAGATTTAAAAGACTGTTCACCCTCAAAATCAAAAATACATATTTGTCCTCTTACCCGTAGTGCTATTTATCAATCTGGATTGTTTTGGTGTGGGTTGCCAAGTGTTGGAGATATCGGGCGTAGAGATGTCTGCCTTCTCTTGACTATAATGGAACTAGATAGCACTCAGCTTGTGGTGCTTAAAGCACTAAAAGAATATTTGAAAAACTCAACAGCAATGTCTCTTTCCAGAAATCATGACCCTCTTACTCAAAATAATCCACAGACCTTGTTGTGAGCAGCTTCACGTAGGAACTATTTTCTTTAATATCAAACTACACCCACCAACTGTATCACTGTTGCCTGATAATCAGACAGAATTGTTACACTCAGTTTCCATCTCCAGTCTGACACTGCGTCCACTCTAACTGTTTTCTGTAGGGAAGGGACATTTGATTTACCCTGACCAACCACTAGAGACCAACGCATCCACCTGAGTCTAACATTATTTAATTCACACTGATGTATAGTGACGCCAGCATCCCTTTTTTGGGGAGTTTGGGAGCAAAGTAAAAACAAACTACAATGTCAGGTGATATTGAGAAGATATGTTAATTTAAAGCAGCCTCAATAGCAGCATCTATCTTGTCTATAATGCTCACCATTGTTGATATTACTCCGCATTAGTTGTGGTGCACCACTTGACAACATCTTGACAGCAGCATTAGTCCCAACACTGGTGCTGATTGGCTGTTTTTTATTTTAACCAAGACACTACTGTTTTATGTCACAATGCCAGACGAATCAGTTGATTTGAAGTCAGTGGAGTTGGCAGATTCAAAGGTCTAGACCCAGGCTAGTATCACCGTGCAGAGGGAGGCGTGCATCTACAGCTCACCAAGCACCACTGAGCTAGCTAACAGTGCAGCTCAGCTGAGGAAGACGCCATTAATGTTTACATCTTGCGTTGTCGCAAGCACGAGTCCATGAGTAGGTGCGTGCTTCCTTCTGTGTGGTGATACAGTTAGTGGATGTAGTTTGGTAGAAAGAAAATAGTTCCTACATGAGACTGCTCACAACAAGGTCTGTGGATTATCTTGAGTAACCAGGTCATGATTTCTGGAAAGAGACACTGTTGAGTTTTTCAGAAGTATAATTTGTGCGGTTTGAGCACCACAAGCTGAGTGCCATCTAGTTCCATTATATTCCAGAAAAGGCAGACATCTCTACAGCTGATATCTCCAGCACTCAGCAACTCACACCAAAACAATCTAGACAGATAAATAGCACTGCAGGACAGAGGAAAAATATTATTTTTCGACTTCAGGGGGACCTGTCCCTTTAAGCTTGCTTTTGAAAGCCCCTGCAGCACTGAATCCTTCAGTCTTTCCTGTCATTGTCTTAGGATCTCCACTTCTGTTTGTGGTTCCCTGGGCCGTGATGAAGCAACTAAAAGAAAACAAAGAGTAAGTGTGTATGCAGGTGTGTGTCACGTCCCCTTGTAGCTGATCTCTTCATGTCTAGACCTCTGCCCCCACACTGGTCCAAATTAGATAGTGGAGAAATTGTAACAGCTGCGTTTTCTTCTCAGGTGTTGGGCTGTCAATGAGAATATGAACTACTGGTGGATCATTCGATTCCCAATTCTTTTTGCTTCAATAGTAAGGATGACTTATGCAAATAGTCAACTTAATGCATGAAAAATCCTTTTACATTTTGGTCTCCTCTGTATAATATATTGCATATTATACATTGTTTGCACTGGATACAACAATTAATATTTAGATTTTTCGATCAACAGATCAACTTTTTGATTTTCATGAAGGTCCTGAAGGTCATTTTTTCCAAATTACGAGCCAGCAACCAGAGCGGATACCCTGATTACAAACTTCGGCAAGTTATCTCAGCATATTTCCAATAATGATATTTGTTCAACTCTGTTGTCTATGTTTTTTTGGGGTTTTTTTTCAAACCAAGGCAACAACTCTGGCTGTCACAAAATATCACAATTAATCTTGACAAGAAACAGTATGTATGGTGTTGTGACAAATTGCTCTGTTTGATTTGTCCTGTTAGGCTTGCCAAGGCAACCCTTACCCTCATCCCTCTGTTTGGGGTTCACGAGGTCATATTCATCTTTGCGACAGATGAGCAGACAACAGGTGTTCTGCGCTACGTTAAAGTCTTCTTTACCCTTTTTCTCAATTCGTTCCAGGTAGGTTCAATTGGGCCATAGAGTGACTGTTTGCTATTGATGATAATATAAAAACAATGTCACCATAATCAGACATCATATAATGTGTTACTGTATTGCAAATAAAGTAAACAGGACTTTTCTGTGGCTTC
>JAPZEB010000001.1:31077178-31109155 GCA_029783705.1 Chaetodon striatus
TATATATCTGATGAGACCAGGATGCTTATTCCCACTAGGACTATTAACACATTATTCCACGGTGCTGAGCCTGACTGGTAACCTCATCGCACCAGATGATAGTCTAAATTAGCTATTTTTGTTGTGTCATTTACTTGTAGCAGTTTGTTGCCAAGTCAAACCAGATACAGACAAACAGTGTAGCTCCTATTGTCACAGTCTGCTGTGTCCTGATGCCCTCAGACTTTTTGGCAAGACTGAACTGAGTGTCCTTAATAGACTCATTTGGGTCGGTTTATTGTTAAGAGGATTGTGTTTTCTGGGGTTTTTGGTTTCTGTTTACTTCTTCCCCTCCTGAGTTCCCATGCTGCCTTTCCCTCATTTATCCATCTACACACCTGCCCCACATCAGCCTCGTTAGTCCTTCCCTGCTCCTGAGCTTTTCCCCAGCCAATCAGCTCCCTGCCTGTTCTCCTGCCTAATCACCTTATTTTCCTCACCTGAGCTTCTCCACCCTTCTCTCCACCTGCACGTCTTCTCCTCATCAGACTACTTGGCTTTTAAGACCTGGTTTTCATCCCAGTCTTTGTTGGATCTTTTGAATCTCTTTTTTTTCTCCCTGCTTCAAACTTGAATAAAGTGTGAGCTTTTTTGGATTCCTGTTGCCTGCTCCACACCACATGACACTTATACAATGAGCTTAATCAGTTTTATCAGTGGCATAGACCCTTTTCACAGCTAACATTTTGACTTCTCAAAGCAGGTAAAGCACCGGTGGTTTTAATAACATTAATGAAAGCCTCATTCCATTTAGTTAGGCCAACTCTACAACTCTGGTATTGAGCATGCTCACTCACTGACAAGGCTTACTGGAACACTTAATGTAATGGAGCCATCGTTAATGTTCTTATTTACACCTGTGCTTGTCTGCCTTGACAAGCCAAAAAGTCTGCTGTGAAAAGAGTCTATTACTGCGTTTTATTTTGATGTAACAGCCAGAGGTGGTATATTTGCAGCCGTTCTGTCAGCTGTTTGTTGACATGTCTGGAGTTCTTTTCACCAAGTGGGAAATATTATTGATGTCAGAAATTCCTGATCTCTCCAGCTCTGAATTACAGGTCAGAGGCTGGAGGCGGAGGAGAGCGTGAACGGATTGTTGTAATTATGGGTTAAATGATAACGCAGCACAAGCTCAAGCTGCTAGCGTGGCTGAACACTCTTAATTGTCATTGTTGCGTTGCTTCACTGGCTGAATTGGCAGAATTGCTCGGCGCTGGCTTGAGCTGGTGCTTTCCTGCGGGTAGAACAGTGACGCTGAACCTTGTGGCATCAAACACAAAGCTTAATTGGATTTTACACATCACTGCTGCTGTGCTCAAAGTTCAAAATATTTATTCTTTTTTTAAACAAAGACAAGCATCTACATTTACAGAGAAAAACATTAATCTCAACACATATGTTTATTTGATTTCCTTTAGCATATATGTAACATTTTACCTGAATTATAACGATATTAATTAGATGAGAGCTGAGCTGAGCTCTCCATTAACACTGTGGCCCACTGTCAGTGACTTACTCTACCAAATAAAACAAACGCTCTCACATTGAACAGGTTTATTGAACCCATGCACCAAAGTCCCTTAAGAGTTCTCCACTTAAGTGGCACCTTACAATTAAATTTTATGTCCCTGTCTGCTGCTGTGATTACTACAGTTCTCCACACTCTACAGTGAAGGTAGATGTGAGAACCAACACTTTAAAAATATGGAAATCAGTTAAGTTTATTTTCAGCGGACTAAGTGCTGCTGCCTGATCAGCCATTATTCTGTCTGTCGACTCAATGCTAAGTGGCTGCATGAGGGGAAACAAACGGTAAACAAACAGTTCTTGTAGGGAATGTGTGTGTGTGTGTGTGTGTGTGTGTGTGTGTGTGTGTGTGTGTGTGTGTGTGTGTGTGTGTGTGTGTGTGTGTGTGCTTTAGGAAGAGTGCGTGTGGAACCATCCTTTATTGTGCGTACACACATACACAAGCAGTGACTGTAACAAAGTGCTGCAGGTGAGCTTACAAGTTTGAGGATAAAGTGCTTTTGTAGCTTCTGCTTGCTGGAAGTTAATTTGCATTCTTGGTTCAGGTTTGATAATGCTACAATTTGTTGACATTTAAAGGTATTCTACACCCAGTGGCAAAACATCACATTGCTATTCTCCATCAACATTAATGACTCATGTCTATATATACACACACTACGGTTCATATGGCTTTAATGTTCAGTGTGTAGGATTTAATGGCATCAAGCAGTGAAGTTCTCTAAATTGCCAAGCGTGTGGGACAGCTGCGGTGGTCAACGTGAAAATGTGAACAGCCCTGTCAAGATTCATTGTTTTGATTTGTTCGTGCTGGGCTACTGCAGAACAACACAGCAGAATCTTTGGAAGAGGCCTCGCTCCTTATGTAGATGTAAACGGCTCATTCTAAGGCAGGGCTAATCAATTACAGATTCATTTGGGGCAGATTTTAAAACCAGAGAATGTTGATGGAACAGACACTTTAAGCAGCGAGCAACCTATTGAAAACTTTTTTTTAGCTTTTGGTAATGAAAGATTTTAAACAAATACAAATGAAATTAGTAAAAGTAACAATGTTTATCGTTGCACATTTTAAATTTAAAAAAAAAGATTTTCAGTCAATCATCTGACCAAGGAGCACAACATAATGCAGAAACAGAATTTAAAAAGCTATCAGTGCACAGAAGCACAACAAGTAGCATTAACAGTAACTAATATCACACTCTTCCTCTTAAGTTAAGTGTTAAGGAAAATACAAAGGGCAGTTTTATACAGTCTATGGCAGCAACAGTCATGTTGACAACAACAAAGTCACGATTTGAACTCAATAATATCTCACCGGAAATAAATCTAACATGTCAATTAAAATAAACATTGTTGTTTCAGCAGCCAATCAGCTTGTAGTGAAGTCTGCTGGTCAAGTCAATATGACTGCAGACAGCGTGTTTGCTTGCTGCGGCACGTGTTCCATCCCTGCCGAGTCCTCTGTTTCCGGTCGGACGGTGGGTCACTGCTGTTGCTCGCTGTATGTGCTTATGCCCCACACACACACAAATTCTCATTAACTGATTGATTGGTGCAGGTTATTTTTGGTGTTTTTATTCTGAATACAGTCTGATGCTCATTTTTTGAATGTTTTTTGCTGTTTCATCACTGCTGCAAATGCAACTGTAGCCTGTATCTCACTGTAACTATCCTCATTCATATTTTAAGGTGCTACAAATTATATTCAGCCACAAAATAAACCTTAAAAGATGGAAATCGGGACAGAAAGACAGAGAGCTGTTGCATAGAGATGATACACTGTCTCATCTAGTTGCACTGGTGTGAAGCAGCAGGTTTTAAGAACGTTGCAGAACGGTGCATTGCAAGTAGTTAACGGTTTCAACTCATCTTGCCGTGAATTCTTGGTCTGTACTGGGCTTAATAGTGATTCTGACTGTTGGGAAAAAAGCTTCAGTGTTAGCATTCAAATGAGACCACACATGTACATGTAAAAAGAAATGGAACAAGAACATATTTTGCTTTACCTTGGGCATGCCTTGAATAGGCATTATAGGTGATTTATGAAGAATATATGTCAACAGATGCTTACACACTGGACCTTTAATATTTTTAAGTGGTAAACAGCAGTTTTCTGCTTTGCTAAAGTGTGATAAACCATTTTCACCTCTTTTTTTACTGTTATTTTTTTGCACATGTGGGTTGGTGGTTTTCTATGAGAGCAAATCCTCTGAGACCTTGCTTGGCATTTTCTTTGTGCAGGCAGTATACAGTATTGTTGTACACGTTCCACTCTAGATGTGCTCAGGGGTTGAAATGCAACATCTGTCAGTCATGTTCGTTTGCTTTGGGTGAACACAGTGTTATCTGGATCTCTGGTGGTTGAACTGAAAAGGAAAAAAGAAAAAAAAAAAACCCTTAATGCACAGTGCTAATTAGCATAGCTAACTTAATGATGAACATCTATTTGGTTGTTTTATTTATTTATTTGTTACTTCCTTCTGGCGGAGTTACACTTGATCTTCAGCATATGTCTGCTCGCTTTGATGGGTAAAAATCCTGCCTCAGCTTTTTTCTAAGCAACTTTGGAATCTCTCCACTGCGCTCCTGAAGCTCTATCAACTCCCACACGCACACACACACTGTGTCACTTTAATTTTTCCACCTGCTTTCAGTTGCTGTTACTTTGTGCGTGTACCTTCAGGGCCAGTTTACATCAAACATTCACAACGAGACGATTTTAAAGTGGCAACCCCTTGCAAAAAAAAAAAAAAAGCTCCTTCATGTGGTCCTAAACTTTATGAAACTAGCAAATTTATGTCAAAGCAACAAAACTGCTGTACTTTACTGTGTCTCTAAGACCCACACACACACACAAGAACTTACTGTGTATATATTAGCAGTTGAATATAGTAGCATATATGGTTTTTATTCGTAAATAACAAATAATCAAGGCAGTCTACACCTGTCATATAAAACATGCTATAGAAATTAACTTGACCTGACCTTTATTTGTCTTTTCACTATTAATTTAGAAAGGTATTTTCAGTATTGATCCAATGAAGACGACATCTACAATGTTTGAGGTCGTTTTCAAAGAAAAGCATCCGCTCACACACAGTGTATTCCTCCTGCTCCTCACAGTCACTTTGTCTTACTCTGTTTTGGTTGACCTTCTGTTTCCATTCCTGTCCCTGTCCTCCCCTTCTCTTCCTCTGTAATATCTTCCAGCTCATCATTCACCCCCATATTGATCTTCCTCTCAACAGCTGCAGCAGCATCCTGGTAAAATGATCATGATGAAAATAGCAACATACAACATTTGAGAGCATTTTTTTTTCAATGTCCTGCCCAAAGACAGTAAAGGGGATTGGAAGGAGAAGGATTTGAGTAAAAGAGGAGATTTTCTAACTGCCTCAGTGCTTTAGGTGGTAAATGTGTCAATCATTCTCTACTGTGCTCTGGCTGAACATGTTCTCGTGTTATATTCCTTCTGCCATAAACCAGTGTGAGCGCACACATGTAGGTGCAGCTCAGTGCACTGACTGGAAATACAATCTTCTAATGTCCGCCATTAGCTGCAGGAAACTTTTGAGTTGTGTAAAATCATCAGAGTGAAATAGAGGAAAATAAAAATGGTTTACAGCAGACAGCTGTGGCACATTTCCTACAGGTTATTCTCAATTTATTTTCTTATTCTTTATTTTCTCAATCTATATTTTTACACATTCTCAGTCCAACCTTTTCACATATCGACATTTGGTCATGGACTTTCCACGTCGACATATGATGTGCAAGGTATCCTGGGTGCGCTCGTTGTTGTCATTGCATTGCATGTTTTCAAAGTACACTTCATTTTCACGGGAAATGTACAGTTTACATACAGTCTCTTTCAAAACAAACCAACTACATTGGTGCAACACCACATATTGATGTTTTTTCCTTCAACAACAAATGCACATGGTTACATTTAGCCAACACAAGCACGTGGTTGGGTTTAGGAAAAAAATAACTGGGTAAATGGACTTGCACTTGTATAGTGTCTTTCTAGTCTTCTGACTAGTGAAAGTGCTTTCACAAGTCACATTCACCCATTCACACACTGGTGACCGAGGCTGCCACCAGCTACTCACACACTGATGGAACAGCCAGTGTCTTGCTCACGGATGCTGCAGCATACTGGGTGGAGAAGCCGGAAATCGAACCACTAATCTTCCGATTAGTGAACGACCCACTCAACCCCCTGAGCCATGGCCAGTTTGGCCTTACATTCATACAGGAAGTGAACACCAGCCTCCCAGGGGAAAGTCAGTGGTTGCTGGACCCATCCTCCACTGCTCCCATCCACCTTACTCAGACTTTGTTTGCAGAATTATAGAAAAACCACTGGCCTGATTTTCATAAAACATGGTGGAAGGGTGAAGCATGGGCCAAGAGGGAGCCCAATACATTTTGTAGTGGATCAAAATCACAAGACAAATACACAAGCTGTTGTTTTTCACTTTTATTAAACCTATTATGTAAATTAAATGTAAATTATCTATCTTAAAACTGAGAAAAAAAAAATCATGTGATAAAATTCATGATGCAAGTCCTGTTTTAAGCAAGTTATCTAAGTAAATACATATCGAATGAAGTAAACATTTTGCTTATTTAAGCTAGTTGTGAGCATCTTTAACATATATGAATGCACACATGTGCATATGTCAAATAAAGAGTTGAAGCAGACACACTCAGAGCTGTGCATGTTAACCATCCAACAAAAATGTCTCTGCTTAATTAGTATTGTGCACCTTTAAGTACATTTGAGTTAAAGCAGTCATTGTGGTTTCATTTTTGGCTTGAGGCTCAATGCTCCAATGTGGACAGAACGTCATATTAAACCAGAGATATATATTTATATATTCACACTTTAATCACACTTTAATTTGTCAT
This sequence comes from Chaetodon striatus, assembly GCA_029783705.1. NCBI lineage: Eukaryota > Metazoa > Chordata > Actinopteri > Chaetodontiformes > Chaetodontidae > Chaetodon > Chaetodon striatus. The sequence continues at coordinate 31,083,662 of JAPZEB010000001.1, forward strand.
TTTAAAGTTTTATTGAAGCCAGCTTTTTTTTTAACTTGAAGTTACATACACACAGTGACTCAGCTTTATTTTGTACACACAGTTGAAAATACACCACTCTCTCCTGCTATTTTGAGTGAGATGTGACCTCAAGTTTCTGGCTCGTAGTCCTGTGAGTGTGAGGAGTGTGTGGGTTGTTTCCACTCCCTGTAGGAGGAAATACATTTGGTGCCAACCCCTCACAGATGCCCTCTCTCCCTCCTACTCTTCATCATGACTACCATCTCAGGCATCTCTGAAAGCTTTACTGTCAGATGTGGACTCAGGGTTCACTGATGGCTTCAGGGCATCTCCACCATAGGAATACAGAGAGCCTTGAAAAAGCAGCTGGCCACATAATTCCTACTGGGCAAACCTGTTGATATCGATCTTTACTTGAGAATAAGGTCTTCTCTCTCCATTTCTGGCTTTTGGTGATAAGGAATAGGATATATATATGAAAAATGTCCTCTACTTTCTCTGTGGAATAGGTCTGTGGTCACCTTCAGATGAGAATATGACAGTTGCTTCTGTACAGCATAGCATGCACTGTTCACATGTCAGTACTTTTACTTATTAAATTACATTGCCCTGGGTGACAAGATTGTAACCAGATGAGATTTAGAGGTGAGATTAGATGAGCAGAAATGTCCATACGTAGATGAGTACTGCGACAGGCTCCAGCTCCACATGATCCTGAAATGGATAAGCAGTTGACAGAATAGATAGATTGGAATAAAAACTGAATGGCTTTTAAGTTATTCCGCATGGGGACGAAACTTAATGAGAAGAGAGATGGGGCACCTAAAGCTTGAGCAAATGGAAACCATGCATCTTCACTAGAAACAAAAATAGTCACTGATACATTCGGTCACATTAAAAATGTGAATTGAACAAGACTGCAAATTTAGTTTGCAGATCCAGCCAGGCAGAAAACAAATATCAAAAGGGATTTTTAAAATTTACTGTCAAGATATTTTCAGCATGGAGAGTTGAGATGCAATGTATTTGTGGAATAATAACGAGTGCCCAAGTTGTCAGCATTATTGGATGAGAATATGTGAATATATAAAAAAGTTACTTTTTGGTTTATATTTAAAACTTCTTTTAAAAGTTTAAACCAAACAGCCTTTTGGAGCAACTTAGCATTTTGCCTCTGCTTGCAATTCAAATAAGCTTTTAGCAATTATTTACCATCACACTGTGGTTATTGCTTATGCGGCGCATTTATGGTTGCTGTCACACCTGTAATTCAGTTCAGTTGGGTCGGACCGCGGGAGAGACAATAATACATTGTTGCCTGTTAGCTCTGGTTTGTTTTATGTTCACACAGACTGACTGAGCTGTAAGCATGAAATCATAAGTCATAGTCATTACTGGGCAGTTTGGCGGATGTCATCCTGTATCGTCATCCTGCCTTTGTGGTTTATTCATCTCTTATTTTATTATCTATTCCATATTTTATTTAAGAGCCAGTGAATAATTGATAGAGCATTATCAGTTGAGCCTGCAACTGGGGGTCATATGTCATAAGTAATGAGGAAAAGTTAGGAGCAAGATTACAATGCATCCTGTACCATAATATCAAGGGGATGATTGTTAAATGTTTCTCTTACTTTATAGAAAGGAACTGCTGAAATACAGTAGACACAGACGAAACACACCTCTGACTTCCCCTTTTCAGTTTCTTATGTTTCAGTAAAAATCCCAGCATATAGGCCTCTGTGCTGCTGACCTGATACTGTGATCACCAAACAATTGTGCATATGTGACCCTTCAATAAGCCCCTTTCAGAATGACCACTGTAATCCTATGTTAGCAACCACAACTAGCCATGAGAGGTCTATCAGGCTTTCACAACCAGGGAAAATACCAAATGATGTTCATATGGAGCCTGCAAATCTGACACCAAATATACTCAAAGCTGAGAGAGGGTTGAAAAAAACGTAAGAGGAAAGATGTTGGACATGGATTAACAATGTGGATGACCTCACTCAGCTAAATCCATCAAGATCTGCAGACACATTTCATTTGTAGCACACACGACACGCCCCTTCAAACCGCGCTCACCATTAACACAAAGCAAACCCACCAACGCCACAGCTATCTAAACCCTGCTACAATGCTACAGCAATAATCCACTTTATAATTCATAATACATAGAGGTGTGATTCACTCTATGAGTAACAAGATGTAACCCTTGCCATTACCCTTATCCTAATCTTAACCACCTTTCTTTAACGTAATACTTTCTAACTAGCTAATTGCTAACTTAGCAATTTAGACGGGGCTTCCGCTACCAAAGGTAGGCAAAGAAAGACTGTGAATTGATGTGTAGGTTATGGTGCGTGAGTCATGTAGCTAGAGGGCAGGTCATGTAGCTGCTCAAGCTGCAGTTATACCCCCTCTGAAAAATGAAGCCAACACAGAAGTGCCAAAAACTGCAGTTCCTCGACTGGCCACACGAGGCTGGCTCAAAAACCTAGTCAATCCCCACAGACCCCCATGTCAAAGTGTACAACTTTACAGCAAAAATAGATCTTCAAAGCGTGGTACTGAAGATGGTTTGGCCTTTACAGCTAATGTTCTCCAACTGTGAGATGTCACCACAGCCTATGATTCGGCTCCACTCTCTCGTCCAAATTTGGTCATGAATGGCTTCAAAAATCTAAGATGCGATGGCCAAAATGCCAAACTTGAGGCCTCAAAATGTTAACCCAAAAACCAGTGGATAACGTCATTATGGCTATGTTTTTACACAGTCTATATCCACACTAGTCTGCTGACAATTAAATTGTGAATATAGCTCTCAAATGCATATTGTTTTCCTTTCTGTCTACTTCTACCTGATACTTCAGAAGTAATTATACTGACATGGAGTGCGGAAGCTTGACAACTTAACCAAGGGGTGCAGGACTTAGCGAGGGGTCAATTACACAGTGTACATCCCCTCAAGGCTGTTTCCTTGACAGGTCCTGTGATCAGCAAAATGAATAGTAGTTTTGTTGCTGAATTCATACTAAATCCACACTCTGCAACAACGTTTTTCAAGCAGTCTTGGTTCACTTGTTTGGTTGGCCCTGAGTTTAGTTAACAGCCTAAACAAACTGAGCAAAACAGACGATTGCACTAGAGTTTATTTGAATTGCACAAAAAGAGTTGGTGTTAAAATAACACTATCCTCAGGGCCTGTGGGCACATAGTACTTAATGTAACTAGCATCATTCAATGGGACTTCTGGAGTCAGACACTGACGAAAAAAAGACTGTCCTCTCACGTTAACAAGATGTGCAGTTGCTGGTCATTATTGTGTAATGGCACCTAGTGACGTCATAGGGAAACTTGGCAGGACAAGAACAAATGTTTAGGCCATGAAAGTCTGAGTGGAATAACAGTCATCGACTTTCACCTAGGAGGCAGGTGTTTGTTTCCCAAGTGACTGTAAAGCAAAACCCTGCTCTTTTTTACTAAACCCAACCACGTGTGTGTGTTGGCAAAATGTAACCAGGTGCGTTTGTGACTGACGTGTGTGCCAACATAGCGTTTATCTGAAAGAGACTGTATGCAAACAGTACATTTCCTGTGAAAATAGAAGCATATTTTGAATAAAGGACTGCATGTATCAGGCAGAACTTGACACAGTGTCCCAGGACGTCAACAACCAGTGCACACAGGGTACCTTGTACATCATGTCTGGATGCGAAAAGTCCATGACTAAATGCCATTATGTAACGGGTGTAGCGCTTCTTCTCTAGGCAATAGATAAAGACAAAGACAATTGATTGAAGATGTTGGTGCTGTAAAAAAAAAAAAAAAAAAAAAAGCTGTGGGGACACAGGCCCCTAAAATCCTTCATTTAGAAAAGTGAACTTTTCTGTATGATTCTCCCTCTGGTTGTGATTCTTTGTTCATCTGATTCAGATACATATGTAAATATTAAATCCCCGCTGGTGACACAACTTATTAGCTATGTGCAACTCCCTGAACAACCACAGTAGACATCATTTAAACTATTTCCCCCAACTTTCCAACTTCTATTTCCCACACGAAACCCCAAAGTGGTTCTCTGGAGATGTCACTTCAGTACTTAAAGTTGGATTTTGACATTGTTGTTGACGGAAATGGCAGCTTAGCTATGTTTATCGTTTCTGGTTGTCAATCAAATACTGTTACAAAGGGTTAATTGGACGAGACAGCTCCTTTCAGAGGAGTGTATTCGGCACGAGCTGAGAAGATGCTTTGAAGACTGTGACCTTGTCAGCAGCAGCGGCAACTGAGGAATGATGGACTGCTGTGACATGCGAGACCCTCAGGATCCTCACAGCTCAAGTCAACTCGCTATTCAGAAATGGTGTGCGTGCCCTTGTTTTGCACACAGCCCAGTGTGCCTCGTGGATGTTATTTGGCTTGAATGTGTGTGTGTGTGCCTTTGTGTTTCTGTATGAGCGTCTAGCCTGCAGAGGAGGCTGATCTGATCCTTGAGAATATCCTCTGTGACAGCACATCACCACTAGCCTCTCTCTCGTCTGACATCCCCCTCTCATTACTGCACTGCAACTCTTCATTGTGTTTTGTCCAAGTCCCTGTCTTGAAGGGGATGATGTGACAACCCATGAGCTCTGCGAATTTAGAGGCTTACTAAAGGGAAAGATGGTGAAATTCAGTGAATGGACAAAAAGGGTGGAAAAACAACCAAAGTAAAAGGTTCTTAGGAGTTTGTATTTCTTTCTTTTATGACTCTTGGTTGGAGATCACTTTCATCCTATGATGAAATTATTGCCTGAAGGTGGCAATGATTTCCAGGATGCTAATTTTCCAAGAAGTGCAGGCTGAGTTGTCAATGATAATTGAGCTGCAGCTTATTATAAATTCATAACAGCAAAGTGCATAAAACGCTCATTTGATATGTTCTGTGCAACTGTGTAAATCTGAGCAAAAGCCTCCCAAATGGAAATGAAGGAAATGATTACTGACTTGAAATCATGTTGAGTAATTTGTGTTGCTGAGAGATTTTCAGGCATCAGATGGTGGTGTTAGATAAACCCCAAAGTTTCCCAAAATAAATGCAATTTCAAGTCATATCTAACCCTGTTTGAAACACAAGCATGGCCTGTCCTGTCATTTCTGTACCCATTCAGCAATTTGTTGTCAGCTACACTTTAGGCAACTGTTTCTTCTAGAAATTACTTTTAGACAACTTATTTGTTTTGCCAACAATTTGAGGGTAATTGCTGCTCAGAGTGTTTTCACTGGCACCATTTCTATCACACAAGGGAGGTTGGGAAAGATTGTGGTTTTGGTTAAATATATAAAAGTAAACATGTTCTGCTTTGTGCCTCATGTCAGTGTTGACTTATGCAATATGTGACCAAGACAAGAATGTAACCATGAAGGTGTAAGTCATGCTTTATTTGCGATGAAAGCATATTGTAGGGAGAGCAAATGTAATATGTTGTCAGCCCGAGTTTTGCAGGAATATTCTGTACAAACATTTTGCAATTTGCAGATAAATTATCTCTCCTCATTATGTTGATAAAGCTGTGTTAATCAGCTGGCATGACATTTCATTCCTTTTTAAAAATTTGGTTTTTAATCTATCACATCAAAAAAAGAAAAAAAAGAAAAAATAAGAAAAAAATTGTTTGTTACTTCAAAGTGACATCTTCAAATGACTTATTTTCTCTGATCGACAGTACACAGATTTTAAATATATACAAGATAAAAAAAATCTGGAGCTGAAAATGTTTGTTTCATAAATTACTAAAATATTTTTATTTTTAAAATTGCCATTGATTAAAGGCATGCTATGCAGAATTTGTCGCTCACTGCAACATCCAAAATTGGCTCCTCCTCAGCTCAACGAGAGATGGAGCAATGTTAATGAAAACAAAGCAGTGAATCAGAGAAATTAAACGTTCATTACCTGGTTGTTTCACGGCAGTTACATCTGAAGGACAAAAACACACCTGCACCTCCATATCACCCTACAGGAGGGTGCTGCATTGCTGTTTCTTTTTTTTTTTTTCTTTTGTGAATCCTGCTGAAGCGCATACTCATGTGTGTGTGACTCAACCTCGCCCTCGATCAAACATACACACAGACCTGCAGCTCGCATCCACAGAGTGGAGAAGAGAGACGGCTGGTCGCTACGGTTATGTAAAGTCCCGACCTCCTGCTGCGATTGGCTTGGGGCTACACACCAGTACCCAAAGGTTGACACCAAGAGACGTCCCGAACAAACCAAAATAAGAGGAAAATGGGAAAAAATACAGGCAGAAGGCAGGTTCTCTGCAGATACAGACACCACCACACACTGAGAGTGAGTCATGAGTGATGTTTTACAGTGATCATGTTTGTGTAAGTACAGTATATATATTTGTTTTTTTTGTTTGTTTGTTCTTTTTTTTTTAAAGAAAATCCTGCACAGTATGCCTTTAACTTTCAGCACTGACTAATCTGCATATCAACACATTTTTTGGCACATTTATATATTTACCTTGTCCCTAGTGTTGCATTAGAGAGATGGATAATCAGTCAAGGTAAATGTCGAATTTCTGCATTGAGTGAATGCTGCACAATGATTTCTGATGAAAGCAAAAAATTCAAAACACATTTGTATCCAATCAGCATGTTTCAACACTGTATCAGATTGAAATAACAACTGCATACCCTTAACAATCACTCATGCTATACTTTGCGCTGTGCTTAAATCAAAATAATTGTAGCTCAAACAGCACAACGCCAAATAGTTGTCCTCTTGAATTGAGTTTGATTACCCACAGGTGTGGATGATGAGCTGCTGCCGAGCAAATCCCTCTTCCACACTGCACTGATTGGAGTAAGGCTTATTTGTTGAGAGGTGACGGTGTGCACCATTAGCAAATTTGCCAGTTCTAGGATAGCCAAGGAATGACCCGCCCTACGCTCCCTATGACTGGCTAGTACTTGTTGCTTTTGTTGGTTGGATTGGTGAAGTTTAGGCAAGCGGAGTGGGATTAGTTAGGGCAGGGGTAAGCAACATGCGACTCTGGAGCCACATGTGGCTCTTTGGATCCTCTCCATTGGCACCCTGTGGCTGTGACATAAAACTATATAAAAATGAATAATGATTGTTTTTTAACATTCAGGTTTTCATTCGTCATTGTTATAGGCCTTGAATGATTATTGCATTCTACAACTGCAAAAATGTGTAACGTTTCAACATGTCATCAACTGAAATGTGCGTTTATAGGTTTACGGTGTGATGTCTTTTCCTCTAAATTTTGCTGAACTTCAGTAGCGGTGGCCAGCCTGGAGTCTCTCTGACATGGCTAGCTATGGTGTATAGACAGATTAATTTGCTTTTACCACCAATGCTGCAAAGGTAAAGTGCTCAAAAGTTAAGAAAGTTAAACCTCCAAAATCAGCCGATTGGACAATGGGAAAAAAAGATGACAAAAGAAAAGATGATGTGGGGCGTTTTTCTGCTTTGAGTTGAAGTTTTTTTTACCTCGGGGAGTTCAGAGTGCTCCGGCAAAAAGACCAGGCGAATAGAGTGCAGGACCGTGAGGCCCCTCCAGCTGCTAAATCGCTTTCATTGTTATTAGGGCCTAAGGCAGAGTAAGGTGGGCCATTCCTTTGCTATCCTGGGCTTTCCAATTTGTGAACCATTTTTGCAATGGTTTCCAGGTTGAATGAGATGTTTCCTCAAAACAGTGTGAAGCGGTGTAACGGCGTTACCCAATCATCAGCAATGTGTATACAAATAAATGTCTGGTAGATATTTACTTATTGTGTGTACATGTTTGCTTTTATATCATGCTCTTTTTGGCAATGTAAACTTATGTTTCCCATGCCAATAAGCTCTCATTAAATAAGATGAATTAAAGCCTCACAACAGGGTGTTCAACACCTCACGTTTCCATTTAAATAACAGTTTTTTGCTGCGTTTATCTGGGCTGAACACTTTGACAGTTTTGCACTGATATATTTTGTTATAAAAAAAGAAAAAGGATGCTCACCACTAATGAAAATGTCAGTCAGCTGCCACTATGTGATTAACTAGATACAATTTAAAAAGAACATTTATATAATGGCATTTTAAATATTTTTTTTTAGCGTCATCATAATAAAAATCCCAGCCTGAGAGGATCAGAAGAAATCTGTGATGAGCACCACAACCTTCACCACTGCTGGAGTCAGAATTTCAGCTGATGCTTGCATTATTTTCTGCAAACTGTTAGTAAAAATAAATGGGTGAGGGGACTGTTTAGTGTATTTCATATGAAGACTATTATTCTACTTCTGGCATCATGTGAAATGATGTAGAGGTAATGCAGCAGGCGGAAGCATTGTGTCCCTAACTGAGAAACTAATGGCTCAGTGTACAAGTGGCTGACTTATGCTGAGATCAGGTTATTTGGGAATACCTTTCTCTGATAATGGTTAGCTCTGCGTCCACTGAATTAAACAGTTTTCAGTTTAATCATGAGCAGCAATTAAAGCAGCAGAGTTCTCCCTCTTTATTATTTCTAAGCGAGCGCATCATACTGCTGGGCTGTACACTGTGGTTTGCTGCTCAGTCAGGTCTCCCCGCGGCGATGTCGGCTCTCCTTTATGAATAGCTTAACAGCCACTGTAGATCACAGTGAAACCAATTACTGAGGTGAGTCAAAGGGAGCTGAGATTGAGCTCGCATGAATTCAGATCAGGAGACCTCAAGCTTGTAGCTGGTGTTATATCACTGAGATATTCTGAACAGATCAGAGGCATTTCGGATAATCCTGATTAAACAGAGGTCCAAAATTATGCTTAGATCCTTTGATCACAGTTGGTGGTATTGTTGTTTTCACCACAGCGCACTGTGATGATGAGGAGGATCATAAACCAATTCCATCACTGACAGTCTCATAATGGTGAACATAAAATATTCAGAAGTCCCACCTTAAAGTTTGATAACTTGGTTTCATTTCTGTTGTCTGCTCACTTTGTCAAATAGCAGCTGACAAGTAACTTCAAAGGCAAAACGGATATTCTACATGGAACTAAAAGACCTGAAGTCCTGCTTGTAATTGAACTCAATTCAACAAGACTTGAATACCCAGATCAGCACTGTGCCCGAAACAGAGAGGGCAGAACACAAATGGATTTTTTTTCTTGTCATATCAGGAGAAGCACAGGGGGAACTAATGACACTCTGTTAAGTATCTCAGTAAGCCATGCCAGTTAGTCAGCATGCATAAAACTGGGGTCTGGGATCCAACATGACTGAATTTAATCGCACCTGTTATCCCATTTGTGTGTTACCAAATTCTGTAGTGACTAGTGCAGTTTGCAGTATATGGCAATGAGCTATGACAAGACTAAATTACAGACAGTCCTGCCATCTAATCATCCAAATAACTTGCTGAGTCCCACCAAGCTGCTCCTCAATAGATGCCCAAACTCAAACTCAAGAATCAAAGTCCCAAAGAAGTCGCAGCTTAGTTAAGTTTGCCATGAGCACTGATGAGTCTTCAGATTTCCCCAAAATAAAAAGTACAAGAGAAAATGAAGTTTGAACAAACTAAGATTTTGCCAACAAGCTTTACATTTATGATGAGCCATTCTTCAGCTCATGTGTGAATTACTACTTCATATTTCTCTTAAATTCCTAAGTAAGACTTATACAAAATGAGAGGAATATAATCAAGGATTAACATTTCACAGCTGAAACAGGGGACCTTTAAACCCTTCAAGTCAATTTCTGACTGTATTTCCTTTACTGTAGATATTGTACATGTTTCTGATGTTCTGTCCTCCTATAAACATGTTCCTCATTTCAACAGATTACATTTTTATCCCACCATGCCGGTGATAGCCGTGGCTGGAGGCATTATGTTTTTGGGTTGTCCTTCCATCTGTCCATCCTATTCATGGATGAGATATCTCAAGAGCGCCTTAAGGGAATTTCTTCACTGTTCACTGACTGTTTCTCCACTGACTGTTGGCACAAACAGTCACTTGGACTAAATAAGGAACTGATTTGAATTTGGTGGTCAAAGGTCAAATGTCAGAGGTCACTGTGACTGTACAAAACATGTTTTTAGCCATAACTCAATAATTCATACACTGATTATGACAACATATCCAACAAATGTGTAAGAGGGTTAAATGATGACGTGGTGTCATTATATACCCAAAAGGTCAAAAGTTAACTTCACTGTGACATCATAATATTCTGCATTATTAGATTTAAAAGCTCAGGAACAGAAGAAGGCATTTGGTTGGATCCCAAGTTTGTGATAATAATCGTTAACCATTAGCATTATTGTCTCACAAAGAGAGGATTACTTGTTCAATCCCATGTCAACGTGGTTTTCTTTGGGTACTCTGGCTTCCTCTCACAGTCCAAAGATATGCGGGTTAATTGGTGACTCTAAATTGGCAACCCCCAACAGGATAAGTGGTTACGGAAAATAAATGAATTATCTATTTTTGTATGTAAAGGGAGTATAAATGGGCCCAAAGAATGCTCCGGGGTTTCCCTTAACACACTTACAAATGCACAGGGATAACAACACACACAGAACATCCACTTCATTTGTTTTTGCAAATACAGGGTCAGGATGATATGACAGCAAACTAAGCAAATGCTGTAGAACTTGCAAAGAGACTGTCTTGTCTTTCCTTGCCCCCATCCCGCTGAGCTCAGTGTGTGTGTGTGTGTGTGTGTGTGTGTGTGTGTGTGTGTGTGTGTGTGTGTGGACAAGCAAGTGACAAGGGATGCGCTCAGAGCAGACAGCTGTTGGCAATCGGAGCAGAGTGGAAATTAACGGTAAAGTTGTCAAGTAGTAGTAAATGTAGGTTTCAGTTTGTCCAAGAATAAACACTGCAGCTCCTCAAGACACAAGTAGAGCCCCTGTGTTTTGCTTCTCAACTGCTGGGTAAAGTGAAGCTAGTTAGCATCAACTTCAGCCCTGGAGGCAAAACAAGAAGTTGTGATTGTATCAGGGTGACTGTGGCCCTGCCACCCCTTGGTAATGACAGTATACCTACTACAATAAACTAGACGACACCAGTGATCTGGAGACTCTGAGAGTGTGATTGTCTCAATGTATTGGACGAACTAGGGACAATCAATCATGTCACTGAACTGTGTCGACTATTGTTTGTAATATAAGCAACTAATAAACTTTGTAATGTCAGTAGTTTCTACTGGAGCTACCTTAAATTATCGTGTTTTTAGTGTGTGCAGTCTCAGCTTGTTGTAGATGCAGTATGTACTCATTTTTCAAGGCGGCAAAGCAGACATTATGTTGAGAATATAAATACCTTTTGATGTGCAGTGTTAGCGGACAATTTCTCTGCCTATTTCTGTTTTGTAAGAAGCATGTGTGGGTGAGGAACACAGTGGGGGACTGTTTGAGTGAGACCGGTGTACTTCCATTACACACCGCAGTGCCTGGGTTAAATAAAGGGTGATACCACGTCTTATTTGTCTCACAGCCAGATCCTTTCAACAGTTCTTACTGTGATCTGTTAATGAGGCTTGTGAGGTTAGATGCTTTTTTTGCGCACAGTCTTTATTACTTCTGTTGCACAGCACAAGCCACGACAAATACACATGCTTTCTGTAGGATGAGATGTGTGTGATGTTAATGGTTTTACACTGTAAAATCATGATATAATAATACTATAATCCTTTAATAGTCCTATGTGATATCAATTGTATACCGCTTCACAACTACCGCAGATCTATGACCACAGAGATTTGGACAAACACCATTGTGTAGGATGGGACTGTAGGTATTTCTATCAATAACCTCTCATTGGCAACACCAGACAACAAAAGAAGTGAATAGAAAAGTAAATGGTATGGTAGCGAGGATGTGCCAAAGAGGGAGTGAGCTCTGAAAAAAAAAAGAGATTGCTGCTTTTTTCAGAGGTGTGTGGGTTTACAGAGGGAAAAAGACGGGGGCAGCAGTGCATTTTGCATTTATAACTCAGTCCAAGGACTGCACAAGAAAGCTGACCACCTGTGCTTTAATTCAAAACCAAACAACCAAATTAACATAATAGTGCCATAGAGCAATATGCAGATGTTTGTTATTCCTGGTGTGTGTCTGCCTTTCAAATCATTTGCATTCAGCAACAAGCTTTAAATGTGTTTTCTCCCACTTGCTATTTAATTTTTGAACCACTGCTCAGTTTCCGCAGAGCTCAAGGTAACCTTTTGTTAACATGGTGTTAGTTGCCGAATTTGGTTTTCAGTAATAATCTCATTGGCTGAAGTTATAAGTTGGCAAGAAGCAAGTCACACAGTCAAACAAATGCGAGGCCAGCTGCTCTGCTCCTCTCTGCTTTGTTCTTACTCTTATCCAATCAACTGAAATGGGAACAGGTGGACTCCAATCAAGTTGATGGGACAATTTGTGTTATGAAGACAATGGTCACACCTTAAAGGGTGTAAATAAGAATTCCAGTACCTTATGTCCAAGGCCTATAACTTCAATAAGTACTTGGGAACACTGGCTTCTCTCAAAACCAGAAACCAGAGAAGTAAGTCTTAAACTTTGATAAAGAAATCATTTGTCACATGGAATTATAAAAAAGTCTAACTCTAAGTGAAATAGGAATCCGTCAGCTTCTCTAACTTGTGCACTGTAATCCTTTATAAGTCCTTTATTGCATCTTCCTGCATTGTTGACTGCTGCTTTGTAATTATCCATGTTTTTGGATGGCTATGGTAATCTATGGTTTCTGGTTGGTGAATGATTTAACTGTCCACACATCCTGACCTCAACCAGACAACTGTATGGTTGCTTCTTCTGAACATGGCACTTCAGTAGCAACGATCCACTGCACGAATTGGACGGTATTTCACAATCCCACCAACACACCAGTCCTTATTCATTGTAAAGCACATGCCTCCTCTCCTTCTCTTGCCAGAGTCCTCTGCTCCTGGTTGAATGGCACTGTCCAGGATTTAGCCAACTTTTGGTGAATTGAAGAAAAGTACAGTTCCTGATATCCCATTGGAAAGTGATGCGGCACAGAGGTTGCCCACTTTATTTCCAACGCCACTACAGTGGCAAGCAGGATGCTGACGTTAGGTCAGCTGGTGCTCATTCTCCATTTTCCCTTGATGTTTACTGATGTTTATAGTGTAGTGTACAAACTGGTGAGTTGATTTTCTCATCCACAGGAGTGCGTCACAGCCACACAACACCACTGTTCAACACCAACCAAGAAAAGCATCACGAAGACCCATCAAAATAAACACAAGAGCCTAAATGTTAGCACAAATTTGGCAGAGCTGTCTGAGAAGCAGGAGGCACAGTGGTACAGCTGTTAGCATTATCGCCTCACAGCAAGTGGATTCCTGGTTTGAACCGGGAGTGGGGAGTTCGAACCATGGGGTGGGGGAGCCCCTCTGTGTATTGTGAGTTTGCATGTTCTCCCCGTGCCTGCGTGGGTCTTCTCCAGGTACTGCATGCAGGTTAATTAGTGACTCTAAATTGTCCGTAGGTGTGCATGTGAGTGTGAATGGTTGTCTGTCTCTGTGTGTCAGCCCTGTGATAGTCTTGCGACCTGTCCAGGAGTGTACTTCATCTCTCCCCCAATGTCAGCTGGGATAGGCCCTCGCAACCCCTAACGGGATAAGCAGTTAAGGAAAATAAATTAATGAATGAATGTCTGAGAGGCTACTGGAAGCATCTGCGCCTACGTCACTACGTGCCACAAACTTGTGATGTCATCACGTACAAAGTCTAGAGCTCCAAAGAAAGTGTATAGAAGCCTGATTCTGAGGATCCACTAAATGTTTGTTCTCTTTTTTATACCAAAATGAGCTTTATTCTGTTGTATGGTTCTCGGTTCACATATATTCTCAGATTATCTATAACATCTCTCACAATTCATTTTCAACGGAGCAGCTCCGGACTTAAGACTTGATGACATCACAGATATGTGTACTCTAGCTTTTGGATTTGGAAGAGAGTTGTTTATGTTCACTAATATGTTAGGACTGTCAGACCCTAGGAATAACGTGTATGAATTTTGAAAATTGGCATTGTTCCCCATATGTATCATGCCAAGAATGTTTAATACTTTGTTGTGGTTCTGTAACTATCTTCTGTTTATGATCTCTTAGATTATATTTTAAAATAAGTACCATCAGTTAGAACCAAAACTCTCCCTCAAATCAGAAGCTGAAAGTTAAGAAGGATGTGACCATGAAGCATTGGAATTTAACACAGGCAGTACTACTTTCTTGTTTGTTTGTGTCAACTGTGCACTTGAAATGTTCTCATGAGGTACTTGTCATTCACAAAATGTTGCTTACTTTATGTTATTTTAGATGAGGCCTTGCAAAAACATCTCCATAAATTATGTTACTTCACTTGCCATCACAGACAATTTGAGAAATATAAATCAGCCACATAATAAATTATATAAACAAGGCTTTTACACAGGGCTTGTTTAGGCAGCAGCTATGTAAAGTGGTACGCAGCTGTGCAGTGTTGCTATCGTGACTACTGCAGCAAAGGAGTTGTAGTAATGGGGATGCACTGAATTTAGTTAGTCTTACATTTTATAACTCCACATTCATGAATACTGTTTACAATTTTAACAATACAGCTAAAAAGCACCACGTGTACACAGATCATATTGTTGATCAAAGAGCCTCACTTCAACCACTGATTTTCTCTCTAAATTTGACCTGAGAGCAGTTACTTTATCTGGCTTCTGAACTTTTTGTTGGAGAGTGAATTCTCAGTGTGGCAGACAGACCAAAGGCCACTCTATACTGTGCCATTTTTGGCTTTTCTCAGATTGAAGCTGACAACCGTGACGACCGTCCACATTGACAGACCAACCAACTGGAGGACGGCATGAGATGATGCAGAATCCACTGTCTGCTGCAACATTGTAAGTGCTCATACATGTATACATAAAGATTCTACAATGACATATACTGTATATCTATCACTGTTTTTTTAAGAGCAAAATGCTGTGGAAAGAAATTTGTGCTTTGTAGAGTTTTCAAACCATGACGGCAGTGCAGACAGATGATGCAAGTTGATTCACTCATGACATCGATTCAGCAGACATTCATTGCACAATCTGACATACTGCAAACTTGATATTGGCAAGTCTGACAGAGATTGTAGCCAACATTTTATTAGACCCATCTTGCACCGTATGACATGCAATGAACCTGTAAGACTGCGGTTTTCACACACTGGAGGACACAAGTTAAAGGGCTTTGGATATGATGTTGTCGTCCTCCCTGGACATGGGGATCAAGGAATCACAGTAATGAGAGGAGCCTTCACACCTGAACAACTGCAGAGCCCTTGTTTCTTTCTTTTGCAGTACATGTTCCTTTGCTGCATTGATCACTTAAATCCCACCACTTATTTTCCACCGTATGTGCTGCACAGCAAAAGGGAAATACAGCAAACAACAGATAAAATGGTTGGATTTTCATACAATACAAGTTTGTTACATAATTTTTTTCAGTGACATTCTTTCAGTGCACATGACTATGTAAGAAAAAAATCTGTAAATATTCATGTAAACATGTGGAAGTTGTCCACCTTCACTGTTGGGTGAGTGAGACATCAATCAAGCACAGTATGTAAATGCCACACAGCTCTGGCAGGAGGTCTAACCAGCCAAAATAAGTGAAAACACCTGTGTGGGTGGAATTTAAGTGTTCAGGGCCTTAAATCCCCGGCAGCAGCACTAGCTTGGTTGGGCACTCCATTTAACACACTTGGCAGGGTTTGCGGTTGGGAACCTGGCAAGAGTTCATTTCTTTCTAGCTGGACAAGCAACTGCTGGGGCGTATCATGAAGCATTTGCGTTCATCCCTTGGTGAAGGCCGTATCATCAATTACTGTTCTAAGGAGCAAAGTTAGTTAACAAGCTGCTGTACATTTGGCCACGAGTATCAAAACTGTGAGCACAAGGGATCAATAACATGTCATATCACATGCCTGGAAATGGCCTCAAGTCAATGACCAACCTTCAACCATGTCACATTTGATCTTTAATCCAAAGGCATCAATTCTACTGGGTATTAGAACTGGTTTTGAATTGCCAATTACTGTTAAAGTCTAGGTGACATGAAAAAAGCAGTTTAAGCCATTTTAGATCCCATCCCAGGCCATATTGTGCACCTGTTTCACAGTATATGCCAAAATATCAATAAATAATTAAGTGAATCAATTTAGTCATATTCATAACTCAAAATCAAATAATATTTTCCTCTGCAAAACAAAATATGATGTGTTGTTATGTATGTAACTACCAACCAGACACAACGTGAAATATCCACACATAAATTAAATGCAATTTTTAACTGCACAGAAATAAGATTAAGTAAGCTGGCCAGCAAAAGCATGCTATATCAATGTGTCTTCCTTTCCCCAAAATACAGTTTACTTTGAAAGTAGTGCATGGATAGATTACTTTACAGTTTTACCCAGGCCCATGGGCCCAAAGTGTCAGGACCCCCCTGGCTTTCACTTGCAAATTGTCACTCAATTTAACAAGTACCGAGCAGGAAAAGACTCAAAATGACCGCAAAGAGACAAAGAGGAACTGCAAATAAATACAAAATACCTACAGAATGGGGCAACACCAAACCATGATGGCAGTGCGGACAGATGATGGAAGCTGATTCATTCAAAACAGTGAGCACAAGGAATCAATAACATGCCTGGAAATTGCCTTAAGTCAATGACCAACCGGTCCTAATGGGTATAAGAATGTGCTTTAAATTGCCGATTATCAATTAAGTGCACCTAATTTACAATATATGCTAAAAAGTAATATATTTTTAAAAAATTCTTAATCAAAATCCAATTGTGTTGTCTTTGTGTAAGCTTACGTAAGCTAGTAGCAACCATTTAAAAGGGTAAGTAAGCTAGCTAGCAAAAGCATACATACAATACCAAAGTGTCAGGACCCCCTGGCTTTCACTTGCACAATGTCACCAACCAGGAAGAGACTCAAAATGACCACAAAGGGAAGAAGAGGAACTTGTTTCCTGTTTTACTTTGAAACTCACATGTCCTCTCATTTCAGATCACTTCACTTCCTGCCCCTGTGTGTTTTCTCTCCCTGTTGATGACTCCACCTGTGTGTGATTGTCTTTCCTGCCCTGATTAGCCTCACCTGTGTCTCATTATCCTTCCCCTCACCAGAGTATTCAGTGTGTGTCTTGTTTCTCTCAGATTGACCCTGCCTCTGCCTCATCCCTATTGGATTTGTTTGCCTTCTCTGACAGTTCTTCTGTGTACCAAGCCTACCTTTTGACCACTAAAGACTTTTATTTTACGTGAACTGTCTCCAGATTTGTGATTTGAGTCCACTATCTCCTGATTCACCAGCTGTTATAAGAATGAGGCAAAACAACCAAAAAACACAAAATTTCCCAGAGAGACGCAGAATGACCACAGAAGACGCATAACAACGACAAAGAGGCTTAAAAGTCTGTGCATCTTGCTCCTGTGTAGGAGAGGTGGTGGGGCCTTTTGCATATTTGTGCTGAATCAGCCAATGGGAGAGTGGTATCTGTGACAGCTCCAGATCATGCCCTAGGCATTTTAAAGTGGACTGCTCAACAACTGGCGCATACAATGGACTCTGTCTTACTAATGTTGTGTATTTGCATTACACCATTGGAGCCTCATGAAAAAACTCACTCTTCAATGATCAAAAAAATACCTCCATACGTTTTGTCCCGCCCACGTTTCCTTTTTTAATCAGAAACATGTGTCGCTATTGAGGCTAAACACTCTCTTTATGCCATTTCATGTGGACTATGAGCACAACAATTTACAAATGTAAATTTTTTCTCAGTTTATGTCACAAACATTCAGACAGGCCTTTTTCATCCGTCCGTGTTTAAATCTACCTGTATATTATTTTAGATTTTATTCTATCTTTGTTGACTCCCCTCTTCAAGCATCATTTCACAACAGTGAATGCAGGTTTTTAAAAAGTGAATCAATCCAAGGGGATTTAAAGAGGTGCAAAGTGGTAATAGCAATGGATTAAGAGGGACTCAGTAGAGATTTGAGTTGATATTGAGTTGCATTGCCAGCGCTGCAAAGCAATTTTTGACAGGTGCTCCAGAGGAATACAGTGATGGGACTGAAAATACATTGATATTGAATTTTCATGAGGACCTTCAGCGCAGTGCAATTACTATGCCTGTTTTTCAGTTGTGGCACAATTGCTCTGGGAATAGTTTCACTCAGTGCCTGAAAAGGCTCAACTGCAGTGGTTAGCTGACCCTGTAATAAAATATTAAGCCAAAGCAATAACTGCCTAATCTTTGTGAAATTTAAATTAAACTTTTAGTTTGGAAGACAAAGGATGTGTTCATTGTCTTGTGGTTAATTTAATTTATTTCAATTAAAATGTGTTGCCTAATGCCTAACTTGTGAGACAGGCACTGCCTTATCACCCTGTAGCCATGTTGCTGCTTGCACTTTTTATTTAGTAGAAGTTGTCGTCGTAGAAGTTGTGGTGTTGGTGGTAGTAAAGCAAAGACAGAGACTGACACTCTTAAAATCAAACTCAAGGCTAAACAATAAGAAAAGATCTGACACATTTTATAAAGAGCTTTGAAAGCGAGACGATTATTCAGTCCTGGAGGGGGTTTAAATTTTTATTTAGCCCTCAATAAATGCAGATGTCCCCATGCTGGAAGGTTTCACGCTATATTTTCAGACAGCCTGCAAAATACATCTTGAATCTTATACCTTGGGCCTTCTGTTAAAGCCACAGCCTATGGAAAACATATCATTAATTTATCTGCAGAAATGATGGATGGAAATGGAATATTTGTGTCGCACATTCAATATGCATATAGGTTTTCCCCCTGGCCAGTATCTGGTTTTGTGTTGTGGGTACTCTACATGCATGAAGTGTAGGTGCTCTACATGCACACAGCAGAAGTGTTCACATTAAATTTGCATCACTTTCAGTGCATACATTTTGTGAAGGCAGAAAGAGGTGTCCCTCTCAGCAGATGCTCTCTCAGGAGTGCTGTGATCCGTTAGGCACACCGGCTTCTCACCGGTCAACTAAGCCGCCTATCCACAAATTCAACTATTCTGGCATAAAAATAATAAGCAACAGCCAGCAGTTTTGATGAAGAAATCTACACTCTGTGTGACTGCATGCATTAGGGAACAGAGTCGCTTTGGGTTCAACAAAAAGAAGAAACATTTGAATTTCAGTATTTTGTTTATGCTGTAAACCGAGGGGGTAATCAAATGCCATCAAAACATTGCTGCCCCAACAGAGGCAGACTAACAGTCCTCCAGTGGATACACTACAAAATATTATAAGAACCTTTGCAAAATATTTTTGAGGGATAAAAGTTGCATGTTCCAAGATTGTATAGATGAACTGAAACTGAATTAGTAGCATGGTTGGCCCTAGACTTATGGGGCCCCTGAACAGAATTGGGTTTGTATTTTTTCTTCATTATTAATACAGTGACCTTTCCTATACAGCACTAAGATTTAATGCTGTTGGTGATTTTCAGTCATCCAGGTCATGGTCATCTTAAGTGCTATATCGTAGGCACCTGGACAGGCTTCAGTTTCTTGAAGAAGTTTCACCTCTAATTCAAGAGGCTTCTTCATTTCTAACAGACTGGTGCCGAGTGGCAGGCTTAGGTATAAACCCTTACACAGTTGTTGACCCATCCGGCCATCATGTGTGTCATAAGGTTAGATGGGTCCAGGTGCGAATGGGTGTTAAGGGATCTCAGACTGCATTGTAAGTGGATGATAAGTGGTGTCGTATGCCACCTCCTCTGTTTAACAATGGTTGTTCCAGTTTTACATGGATGGCTTCTACGTCACTACGGTTGTATTAACACAGTAAAGCATCCATCATAAAGACAAGTCAGGTGACAATAACATATGGCTGCTGCAATATCAAGAGAGTCATACCCCTTTATAAATCCAAATGTAATTTATGTAACTTAAGTCATAGGCTGCAGTGCTGGCAAATTGTTGCCTGAGTCTAGACCTTGGAATCTGGCCACTCTACAAAGTTGACTAATTAGTCTAGCGTTGTGACATGAAGCATTGGTTTAGAATTAAAAAAAAAAAAAACTGCTTAAAATGGAAATAACAAAAAACAAAACAAAACAAAACATCTTTGCAATCCAGAGTGCCGTGTGGGGACTAATGATTAGTCAGTCAGACCAATGTTGTGGTCAAGTTGGTGTCAAGAGCTGCGCTGTAACCAATTAACATTAATAACAATACTGATGGCTGCTATACACAAGATAGATCCTGCTATCGAGGCTATCTCTAGTGATTGGTTTGGGAAAATCAAATCCTCCTCCTCCCCCTCGGAAATCGGTTAGAGAGGAGGCAATGTCAGACTGGAAATCGAAGTGGAGTGTAACAAGTCAGGCTGTTCTCATGCACTGCTTGTATGCCTTTCTACAAAAGTAATGCAGTTGTTGCATAACCCATGTGTTTTGGACAGCTGTGATCAAGTGACCAGTGCGCTCATGGGAGTAAAGAAGGAAGCGGTTCCAAGCAGCCCAGTTAGGAGGTAAGTTGGGATGGTAGGTGGGTCACAAAACACAGGACCCTCATTCAGGAGACCAGTGTTTGTAACCATGTGAACATAGAGTCATTTTAAGGTACATCCTCACCATGTTCATTTTTGAACCACAACAGCTTCATTGGCTTAAACCTAACCTCAGTAACTTAAAGTTAATTTTATAACTTTACATTATTACGTCATTTATTGGACACTAAGGATATTATATGAACCACTGTATGAGGATACACTCAACGAGTTGACCATTCTGTCTAACAGGCTAGGCAAACTGTCAAATTATATTTTAAGGTACTTAGCCCAATTTGTGTTGACTTTTGTTCTTGTCTTGTTCATTTACTACTTATACTGTCTGATACAGACATGTCCAAAGCCCAGCCCAGGGGAGAAGTATGGCCCAAGTACCGATTTTAAATGGCCTGCAGTTTGTTGTTCAAAATATATTACATGAGGCCCACCACACAATACTTTTCCATTGACCTCATGATTGGACTGTCATAGTTTGTAGACATGCACCAAGTAGGAACTACGTTGATAAAACTAATGTATTTTTTATAACTAAATAGCTGATATTTCCTGGTAGATAGCAAACATGGCTGCAATAAGGGAGCAAAAATGTCAGCAAGGACTGCCGCTTTCAGGAACAGTGGAAAGTTGAGAGCAAAAACAAGCTCTCCATGACTGTAAACATTGCAGGGAAAGTGATTGGCAAGTCACAGAAACAAGTCAGCAATATATCTGACAGTGCTGTACGCAGGAAGGCCAAACATATAATAGTCGATGCCTCACATCCATTACACTCAGAGTTTGAGCTGCTCCTATCTGGACGTCGATTTAGGGTCCCTAGAGCCAGTCGCAACATATATAAGAGGTCCCTTATTCCCTATGCCATACAGGCAATAAACACAGAGTGACTGTATCGGGGAACATTACTTTCTTTATAAAGTGTGCCCTCTTTTACTACGTGTGTGTGTGTACATATATATATATTGCTCCTTTTTGCACTATTGTATCAAATGTATTATTAAATAGTATGTTTTTAATGGTGTGTCTGTATGATGCAAGAAGCAGCTGGGCCCTAGGTATTTTTGCATTATCTAATTTGGTCTCCATTCAATGAAGTGTGGACAACACTCATCTAATACAACCACAAAATCATGGGAGTGCTTTCACTTAATTATTCAGGCAGTTTTGTCAGTTCAGTTCGCCTTATTGCAAAGTTGCAGACCATTGCAGAGACAAAAAGACATAAAAGATTAAGAAACAGCGATCTTATCATCTAAAATACAAATGGAAAAAGAAACACTTCTTTACAGACACAGATTACAGTTTGCTTAGAGGGAAAAACAGATTAAGATAGCTGCTGCCACCCCTGTCTTTACTGTCTTGCCATTATAGACACTCTCACCATCTTTTGTTTGGGTGTCATTAATCCAGCTAAGTAGTTATGACGTTAGGTCACAGCAAGCTGGTTAAACAAAAGCCCAGGAATGAATGCTGTTGAGGAGCACTAAGTACACTTCAGATACAGTACAGGCCGGTTCTGCTTATACAACACTTTTAAAATTAACTACCTCATGTCGGACTGCACAAAGGACATCACACAGGAAGCCCTTCCTGAGTGGAATAAAATTACAACAGCGCCTAATCAATTTGGGGCTTGGGCTTTGGTTCATAATTTATTTTTAGAAAGACATCAGGGAACAGTTGTGCTTAATTGGTAGCACTCAGAGAGAGGACCTAAAACTGTGTGTATACCCTCAAGTTTGTTTTAATTTCTGTGATTTGTGTGCTCTCATTCCACTACACAGCGCAGTAGATTCCTCATGTCTGCAAACTGCAGAGTAAATTATTATTATTAACCTGGTGGTGTGTAAATTTGCAAGAAAAGCTATCAACTGCAATAACTGAATGTCACTAAACAAGAGACAATATACAGTGTGAATGTGATTATTATTATTCAGCTTGTCCACTTTCTTCCATTAGGGAACAGTCATTACAAAATTTGCACAAAATAACCTAATACATTTTAATGGAATAAATACTACTTACTTTTAACAACCGAAATGAAAACAGGAATTATAAGAAATTTTCAGTAATATTAGCTTGTTGGAGGGCCCTTGGCTTTTGGTTTCTTTGGTTTATTAAAGGTCAGTACAAACTGTCCTGTCTGCTGTTGGTGCTGCAGTTGGGTTCAAACCACATCTGTGACAACAGACTTGAGTGGGCAAGTGCTCACCTGCCATGGTGTCTGGCACTTTGGAGAAGCGTTCTCTTTACACATTTATCCCACTTTGGCAAATGGTGTGTATGGTGTCGTCTGGGCAAGAGGTTTGCTAAATCAAACTATGCCCTATGGTGGCAGTGGGGTTATGGTATGAGCTGGTATAAACTATGGACAGCGAACACAGGTGCGTTTAATTGATAGTAGTTTGAATGTACAATGATACCGTGACGAGATTCCAAGACCCATTGCCATGCCATTCATCCACCGCCATGACCTCATGCTGCAGCATGATAACGCACAGCCCCATGTTGCGAGGATCTGTATACAATTCCTGAAGGTTGAAAACATCTGGGCATCTGATCAAGATGCCTCCTGGGCCCACTGGTAGGAGGTTCCAGGGCAGACCAAGAACACGCTGGAGGGATTTACATATCTCGTCTTGCTCGGGAACGCCTTGGGGTCCCCCAGGAGGAGGTGGAAAGAGTTGCTGGGGAGAGGGACATCTGGGGGGCTTTGCTTGGCCTACTGCCTCTGCGACCCCGAATAAGTGGGGATGGATGGATGGAAACATCCCACTTCTTGCATGACCTACATACTCACCTGACATGTCACCCCTTGGGCATGTTTGGGATGCTCTGGATCGGCGTTCAAGACAGCGTGTTCCAGTTCCTGCCAATATCCACCAACTTCACACAGCTATTGACAAGGAGTGGGCCAACGTTGCACAGGCCCGATCAACAACTCGATCAACTCTATGTGAAGGAGATGCACCGCATTGCGTGAGGCAAATGGGGTCACACCAGATACCGACTGGCTTTGGGGCCCCAAATGAGTATCTAGTTTGCTTATGTATTGGTTTGGCTCCTCATTTGCTAATGACTTAGAGATGAGCCAACACCTGGGGAATACTGGGTTTACCAATATCTGCAGTCAAAGAAACCATGTACTTTTTTAGTAGGATGTGGACTGGAATGAATTCAATACATGCATGCTGTATTGTCCATCTGTTTCCAGTTTCCCTTACTGAGTTCAGCCAGGAACGCAGCCAAAGGAAGGTATAGTTAGAATTCAGTTTGAAACTTCAAAAGTGAGATATATGTTTGGTTTTTCAGCTGTCCACAGCACTCCTCTGAGTGAGTCTATAGAGATGGTATTGTAAACATTGTAAGCTGGTATGGCATGTTAATGTAGGGAGATAAACTTGTGCCCTTTGTGCTTGCTGTTAGTTAATTAGTTGTTTTGGTAGGTCTTTCTGTCAGGAATTGTAATCGAGGCAACCATTTGTACATGGCTGTGGCTCAGTTCTCAGACTGTCAGCCATTGATCTCAAGCTGTTGGTTCGATCCCCCAAACTCCTAGCTCAGAGATTCACATTTCAAAGTCATCTTAGCTCAAGGCTACGAATCCCAAATGGCTCCAAATGTATGTGTCTGTGGATAAAAACTGTCACTTATGACAAAACTGTCTGCAAAATAGATGTAATGCATTTCCAACAGTGGCACGTATTATAATAATATACTGTAAGAAGTGGTAATCATTAGATGCATGTGGGATATGCTGTTATGGTTCCTGCTGTTGATGAGAGAAATGAAAAGCTTTTAAACTTTGAAGCCTGGCAGTGTTGTTGAAAGTGGAAATGCAATTTATTAGAGCTTGGTGCCTGAGTGAGATGTTAAAACAATGGTACCTTAACCTTACCTATAGGGCTGTATAGAAAGGATTCCAATCAGAAACCGATTTCCTGTACAACACAAGAGCTCTGCAGCACCACACTGCAGAACACAACTTGGACAAAGGACTTTATATAACAAGAGTTAGCTTGTATTTAAGATAAAACTACTGCTCTACTTATAAATAAAATGGCATAAAGTCTTATTCTTAGAGTTTTTGATATGTGGTGTATGCCCAAACTTTGCAGACTGTATTGAAAACAACAAAATGTTTGTGTTTACTTGTGTTTGTCTTTCATCTTTCTATTACCACTGGTTGGATATTCCTTGTTTGTCGAAAGTTTGAGTAGGAAGGGCAATGTAAACATACAAGGAGGATGGTGTGAGAAAGGTGGGTAAGGGATTGGAACATAAAATAGTTTTCAAGAATGTAGAAATGCATTTTTATTACCATTTCATTCTCACTGTGTGCTTAATGACAAATGTGAAACTTAGTAGAAAAATTACTTTTTTAGAAGTGCTGCTTTTTCCTCTCTTTGCAAGGTGAAGGTTTATGTCTCTCCTATCAGTAAAAGGACCGGCTCTTGGAGGAGGTGAAGAAATGCCTTCCAGGCATGTTTGATGTGTTGGATTTCAATGAAGCTTCTCCTGGGCTCTCAGTCAATGAACAGCCTCACTGGTGTGACTGCCTGAACTGACAAGAGATGCCTGGGAGCAGAATAACTGCAGAGTGGATGCAACAAACTGCATCAATAAGATGGCCTACTTAGCTGTTTTGACAATCGTGTATGACTGGCATCAGGTGAGCAAATCTCTAATGTGTGGTTAATACAGATGTACGGTGTGCGAGCAGAACTTCAGTGTCAAACTGGTGAAGGTTGAAAGCTGTGATGAAAATAGCTCCCCTGACTAAATCTCTGATAGATTAATAATCATGTGGAATAAATATACTAAGATATGAAACTAGTCCAAAAATCTAGTAGTGTCCGAAGCTGTTAATGATGTATA
>JAPZEB010000001.1:31170942-31181005 GCA_029783705.1 Chaetodon striatus
AGGCTGTTCTCATGCACTGTTCGTATGTTTTCCCACAAAAAGTAATGCACCAAAATTCGTACATATCCCACATAATCATGAGCCAGTAATTCGTGCATAACCCATGTATTTTAGAGGGCTGCGATCATGTGAACAATGCACTGATGAGGCTAAAGAGGAAAGCAATCCCAGCGGTCCCCATAAGGAGGCAGGTTGGGGTGATGGATGTGTCACAAAACATAGGACTTTCCCCAGGAGACCAGTGTTCAGAGCCATATGAACTTGGGGTGGACTTTAAGGCATGATAAGATGTGTTGTCACCGTGTTTCTTTTTCTAAACATAACCTTAGTAACTAGCAATGTTACGGAACTTTACATTAATTACGTAGCATAATTTGTGGGGTACTTCTTTGTAGGATATCATATGAACTGCTGTATGAAGATACGGTGCAGCAGAACTCCTGGCCAGTGAACAAACTGGGAGGCGGGATTGCAATGGAATTCACTAGGACATTTCAAATGCATGTGGGCACCCAGGCGGAAGTGTTTGAATAGCAAGATTTTAATAGGTGTTGCTGTTGTTAAAGCCCCCTGTGACTTTAAGTCATCAAGAATTTTCTCAATTTTTGAATACTTCATTCAACAGAGAGCATGCAAAACAAAGTTTCCCCATAAATTCAAGATAACACGGAGTGAGCAATTGATATACAAATGGTCATTTTGTGGGTGAAGCATTCCTTTAAATGCAACAATAGACTTGATGGAGCTACAGCACTTTTACAGGTTGTAACCTATATAATTTTAAAGCAAGATCTTACAAAAACAGGACTGGAAAATATAACTTCTTCTATCTTCATACTTATTTTGAGGAACACCAGCGTCTACAGAAGGGCAAGTGATATTACATTCCGTCAAGAGGATGATGTGAGAGAAGATTGGAGGGCTCTGACATTTAATCTCGGCGTACAGAAAACGTCCATGCTTGTCTTTCAGTGCCTGACAAGGAAAAGCTGAGCTCTCTGAGGCCCCATCTGCTCATGATGTAGGATTTAGCTCGCACACAGCTCCACGAACGTTTTTATGCTGCCCAATTTGTCACAAGGACAAATCATCTTTGAACATGATATTTACATCTACAGAGGTTATTTTCTGTCAATAATGATGACATGCAGGCAGCAAACCTCACAATTTTCATGATATGCTGCACTTATGTTCACATTTGATGTGTGATTTGTGGATTCAAACCTAAATCTATGAAATTATACACCATAAAAGAGAAGAGAGGGGTGTCCAAAGTCATTACTTCACTGACCGTGGAGCAAGTCCAGACTTGTGTCATTATGACCTCAGACACTGGTGAAATTGCTCTCTCGTATTTCATCTTGTGGCTTTGGTAGTGATAGCCTTTTTCAGAGAAGCATAATCTGGATTTGAACCTCTATGTAAAGCTTTCTTTATTCTTTCCCCACTCTTTCTATCACATTTCATATGTTAAAACAAGTTCAACACTGTGAATACCTTCCAGGAGAGACTGTCTGGAAATGCGCACCATTATCTCAATTTTCAAATCATTATTTGATCTCCCCTTCTTTATGACAGCAGGCTTTCCACCTCGCTTACGGGTGTGTTCTGATGTTGATGGACAACATGTAAAAGATATTCCCTGTTTGGGGTTTTGATAATGTTGGAGAGTGTTGTCTAACACGCTGGTCTAAAATCCCCCATAAGTGTTCGGCTGGCTTGAGATCCAGACACTATAAAGGCTTTAAAACCATGATTTATGCCTTTATAATATATTTTCATTCTCATCGAACCATTCGACCCCTTTGAGTGGGGGCATTATCATCCTGAAAGAGACCAGTCCCATCAGGATGGAAATATTTCATCATAAAAAAAGTGATGACTTACTTCATGAATAACTGTATTGATTTGCAGTGGCTCCTTCGTCTAATGGAACAAGTGGACCGTGCTAACAAAATCCTACCTGTAGTAAAGCAGCTTCTCTATCTTCTTATTTCATTTGTTTAGTTTTTTCCATATTTGTAACCCGTCTGCAACTGCGTCATAAAACCTAAAATGTCACAGTCCTTGTTTATTGTATTAGCTATAGTTGTAACTAAGGATGCACAACATTCAACATATTCTCACTCCCATCCATCCATTTTCATCCACTTAATCTGGGGCAGGCTCAGGGGGGCAGCAGGCCAAGCAAAGCACCCCAGACTTCCCTCTCCCCAGGAACGCTTTCCAGCTCCTCCTGAGGGGACCCCAAGGCGCTTCCAGGCCAGATGAGATATGTAATCCATCCAGCCTGCTCTGGGTCTGCTCCGGGGCCTCCTACCAGTGGGACGTGCCTGGAAAACCTCTAACAGAAGGCGCCCAGGAGGCATCTTGATGAGATGCCTGAACCACCTTAGCTGACCCCTTTTGACGGGAAGAAGCAGCGGCTCTACTCTAAGCTCCCTCCAGATGTCCGATCTCCTTACCCTAACTCTAAGGCTGAGCCCAGCTACCCCACAGAGAAAGCTAATTTCGGTCACTGGTATCCACAATCTAATTTTTTCGATCACTACCCAGAGCTCATGACCATAGGTGAGGGTTGGGATGTAGATGGACAGGTAGACTGAAAGCTTTGCCGTCCAGCTCAGCTCCCTCTTCACCACATATACTCCCAACTTGTCAAACACTGACGCTTGGTTAAACTATGACACCCTAGGTGCCCCTCCTGCGCCTGTTTTGGACCTTTGGGGACAGCAGTTTCCACTCATGAAATGCATTGTGTTCTTTTACAATGAACCTGTGACCTGTGAAAACTTCTCTACAGTTTCCACTTGTTAAACACATACAGCCTCAAAATAAACTTAAAACGCAAGTCAAAAACTTTGTTTTTAGGTTTATTTCCTCAGGTTTAGACAACAATGGAACAGTTAGGATTAGAAAAAAACATCATGGTTTGGATAAAAGTAACTAAGTTTCTTACTAATGTAATGTAACGTCATGTGACACACATCGCATATGTCACTAGGGTGCTACAAATACTAGCAAAACTGACCAAGCGTCTGTATTTGACAAGTTGGGAGTGAGACTAGGTTGAGATATTGGATTTATGCCAATATCTGGTATGCTGATATTTTCCAACTCATTTTGGCCAACTAGCGATGTCGATTCTGATATATGCTCATGTGTTCATTCATTCATTCATTCATTTTCCGTAACCTCTTGTCCTGTGAGGGGTCGTGGGAGTGCTGGAGCTTATCCCAGCTGACACTGGGCGTGAGGCAGGGTACACCCTGGACAGGTCACCAGACTATCACAGGGCTGACACATAGAGACAGACAACCATTCATGCTCACATTCACACCTACGGCCAGGTTAAGAGTCACTAATTAACCTGCATGTCTTTGGACTGTGGGAGGAAGCCGGAGCACCTGGAGAAAACCCACGCTGACACGGGGAGAGCATGCAAACTCTGCACAGAAGGGCTGCTACCTGCAAAAGTGTACAATGAAGATTAGTATAGAGCAGGGATACTCAGCCTGCTTTCCACAGGGGCCACTTTTGCAAAATGACATGAAGCCAGGGGCCATTTAATGAACAAACATTAATAATATTCACAGTATAAATCATAGATGAATTGCCTGTTTTCAACCTTGCAGTGTTTTCTGTCCTCACTCATCTGTGCCAAGAGGCAAATCCAGTTGCATTAGCCCTGCATAGGTCAGGTGTACACAGGGGCATTTCGAGGATTTGAGGACAATCGGGGCTTAGCCCGGATCTCTGTCAAGGGGTTTGGGGGATCCTCCCATGGCAAGCTTTATTTTGGATGCCATTTTATGCACTCTGGCACCTTATTTACATTCAAAGTACACTGGGTTAGTGTGAGTGTGAATCAGTTTACTTTCATTGTGAATTAGAAAATGGTTGGTGGGCCATAAGATGAGTATCACTGCTGTACAGTATACAATAGAAAATGCCTTATTGTCTTCTTTTTTTGCATTCAAAATGTAGCAGATTGTCGTTTTTGTTTTTATGTGCTAAATCTGCTATTTGAAAAGGTAAATAAAACACATCATATCACATCCAGACAGGACACACTAAAACACATCTACATAAAAACCACAGTAGAATCTACATTAAAAAGAGCATCAGGGACTCAGTTGTGAGGACTGAATCAAGGTTGCTTGCTATCATAGAAAACTGGCTTCAAAAAGCATAAAAAGTATGTAGTATGTACTGTTTAGTATTTGTATGCAATCACATATGAGCTACATGCTTAATTTCTTCAACAGAGAGTATAGTTTAGAGGAGGTGGTTATATTCAAATGATATTGTTCGCACTTACAATCCGATTGGGGAGAGAAAGCATGACAAATTCAGCAACTTCCCCCTACTGAATTTCTGAATTCCCATAGTACTTATGCCGCATTTCGACATTCATTCTGTGTGCCAACGAGTTCTCCTTCTTTTAAAATGAAAATAAAGCTCATTCAGATTCTTGCTGCACACACACAAATATCCAGAACTGGTTACACTTGGGCAGATTCATCCACCAAAAATGCACAAATAGATCCCAAGTATCCACAGGGATTTTGTTCACGTTTCAGAGGAGAACATCTGACTCAGTATAGTTTGAGATGTTGTCTACAGTATGCATAAGATTGCTTTCCCACTATATTCAGATTAGAACTGACAATTTTGTGATTTTGAGCAATGATGATCATGGCTAAAAGAGGTCACAACACCAATACAATCACAATATCTATAGAAAACCTATAAAAAAATAATAATGCTATCAGTCAAATTCATCTTTACTTTGGTAATTACACACTCTTCCTCTTTTTTTGGCAAATTATTCACACAGAAAATACAAATGTACGGAGGTGGAGTGAGATTCTGTAGCTGTCCATAACTGTACAAAAGTGTACAAAAAGATCAATTGCACTTAGTGGATAGTGAAATAACAACCAGATGGTGTTAAGGGAAGAATACAAAGCGAGAATGGAAAGAAAAGGACGATGAGAGGCTGGAATATTCACACAGTATTATCATACCTGTATCATTAACATGATATCAGTATTTTAAATTAAGTGTTACAGTTATCGTCAATACTGCCACATCACAACATCACCTCTAATTTTTTTTTAACCATTTGATTGCACCCTAGTGATTGATATGGAACTGGTATCTCTGTGTTTCTCCTAGTAAATATTGTAAATAATTTAATGCCTACATAGAGACTCACTTAATGGGCTCGACCTGGGATATATGAACCTTATTGGTCACACATTCAATCATACTTGATGAGGGCACAATGTTAAAGTGTCATAATAGTACTTAAAGGATAGGTTTGTAAGACCCAGGGGGATTTTGTGGCATCTGCTTGTAAGGACTGCAGATTACAACCAGCTGAATCTTCTCCCACTTACAATTCCTTTGGTGTTCATTGTTCAGGAGGTTTTTTTTCTGGAGTTGAATTATCTGCAGAGGTGTCCTCCTGTTTATAACAAATGTGCCAGGTGTTTCAGTATTTCTCAGACGCTGTTCAGTCTGCCTGTGACAAACACCTCTTAATGTATGCTCACATTTGTGCTCTGATAACTTAAAGCGTGCTCACCTTTTTTCTCATCCAGACATTTAGGAGATTTTACCAGGAGCCAAGTTATCCAAAGAGGTCTCTTCCCTCTCTCGTCACGAAGGCGCTGCTAACAGCTATGGCAAGTGCTAAAATGCAAATGTCCCTATCTAGCGCCAGTGTTAGGTTTGTTTATTCTGGGCTACGGTAGAAACATGGTGGTGCAACATGGTGATCTCAATAGACGAGGACCCGCTCCCTATGTAGATATGAATGGCTCATTCTGAGGTAACTCTTATTTTCAGGTGATTATACAGCAAATTACATTGCTTTTCTCCCAAAATATCCCAAAATCCTACACACAGAACCTCAAATAAATGTTCTTGTGGTTGTTATTGTTGAACTACATAATGCTGAGAGGTGTTTCCAATATTCTGATTTGTTTTATGTATTTAAATGAGGTGAACAAAGTATTAAAAATGCCTCACAGTAGAGTGCTGTCTTTCACACTATGGCCCTGTGTGTGTGTGCGTGCACGTGTGTGTGTTTGGTTCAGCATTGCGTTTGTCTCTGATAGTCACGCAGTAAGAGTGAGAAGGAAGAGTAGAGGATAACTACAGGATAAAAGCATGTCAGGAGGTCAGCTGGTCACACAGTGAGCGTTGAACTTTCAAACACAGAGACTCACCCAGAAAACAGAGCGACAGAAAGAGGGCAGAGACATCGGATAAAAGACAATGAACCCAACAAGAGCAGAGAGAGGAGAAAAGATAGAGGAGGAGGAGGAAAGGCAAGAAAGGCAGAAGCACATAAATAACAGACTGGATAGGAAAAGCACACCCTGAAACATTGGTGAGCATGCCCTGTGCATTTCACTTTGTTGTATGGTGCATTTTTCAGTTTCTTTCGTGGATAAATGGAGTGCAGACAATCTTTTGTGCAGCGCTGTGGAGTTTGATAGTAGCATCATCTTCAGTGAAAAACTTCAACAATAAAGATTTTGGTGTCAGTACCACCAAACATACAAGGCTTCCATTTTGCTGTTTTCCCAAAGATGAATGTAACGCAGCCTTGAGATTAATAAAGAGTCGTATTTGGAGCCTGGATGTATTATGTCTCTTTCACGACTCCCTGTATAATAAATACTCAGTAGTTTGCTCTATAATGAATCAAGATTTCGGACATTATAAGTCAAATTTTCATATCCGACAAAGGCGATGTAGTGCTTGGTGGGATTTTGAGTCTGCTTCTTTCATTTGATGTGAGAATTTTTGAAGGTTACATGTTGTGCATCTGTGTCACAAAGACGTGGCACTTAAAAGTGGAGCAAAGTCGATTTAGTGCGCAAGGTAGCAAATGAGTGATTTCATCCTCCATGACATTCATCCAAACCTTTTTGTGTTCAGGAAAGTTTCATTGAGAGCAGTGCATTCTTTGTCAGCATCACTCTGTTCACACACATACATTTACACAAACTTAAACCTGTTCACCACTGAGCAGCTCCGCTGAAGCAGGTAGAGGGTAAGTCCTGAGGGGGGAACAGCAGAGGGTTTTTACTTTACCCATTTAGATGTATCCTTTTTTCTCCATTGATGGCTCTGACCGACACAAAAGCCACTGTGATGTAAAATGAAGCAGTGTTGTCAGTTAACATACAGTATATGACAAGCAGCAAAAATATTGATACTGAACAAATCAGTAAAAGGTTTATTCATAATGTATTTCATTTGGGTTTTTTTGTCAAAGTTTCTGATTTTGCGATACAAATCCACTCAAAGTGACTACAGCATTGTTAAACTTCTAGGCACTCACAGCACTGGGCTGTGGTCAGGGAAAGATCACGGTCTTTCTTTGATACAGAAAAAGCAATTTGAATCACAAAACATAATGCGATTATCAACATTTAACAGAAACCTTGATTTTTTTGAGCTTCATTGCCTAAACTGAACCACAGCAAGGACTCAGGATGCAAACTTTGGTCTGTGAGTCAGTCAAAGTCCTGTGTTTTCCATCTCATCCTTTAGTGGTGAAAGAAATACTTTGACTTAAGTTAAAGTGTAATTCTACAGTGTACAAAAAAAGATCATGCATTACAAAGTTAACTTAAGTGTAACCTAGGGTTCAGCCTGGCAGTACATAGGCTGTAGTTGGGCAGCAGCCAGGTAGATAACATCTGAATTCCATCTGAATTTTTTCACTGCGGTTGGTGGCTGGTGGCCAGCGGCAGCGCTGTGTCTAACTTGTATATCTGCAGCAACTGGCTGCCACTGGGGAGTGAGGCTAAATGTAATGAAGGTGCTCACCGCTAACGTTTCTTAGGTTATGTTTTTTTTAAATTTCATTCATGTTGTTTCCTGTTTTACTTTAAAACTCACCTCTCCTCTTGCTTCAGATCACTTCACTTCCTGCCCCTGTGTGTTTTCCCTCCCTGTTGATGAGTTCACCTGTGTGTGATTGTCAGTCCCGCCCTGATTAGCCTCACCTGTGTCTCGTTATCCTTCCCCTCACCAGAGTATTTCCCTGTTGTGTGTGTGTGTGTGTGTGTGTCTTTTCTCTCAGTGCCAGTTCATCTGAGCTCCTTGTGTTTGTGGCGTTCCAGCCTTTTGTTTCCTTGTGACCTTTTCTTGGTTTTCTGGATATAGCCTGTTGATTGACTCTGCCTCTGCCTCATCCCTATTGGATTTGTTTGCCTCCACTGATTGTCCCTCTGTGTGCTGAACCTACCTTTTGACCAATAACTGTCTCCAGCATTTGAGTCCACTCTCACCTGGTTCACTAGTTGTTACAGTTTTCTCCTTAAATAATACATGTAAGACTTACATGAAATACCTGGCTAAAAACTAACTGGGAATATCCTGTTGCATAAAACCAGAGAGCAGTCAATAATTGTAAAGGAGCTGGAAGAGCGCAGCTTTGGAAAGTTGAGTGATCCAACCTCAGATGGTCACAATCATAAACTGACTTCCGAAAAGTCAGCTGCTCATCATTAAGCACGTCCAATGGGGTCTCGTGGTAGTAGAAAACTCTTCTCAGAAGGCCTTTATTTTTCTCATTCATGTCCATAAAATCAGTTGTGTTGTGGTTGAGATGGAGTCAGAGGTACTTTGTTTTTGTCCTTACTTTGGTTCTTTTTGGGTTTAATGAACTTTAAGCAATTTCTTAAGTATAAGGTGAAAATCCTTAAGTAAACATTTTAAAGAAACCTTAAGAAGAAGACTTAAGGTCTTCTTCTTAAAGACTTAATATGCTGATAAAGCTGATGGCTCTGCGAAGTATGGCATTGATGGGGAGGTGAAGGGTTTGAACAACTGCAGCATTGACACTTTAAAGGGAGAATCAATAAGAAATTGTGAGTGAACATGCATGCAAGAAGTGAATGGCAGATGGTACAGGAAATAAATAGCAGGCCGATAACAACAAATAGTTTTCCTGACCAAACTTTCAGTAGAGCTTTATTTGATCTTTGTCAGTGCTGTGTCTCTTTGATGCTTATGGTCTGGCAGTTGGTCACTACTTTTTTATAAAGCCCCAACCTCACCTGAGTGCTGGGACGATACACAGAAAATAATAAACACAGAAAATTCAGGCAGAGATGAGTCTCTGCAGAAAAATACACCACCACATGCTGGAACATAAATAATGTTGTAGTTAAATGTTGAGAACTTATTGGCTACACAGCCATGTTTCAAACCTAACTGGGCTGAGTGTTTATACTCAAAAGATAGAGTTTAGACGTATTTGTTGTTTTTATCTAAAATAAAATCATGTAACTGTTCAAGTTTTAAATATGTTAGATGTTAGACTTTTATGTTTATACTATTTATGCCTCCGAACATCAAGAGAGAATTCTGAAGTCTTGTTTTTGCACTATTCACTGTGACCCAGATGAAGATACAAGTCTAATCTCAGTGTGCAGGAGGGGCAATTTATATACTGATATCTATATTTATATGTGATTTGGACAGGTTTTTTTTTTTCATGTATTTATTATCTATTTTAAAGGGCAGCCAGAAATCAATTCATCTAAAACATCCCACAGCGTAATCTTCTTCCGCGCACGCACTGAGTTAAAAACTGACAGGTGCTTGCATCTCGCGGCTCGTCACAGTTTCTCTGCATCTCTAAATCTCCCACTGCTGAAGGTCAGATTTACGAGTCTGATTTGGATAACAAGAGGCAGTCGGTCAGTAAATCAGGTCAATGGACATAATCCAATATAATCCACACTAATCTCACGGAGTACTCATGGCAGGAGATTACCTTAGTGATTCATTTTAATTGCAATGTTAAAATCCCGATTTGGCTCCAAATGATTTGTAAAACTAAAAAAAGGGATGTGTCCTGAAAGTGCATTGACATTAGCAGAAGTCTGTCCATTTATCCAGTCTGCATCCCTGTGTTTAATTTCAATACGTTTTCCCCTTTGGAAATGCCCTTAATAAAAATCTAACCAGAGCAAAACAGGACAATTGCTGTGCTTTTTTTTTTTTTTTTTTTTTTTACTATTTAAAG
>JAPZEB010000001.1:31212153-31227283 GCA_029783705.1 Chaetodon striatus
CGGTCCTGGCACATTTGAATGCATTGGTATCTGCCAAAGTAAAACCAATGAATATCTGATCAACGCTGCTTTCTTTAAAGCTGGGGTTAGCAGTTTTGTTTTGGCATTGGGCAAAAAAACGATAATAAACGCTGAGCATATTGTAGCTCAGGTGGACTGAGAGGACACTAGATGTCCACACCTCCTCTTGGCTCTGTTTTTGGACTTCGGAAAATCTAGCCTGTGATGGGAGACTTTGGCCAATCACAGGCGATTTCAGAGAGATACAGTGTTCCCAGTGGCTGCTCTATGAATGCAGATGTGTGTGCATGTCCCTTTGGGTGAAAGTCTGATTCAATGGTGGAGAATCCTGCAGAAAATGTTACTATTCCAGCAGTGACAACAACTGCCTACACTCCATAGCAACCCAAAATTTATCTAAACATCTGTTGTTTCACAAAACAAATCAAGTATAAGTATTGGCAAAGTGTTTCAGAGCCGAGGAGATGCTGCTTATAGTTTAGCCTTCTGCTAGCTGAAGCCAAAGGCTCATAGGTGTGGCTTAAAATTGATGTTCAGTTGCTAATATTAGTTAGAGCCTCAAATCACAGTGTGTCCTCCACCTCACTCCCCACCACTTCAGACTGCCTCACTGGGTGGAGAGCGGGATGCAGCTCCAGAGACAGACCCCCAGTCAGTGGCCACAGCAACCCCAATCCAGCCAGCGCAAATCCCAGTTTAGGGGGACTGATTAGCAAACTCGCCAGATTAGCAAACTTTCTGTTGCTGCTGCTGGCTGCAAGCATGTTGTGACACCTGTGTGGGGTTTGCACTGGCTGAATTCAAGCTACTACAGCCACCAACCAGAGCTCCAGAGCTCCTGCCCACTCTCCTTTATGCAAAGCAAGACGAAGGGACCATGGGATTGTTTGATAGTTAATTCTTGTCTCATTTTGATAAACAGACAGAGAGAGAGATAGAGAGTGGTGCAAGGAGGAACTGAGCATATGTGCTAGATGAAATAAATAATTGTATGGGAAACACTGGGTTTACTGTATTAAGTGCATGCATATGACCATGGTGGTCTGGTGAGAGGGCCTTATAACAGAGAGGTGAGAAGTAAGAGCTGCAAGAGGAAGGTGAATTTTGAAATTCTGCCATTTTATTATGACTTTCCAGATTTTGTCTCCCCCAGCTTTAATGACAGTTGAACTCAGCATTTCACTGAATATGAGAGTAGAAATTAGAGTGTGATTGCACTGAATAGTGACTGTGCTCTGACACCCTGGTTGGCAAATTAGGCTGGCTAATACCAGAAATGACCACTTAGAGCCAAAGAACAGCAGACATACGGGACATATAGTCACATGCAGGGCTTTTGTTTTTGTCTGGATTGATTTCCATGATTGGCCTAGGCCCATCACTTTGTCTTTCAACATGACAATGTCCCCATGCACAAAGAAGAAACGGTTTGCCTGTTTTGGCGTGGAATAACTCAACAGGCCTGCACAGAGCCCTGACCTCAACCCCATCCAGCAGCTTTTGGATGAACTGGAACACCGACTCTGAGCCAGGCCTTATCGCCTGGTGACCGACCTCACTAATTCTCTTGTGGCTGAATGGGAGAAAATCCCTGCAGCCAGGTTCCAAAATCTTGCTGAGAGCCCTCTCAGAAAAGTGGAGGCTGTCATAACAGCTTGCTAATGATGATGATTTTAGAATCAAATCTTATAAAATCCCCCAGCGTTTTCGGTAGTCCACATGCTTTGGGGTTTATAACATATATGGGTTATTGTATAACTGTATTGTCAGCTTGCTATGTTTCATAGCAGGTTCATCTTTAAATGAAAAAGGGCAGTGGGATTTTGTCTGGATATTTAAACCCTCCTTCAATAGAAATCCGTTTTTTTCCTTAATACTGGTTCTTTTGAAATGTAACTTCCTTTAGTCCCTCTGTAGCTGCAGTCTTCCTCCACAACACCAGATTACTCAAATCCAGCCTGAGTCTTTAACTATGTTAAGCCACGATGTCCGCAAAAGCCGATTTTCCGATATCCACACATTCAACTTTTATCACATTACAAAAAGATCACATTGAGGCAGTAATAAATTCATGAACTCCACCGCTGCCGTAAAGTGAGAGATAACGTTAAAGCCTAAGTGAGGTACAATATTTGAACAAAGTAGATTTGCTAAATTGGATGTGATAATGCAATATTACTTATTCTCCACATCCCACCCAATGACATCCTCCTCCAGTCATAAACACACCCAAATGACTTTCAAATCCAATTGGCTCAACGGCATAATATTACTATCTCCTCATGACTTTTAATTTTCCTTCACCACTTAAGATATCAAACACCAAGACAGTGAAATGGGCATTATAAAATTATTCATTGTGCACGGTCCTTTGTGCACAGAAACACACACTCATTCCACACACGCACACACATCTCAGATTTCCATCTAGCTTTACATAGATGGGAGTAGCCTTTATTAATTTCACCTCCCCTGAAATCCAATTACTGACTGTATGGATTTTTGCTTATTATATGCTATAGGAAAACATTGCTGACTGATCATGGCAGCTAAAAATCCTGCTGATTGCTTTTCATTCTGTCGGACAATTTTATGATTTTCTCATAAAGCCACACATTCAATTATGCTGGTTTTCTTTGTGTCAGCTATTTAGACCACTGTCGCAGGCTTCGCTGAAAGTAAAGGACTTAAACAAATGATGCACTGTCATCAGCTGTGAAAACATAACCTAATATCATGTAGTAATTTCAGCACCACACCATATCTAATCAAATGCCTAATTGAGTTGAATTTATATGAGTTATACTCCAAAAAAATCAAGACACCTGAAGTGTTTTTGGAGCCAGGCTTTTACCTGCAGTGAGGATTAAAAGTGGTGCCACCAGTGCCAATCATTTTCTCAGAGAAAGGGAGCATGCTGGGAGCTGAGCTGCTGCAAGAGCGTGTGTAAAAATATCTGATTGTTTGCCAGCTGATAATGACACAGGATGAAGTGTGGGGTTCACTGTGAAGTGAAAACTAGTCAAAAAAAAAAGAACAGGCAGAATTAAAGACAACTGAGAAAACATTCAAAAGAACAAGTCGATTGGTTTGCTTTCACACACAAAATGCATTCAACAAACTGTTGAACCAGTGTTTAGTTTTTACTCCAAAGCAGCGGTTAGGGGATAAAGTTGGAGTCTGGATCTTTAATTTCCCAGAGCTAAACCTCTCTGGATGTGGCTGTGCAGTTTGAGTAAAACAAATGGGTGTGACAATCCGCCTCTTTTGGCTGCTGGGCTGGCTGCTTGTTTGTCTTTGTATTCTGTGTTGCAGGCGCTGGTAGGTGTGGTCGGGTTGTTAGTTATTGGGAGCACCTGGGGCCCAGTGTTCCCAGTACTAATTAAGTGCACCTCACTTGCTCCCTGATGAAAGAGAAAGGGGAAACTCTGCTCCATATGCTCCACGCTCCACATCCTTGTCTTCATTCTTTGTTTCTGCAGAACTCCATTCACTATCCTTTTATCATGCATACATGCTGCTTAGCTTACAATCACTTACCGACTGCCACGTTTTATCCTCCTTTGACATTTTAAATTGTTTGTGCTAGTTTTGAAATAAATCACTTGTTCATTTGTTGCAGCACCTTGTGTCACCTCCTGTTATTTGTCATGGTTTTTGAGCCTGCCGTGACAAATGAATAACAACCCTGATTCTGAAAAGGCGAACATGTGTTTACATCTGTTCTGAGTATATCCAGAGAAAACTAGAATGAAACAAAAAGCAATTTCATGTAATAAACTACACTATAAAATGATGTGGAGAACAGCTGATCTCTGCTTGATTCCCTCAAATCTCTGGTTATAACCTGAACCCCCATAAAGTAAGAAAAAAACAAAAAAACAGCACAGGAGGCAACAGCCTCTCGAGCCAGCTGGCTATAGAGAGCTGAGCTGAGTTTTGCTATGTGTTGCCAGTAAATCAAAGGGAGATAAAGGACACTCAAGGGTTTCATTATTTCCCCTGTAAAGAACAGTCCAATTAATTTTCTTGGATCTACAAGATGCTTGACCTTTTGTACGCAAATAACCTTTACACTAAAGTAGAGGTATCATCCTGGGTGGTCGTGTGTGTTGCCACTGTCATCCAAAGAGCCACTTTATTAAAAAGCAAAGATGCCAAATGTGTAGCTGCTCTATACTTCAGAGCATGACAGGTGTTACGGAGAGGTTAAATAAAGATACATTTACAGAACATAAACAATACTGATTACAATTCAATATACGTTCAATGGTTGCCAAAGATTAAACAATGCTGTATGTTATTTAAAAGGCAAAATACTGTGTGTACATACACATGTCTTTGTCCCAAAGCAAAATAAAACCGCATTAAACTGTCTTATTTAGATTAGTTTATCCACGAGATGGCAACTTTCACGGTTTATTCTGTGCTACTTTGAAAGTGTTAGACCAGCTTGCCAGCTGTGGTGTTTCTGGGTAGAGTTTGCTCATTCTCCCTGTGTCTGTGTGGCTTTCCTCATGGTGCTCCGGTTTTCCTTCCCACAGCCCAAAAGGACATGCAGGTTGGGTTAATTGGAGACTCCCAGTTGCCCATAGGTGCAAATGGTTCTCTGTCTTATTTAGCTCTGTTATAGACTGGCAACCTTTCCAGGGTGTACCCAGCCGGCTCCAGCCACCTCAGGTCCAGAACACTGTTGCTAGATTGCCGCTAGCACTCAACAAAATGGCCATAACAGCTTGTTACTTCAGTTTGTATTTGCAGGCTAGCAGCTGTTTTCTGCCATCAAGGTGTTTTGAAACAGGACTTCTGAGATGCTGCGCACAGCCACTGAACTTATTCAGAATTTGTTTTGCCAAATAGGTTCAACCTCTAACTGCAACTGCATCCAAAAGTGTTCAATATTCACTCTCTCATTCATAATGGTGTATGAAGGCAGGGGCAGAGCACCAAATTCTAGGCTCTCTGCCTAAGCAGACTCTATGGCCCCCCATCCTTATTCTCTTGAGCCATGTCTCTCAAGCACCTTTTAATTTCTTAAAGGCAGTTTGCTTCTTTTTATTTCATTTTCTTTCTTTTTTTTGATATCCTTTTCTTGGGGAAGACATGACAGTGTTCAGCAGCAGAAGCAGTCACTCACTTAATTTAATTGATTTAATTATTTAAAAACCAAAACCAAACTTTTCTTTCCAAGCTTTTTGAGGGCCCCCCTCCCACTGTGGCCCTGGGTAACTTTTCCTCTCACTACGACGCCCCCGTATGGAGGAGATTATGTAGTTTGATGTTGATAAATAGCATTTTACACGTACACATACACTTTAAGTGTTCTGTATTAGCCATTATCATTTTTTATTTTGTACAGTACATCACTGTTGCATAAATAATGTGAACAAACCACATTTTGCTTTAATCCACTGAGGAACATGGCATGTTGCTCTTGATTACAGGATGATTATGTATTATGAGGGACAGCTCTTGCCAGCTAGCAAACTCCCTACATGTACAGCAGGCAGCATGCTAGCATATCCTGTCAGACAGCTTAACAAAGCTGACAGCAGCACTGCCAGATGTTCTTACACAACAACACTGGCTGGCAAATCTGGACCTGATCCTGCAGTCCAAGTTCAACCAATCATCTGCTGCTGGCTTCATTAGTTGTTAAAAATGTGGTCTTCTCGAGTCATGGTAAATGTTATAAACAAGTTTCAGGTACATGAATTTGATTTGAAAGTCTTTATGTAACAAAAAAGCTTGTGTTTAGATTATACAATGATATGGGACAAGGATCTGCCCACACACACAGTCATACACACATCACCATCAGCGGATAATGCATACAAATCCTGTCAAATCCTTTTATTGGAGGCAACCTAAATAATCTCCACATGCTCAAAACAAAATGTCACCTTCAACACCTTCAGCTGACTCACTGAGGGAGAGAAAATGCTGTGTGGATTTCTGGGGAAGGTGTAAAAATAATTTAGAATTTGTGACGATGATGTGGTTATTCCCCTGTTTTTTAAGACGTATGAACAGAGGACACTGAAGGACTTCTGGAAATGTGGGGGAATAATTTATATATATTTTTATGAACTTTCAGACTTTATAGCAACCACACCAATGTCTTGCTCAGCAACTTTGTCAAGGGCATTTCTGTCATCCCACCCCAACAAGAACTTTAAACCTGAGACGGACCAACATAAACTTCACTTTGGGGACGTGATGGGGGTCAAACAGAGCAAAGGACAGCTGGGTTATAAAACCCCTCAGTCAAACTTTATGGAGGTCTTATAGACTGCAGTATGTTTAAAATAAACTTGAATGTTCTGACACATAGATCTGGAATAGAGGCTCTTATTTTCAATATGTCATAATAACTGTGATAGATTTTTTAAACACATAACCTTGTAAAGAGAAGAAGGAAAAACATGTTGAACCTATCAGAGTGTGATTGCATGAACAGTTTATAGCCACAATTTCCAACGTTTTAGCAGCTTTTATTCCCTTAAACTGAAGCTCCCATAATAGCCATGTTCATAATTGATAAGTTATTAAAGATGGTGAAATGAAAAGTCGTCATCTATCTGCACTGAAACAATTTGTGAAATAGTTAAAAGTCATTGTTATTATAAAATAGTACATTCATTTTTAATACTATCTTATTGGAACACAATTTAATATCATGATATAATTTCATTTCATTTTATTTCAAATGCCCTTATTCAAAAGTCTGTTTTTATTTCATGATGTCATTTTTCCAAAGGCACTTATATTTCATATCAACTTCTTCAAAGTAACTGGTGTTAAAATGTTTAGCCTTAGTTTAATAGGGCTGCTAATGCTACAATACCTTAGAAGGTAGGAGTGCTGTCACAAAACTGGAATTTCTAACTTGTATACAATATCTTGAAAGTATTAATATTCAATGCCATTTTTGATACCACAGATAAAAAAATGTTATTAAAGGCATACAAGTTACATTTTGTGTTCAAAGATAAATGTAACCTGGCTATATCTTGACAATGACAACTTGTCTTTACATGGCTGGTGGCAGAAAACAGTAGACTGACTGTAGTAAACATTCCCAGCTGGCAAGGGACATCTGTGATGTTAGAAAGACATTGAATTCTTATGTTGGACAGACGTTCAAGTTTGGTTGGAATGACAATCGTGTTTACAATATTTGAAATGCCTACCAACATTCGAATTACATGTTTTGTTGATATTAACATTATGATGGTTTCTTGCACACAGTTAATACGCATGACCCAAGCCTCCGGCAACATCAAGTTGACTGCGCTCTCGGCTAGCTGAATGTTGAATGTAAAGTTCTGTGAACCAATTCATATAAGATGGCAGAGAAGGCACCAACACCAGCCATTAGTTCTAATCAAAAAAGGAAATCGATATACAAGAGAGCTACTGCTAAAAAAAAAAAAGCCAAAAGAGCCAAAACAGGTGTGTGGCTTTTCAACATTGGCGTCAACTTAAAGATCAGAAAGGTCTTCCAAGTGATGCAATGGTCGCCTTTTTTTGCTGGACAGAGAGGTGAGACAACATTTTTATTAGATTCTACTAAGTGTTCAGTAGCCTAGCAATGGCACTTGAGTCTGTGCATTATCCTCATTCGCTCACGTGCCTCTGTGAACAAGCAATGCGCGTTGGTGTTCTTTGGAGGCGTGACTCCTTGGGGAAGAGGGTAGGAGATTTTTGATTGTGGATTTTCAGTGATTCCAGGCCGCGCCCTTTAAGGCTTTCAAATAGGAGTCCACAAACTAGTGGATGAGGTGACGGTAGCTAAGTCCATTATATGATACACTCTATGGTTTGATCAGGGGAGATTTATGAGATTTGCACTTTTGAGAGTCAGGACTCTGGTCGTTCATAAATGGAACCTGTTAGTGTGTCGTGTGCTGTTTTGGCCAAATAGTTGCTCTCCACTTGCTATAGGAACAAAACAAAACTGTTAAATTTATCATCACATGTTGTTATATGTTTTCACATGTTCAATACTTCTTAAGATTTTAAAAATCTTTTAGTGTGGGCCAGCTTTAACCAGCAGGCTGGATAATTCCTTCAACAATGCTTCCAGTCTCTCAGCAAGAACAAAGGCTGATCTATGCAGCCATGTGTCATGCTGCACTCATGGTTAGTTACACGTGCTCTGGAAGTGAAAACATTTTGTGTCGTTTTGCAGGTGTTGAAAGATTAAAATTCGATTTGAGCTGCCAGACTGAGTGCTAGAAATTTGATTTGAATTGGATTGCAAAGCATCTCGGAGTGTGGCTTCAATCTGATTTGTTGAAAGTCTTTTCCTTGTGTTTTTCTTGTCAAGACATAATGAAAGCAACACGGTTTGAATGAAAGGTTGCAGCACACAGATTTGAAGAGCTTGTCTGAATACAACCGAATGGGTTATTTAAAGGAGAAAAAAAACTACTCACCTCTGCCAGATTTTTTCAATGGATCCACTAATTAGAAGAAGTAACTATCAAGTCATAAGGTCACTACTCTAACAATTATGCTGTAACATTTTCTGGGTACCAATGTCCATGAATGATTATAGTTCTTTGAAACCAACTGTGTGGCTGTGCTGTGTGAGCACAGCTAAAAAGAGGACATAATAGTCCTCAGGGTCCAAGCTGTACAGAGGGTGAAACTTTGTTATGTAAGTTTAAAAAAAAGTGAAAATGTAAAAGAATGGGAATGAATCCTGTATTTGAATGAGGGCTTTTAGCTATTTGTACTGGTTAAAGGGCAGCCAAAGATCCAATAAAAGCCATGGGATTCAGAATAATGGGATATAAATTAAATTCAGTGATTGCTAAAACTATCACAGAGTAAGTCACAAATGTTCATAAGTCAAGGCTGATATAATATTTCTTTTAGCCAAAG
Source organism: Chaetodon striatus (assembly GCA_029783705.1). Classification (NCBI taxonomy): domain Eukaryota; kingdom Metazoa; phylum Chordata; class Actinopteri; order Chaetodontiformes; family Chaetodontidae; genus Chaetodon; species Chaetodon striatus. The sequence continues at coordinate 31,221,067 of JAPZEB010000001.1, forward strand.
TTTTTCCTCTAAACGTTGAAAGAAATCTTTTGTCCCTTAGAAACACAAGTGTTAAGAATTCATGAATTTTTAAGAGTCTGCTCCTTGACAAAGAGGTACAAGGAGGTCAAAGCATCAGTTGGAATGACCATGTTTTCCTTTCCTTTTGTGCAATCTTCCTTTTTTTAATCAACCCAGAATTATATTCTACCACTCGCTTCTGTAGTGATTTGGGAACAGCCCCAAAAAAACAGGGTCCTGCTCAATGTGCTGTGGCTCTCTGCTGGAAACACACAATTGTATTTGCTTTTCTGCCTCGTGTCTCTCTAGTCTGTTATCATGCACATGCTCTGTCAGAGAAAAAAAAACATTTTAAAAATCATAGTTTCCTGCCCCTGATGAATTGTGCGGATTTACTTGCAGACAGAGCAACTGCATTTGGATGATTCATTACACTCATATTCTATAAAGCATATGTCATGCAAGGGGAGGCAGATCTCCTGCTGTGTTCTTCCCAGCATGTTAAACAAGTTTAACCTTTTCTCATAAAACATGAATATTTTTGCTGGAAAATAAAATTACTATTTTCGCATTTTAATTCCTGGAGTCGTGCTTAATACAGTCTTCAAACGTAAATTATACTGTGCAGATGGAAGTGTAGATGTATTCTCCACAGGAGCAAGGTTTCTCTGCAGAATTTGATGTTTGTGTTCAAATCGTTTAATAGTTTTTATTCAGCAAAGAAATTCCAGTCTTGTATAGTGGTTAGGATCAGGCCAGTAGGTAATAGAGAAGTGGATTTTTCAACAGATGCTGTGTCTTCCATGTATAAAGTTCTCCTCTTACAGATAAATGTTTAATAGACACATATATTCAGACAGCATTTCATATTCAGGAATGAATATAGAATTGCAATGCATTCAGGCCTGTTTATGTCCTTGGTAAGGGCATGATTGACATGTTGTTTACTTTTTTCATTAATTTTTTATATGAGGCAAACACTCGGGTCAATGCTGTGATGCATTGCAGGCTGATAATGCACTGTCCACAGCCATACAGCATGTATGAGGACATGAAACATGTATACCGTGCTATATTTTCTACTTTAGTTTCACTCAAGCTTGTCAGTTTTTAGATTTACTCAATATTCTTGTGGATCACCAGTAAGTCTGGTGAGCTGAAAAAGGACATAGCACAGGGGAAAAACAAGACATCAGTATTATGACACTCGGTATGTTTAGAAACAGACCTTAAGGAGTAAGTTCAGTATTTTTCAACATGAACCGTATTTCCCCATGTTTCTGTGTCTAAGTGATTAATGGGAACATTTTTTTTAACTGGTTCAGTATTGAGAGAGACCACTGCAGATAGCAGAAGCAAAACAGGCTGCAATACAAACAGTAAAAGTGCTGGTTTTCGCCACTGACATGAGATTATTTCAAGTGTCTGACAACATTAGGGAAAAAGAGTGGAATCTTTTTGTTTAACCAGTAACAGCCCCAAAATTGCTATTACCAGTTTCACCAGACCCCATTTAAATAAACAGTAATTTTACCATCGTAAAACACACTGTCTTCAAAGTCAACAAGAACAAAATGAAAATCACAAAAGCCATCTTGTTTTGTCTTTCCACTCTTCCAACAATCGCCAACTCTACTTTGGTTAAAATAAACCTTTAATTAACCCAGTTAGATGTGAAGATATGCTGACTCTAAACACACTTAAATTACTGTTTATTTAAATGGAGTCTGATCAAATTAGTGATGGTGATTTTGGAGCTGTTTCTGGTGAAACAAAAAAAGATCTTACTCTTGTAAGAAGAGGTTCATCTCTGTAGTAATCCTTTTAATAACTTGTCAGACACCTAAAATAACAATCAGAACATGTCAGCAGCAAAAACAAGCACTTCCAGAGGGTGTAAATTGATGGTGCAAACGTGTGAGCGGGTGGTTACATTGCAGCCTGTTTCCTGCTGTATGAAGCCCTCTGGCTCATGACTGGACTACTTTCAAAAAAATGTTGTTCCCATTTAGACACAAAAACATGGGGAAATTAGGTGCACATTGAAAAATACAGAACTTTTAATCCAAAAATTATTGCATTCAAGTAGAACAAGCTCTATCTGTGCTGCCACAGCGAGTTATTTGTCCCTACCTTAAATTCTGAAAGTATCAAGGAGACGGCTTTGATTTAGTTTTATAAATGAGATTTGCTTTTAAATAAAAACACATTAACATAAAAAAAAAAAACACAAATTATTATCATCCAGACTAGATTTCATGCAATTTCATAAGCAGTCATTAAAGGTTTGTGGTCTTCTTGCATCACCTCACCCGTGCAAAGATTTAAACACACACTAACTCCTCATTGACTAACTGATAAGTAACTAATTGTAAATCAATGTTTTCTTAATACATTTCTTTCCCTCGACGCCTCACTCCATCACCGAACTAGCTGTATTTGCATGAAACCCCTTTAATTATTCTCATAACAATTAGCCCACCATTTGGTGTTTATTTAAATTTTAATCTCAGATGGTTAATTATTGACCTTCATAAATAGCAAGAGATATAATTCAACAGTCTGGTGAATGGCTTCAGGGATTACTAATCTGATAGTGTTTTTCCCTTCAGAACAAAAGCCATGACTTCCTCTGAGGAACCCATGAGCTTCGAGATGAGCCAGGCCTGTGCAGAATTGATCACCGTCGATCGACACACATGGTAATATAACTTGCCTGAAGTACAGTATTTGCATTGCATGCCGGTTAGATTTGTGTCTGACTTCATCCAGACTTGCTCTAATGTCATGCATACATTTGTAACGAGGCCAAACATCACCTTTCACAGTGTTATGATACGCCGCTGGTCAGCCCGACGGCACCTGTCATGGCAGCATGATACACTGCTGGACATTGTCAGGTTGAAACGACATAATATAAGGAGCTGGAATGTCCCTGTAGGGTGAGCGGGAGGTTGTGGATGGGTCCAACAAACCCTGGACTTTCACCTTGGAGCCTGTTGTTCACTTCCCATATGAATGTAGAGCCAAATCATGATGTGTATTTCTAAACTTAACCACCTGATTTTGTTGCCTAAACCTAACCATTTGCCTCTAAGAGCTGGCAGCAGCTTCCTGGAACGTCAACAGCAGACGCAGAAGGATACCTTGCACTTAATATGTGGATGTGAAAGGCTACTGATGAAGCAGTGATATGTGATGACTTGGGATGAGAACATACTGCAGTTACAGATCACCTGTAAAGCATTTTAATAGGCTACTCTGTCATGATTAAAACAGTTGGAGACTGCAAACAAACCGATGCATGGGTCTCATTTTATTTTAATAACATTTTAATGAATCAGAATCAGATCCAGCAGGATGTGAGGGTTTGTGCCACTTCCCGTACAGACAGAAGGCTGCTGAAAACTGTCCAACTTGACCACTTCTTTTTGTCACTCCCTCCCGCTGCTGCCGCTTGATCTTATCCACTTTCCTGGCGAGGTGCAGATTATCTCAAACGAGCCCATTATCTGTCTGAGAGTGTACTACAATGTTAGGAAATTAAGTCATGTTTTGTGCACAGTGCCACAGCAGAAGCCTAGAATGCTTTGAATGTGAACAGAATGCAGCAAAGTGTTTTGGCCGTGCCCCAGCCATGACTCGGCAGATCTCATAGCGTTTCTTTTTGTTTCCCTCTCCCCTGTGTTTCCAGCACCTCCCTGTCTGTGTGTGTGTGTGTTGATGTGGGTGTGGCCCATCTCCTGGCTCTACACACCTGCCTGCAATCAGCTCATCACCTTGCTCTGCTTGCTCACCTGCCATCCACTGGCTCATCAGTGCTCATCAACTAACTAACCAGTGTCTCTGTGCCACAGGATCACTTCTTGCTGTTCAGCCTCACTCAAACTCAGCCATCCCCCCTCTTTGCCTTGCTTCTCCAGCAACCAGTTCCCCTCTTCACCCTCTGCCTTTAGCAGCCAGACTCTCCCCCTCATCCATCCTCATTCCCTGGACCGAAAATTAACCTTCCCTTGTCATTCTATCACTCTATGTCTGTGTGCTTCATTTGGGTCCACCTGCCCCACCCTCCATAACACCAAGGCATTAGATATGGAAATGAGGACTGTAAAACTCACAAGAGGCGCTATAATATGTTAATATGATTTGCCTGAAGTACAGTATTTGCAAGGCACAGCACATCACGCCACTGAGGGATGGGGAACGAGAGGAGAAATGTTTGCAGTGTGAGTGCATACATGCACATCTCAGCCGCTGATTGGTTGACTGACAGCCAGGAAACACAACAGAGGCGTACATTCCAGATTCCAGATAAACATCAGCACCCTGTAGCTGGAGCGTACAGAGCAAAATGATTAAAGGGAGAAACAGAAACAGACGAGACATGCTGACATTTTGTGAAATATAAACAGCTAAATGTACGTGAGATCCCCTTACATTCTTCGCCAACCCGGTTCCCTCATTTAGCAGGGGTATTGATTATTTTGTAGCAGTTAACGCTCTGTCAGTCATAGTGATTGAGTTGACCCAGAGTTGAGGGTTGATTTGTAAAAGGCTGAGTGCAGTTCAAAATAACAAATCAGTGCCAGAGATGTTCGACAGTGCTCATGACTACAGTCAGTGGCAGCAGTTCATTCACTAAAAATCTATAAATATGGAATCCAAACAGGTGTAATGGGAAAACAACGACCCTGCTCCGGTGTCAAGAGAAAGACGAGGAAACCACTCTAGATAGTTTCCGTATAAGCATGCAGAACGTGCAGATGAAATGGTTCTGAGGGTATTTTATGTTAATTATAATGCACTCATTTTGCAAATTGCTGTCTAAACATTGCATATTTGACAGTCAGATTCTGCCCTGTGAATACATTTAACAACCTGTGGGTGAATAGAAACATGTGCGGTCGACGACGAATACAGCCTCCAAGTCATTTCTCAGAATTACCTTTTAAATAAATGAAATTCAAGGGGGGGGCAACTCCTTGACATTCTACAACTGAAGTGATGTGTTTCGGCATTTTTCCACATTTGCATTAAATGTCCTTAATTGGCCATTTTGTTGTCATTTTGTGGCCGCACTCACGAGGCCTGACTGAAGCGAATAGCTACACTCTCAGTCGGCTTGTCATTACAGCTCAGCGTGTATTATTAAAAGTAGATCACAGCTTCAAATCCGCATTTAAAAATATTACTATTGCAAGTAAGTGTGACAGGTTGAGGCCTTTTTCTCTCACAGCAAGAATCTGAAAGATGTGAAGAAGTGTATGACAAGCATAGAGTGTGTGTGTTTATTCTTGTACTACTATCTTTGTGAGGACCACTATGTGTTTTAGACCTTAAGAGGGCATTTCTGAAGCACATTCAGTGTGTTCTCACTTCATCAAAAGGCTAACTGAGGTTTTAGGCATGACTTGTGGTTGGGTTCAAATTTCGGCAGATAAGGATTGGTTAAGGCAATGATTAATTTTTGCAATTTCAAGAGGTTGGGGTTTGTGAGAGACATTTTACAAAAAGAAATGGAGCAGGAGAGGCTGAGATATTCTAACTTTTGGTTCCCTACCATGGGTAACGCCCAAGCTGCAATCTCTAGGGCTGAAAAATGAAGTCAACACATAAGTCCCAAAAACTGCAGTTCCTCCAATGACCACTTAAGGCAAGTCAATACCCACAGACCACCATATTAAGATACCCAATTTCACAGCAGACATAAACATTTTTACAGCCTAGAACAAAAGTGGCTTTGGTATCTATAGCTAATTTCAACATTCATGACAACTGTATAGAGGGTGAATTTTTATGTAACTCTCCCAAGGCAAAGCATTTGATTTACTGGTCTACCTATGTCCCAACCCTCGCCTATGGTCATGAGCTCTAGATAGTGACCGAAAGAAAAAGGTTCAAGCAGCCGAAATGAGTTTTCTCTGAGGGGTAGCTGGGCTCAGCCTTAGAGATAGGGTAAGGAGCACAGACATCTGAAGGGAGCTCGGAGTAGAGCCGCTGCTCCTTCGCTTTGAAAGGGGTCGGCTGAGGTGGTTCAGGCATCTGATCAGGATGCCTCCTGGGTGCCTCCTGTCACAGGTGTTCCGAACACGCCCCACTGGTAGGAGGCCCCAGGTCAGACTCAGAATATGCTGGAGGGATAACATATGTTATCTGGCCTGGGAATGCCTTGGGGTCCCCCAGGAGGAGCTGGGAAGTGTTGCTGGGGAGAGTGGAG
>JAPZEB010000001.1:31247357-31269060 GCA_029783705.1 Chaetodon striatus
GCTCAGATGAGTTCTTCTTTGTTTAATGTATTTGTTGCGTTCTTTATCCTACACTACACCTCTGCTGTCTGTTCTGACAAACTCTTCAGCAGCCGTCATGACGAGTTTTCTCTCACCTATCCTCTTCAGAGCTGAGCAAACACACACCATTAGGGTGATCAATATTTCTCCGGAGCACTGTTCCATCATATCATGAGCTCATTTCATGCACTTTAAACAAAGAGGAGGTGTGTATGGTACATGGAGGTAATGTTTCTATCAGAGCCAAGCCATCAAAATGCAGCATGATCAAAACATAGGTATCGGATATCAAGCAGGAAATCAGGAACAGGTGCAGATGGCCGGAGTGCACAAAATGACCAACTAGCAAAAAGAAAGGGCTGTTGATGTATACTGAAGGACTGATGAGATAATGGGAGACAGGTGTCTTAGCAGAGGAGAGAACCAAAGAGATTGGTGGCTTGGACAATGAATCAGCAGACACTCAACAGCAGTATGGTCAGACACCTCAGGCAGGTGATCATTTTAGCTGGTCATAATGGTACATCTCAGTAGTACCAGGTTTGGACCCATAAGTACTTAAACTTACTGTACGTGCACACCAAGAGCTGCAAAAACTGCAAAGCAGCCGAGGTAGCCCAAGCAGTGCCACTGTCCAAAATATTTTTGGCAGCTCAGTCGCTCAAGTTGCTCATGGACAACAAACACCACTGCAATAGTAAAGAAAGCACAACAGCGGTTATACTTTCTCCACACACTCAAGAGAGTCAATCTCTCACAACAGCACTTGACATCCTTCTACCGCTGCTCTATTGAGAGTGTGCTCATCTACGGCATCCTGATGTAGTATGGCAGCAATTCTGCTGCAGACAGTAAGTCACTGCAGAGGATTTTAAAAACCGCCCAAAACATCATCAACCAACAGCTACCTACCCTGGACACCATCTTCCACTCCCGATGCTTGCAGAAGACACACAATATTCTGAAAGACTCATTCCATCCTGCTAACTATCTGTTTGAACTGTTGCCCCCAGGGAAACGTTACAGGTCCATCAGAACACGTACCACAAGATTCAGGAACTGTTTTTATACCAAAGCTATCACCATACTCAACTCTGACCTGAAAACAAACCCACAAATATCTGTCAACATTAATCAATAACATCAATACCTCATGCAATGCACTGCACTTTATATTCGCACTTTCTTGTCTTTAATCCTTAATGCATACATGGCACTGTATAGTGTACGATGACATGAATGTGACTGAATGGATTAGACGATGAAATGGATGAGAATGTACTATTTTATTATTATTTATTGTATATACTTTTTCTACTGAGTCCAGTACGTGAGCGCACTGAATTTCGTTGTATTTACTGTGCAATGACAATAAATCTCTATTCTATTCTTACTGGCATAGCAAGTGTTACTCCAATGTGACAAAGTGTGACAGAGACCATTACCAACACTCTTTGTCCACTGCAAGGGCAAGAAAAGCCCCCTTTATTTTATTTTATTTTAGTTTAGTTTAGTTTATGTGAATTTCTGGATAAATAAAATGTATGTTTAGCCACCAAAAGTAAACATCTGCATAGCAGTGAACCTTTGACAACATTTTGAGTGAACATTTTGAAAACTGCTTTGAAACCATTTTTAATGTTGATTTGAAAAAAATATAAATATTAGTTTTGATATTTGGTATGTTCCAGTAATTCCAAAAATATATAATCAAACAGCTACTAATTTTTTAAACATATATCTTTAAACTGATCTGAAATTCTGTTGATTGGCCTATTTTCTATCAATTTTCTTTTTTCCTGAAATGCTTATTAACAAAGTCACATTCATTTTTCCATTGTGCCTTTTACATCACAAATGTGCCCAAATGTAAAGTATCAGTCTTACATTTTAATTTGTCACTCATCATCAGCTAAGAGTTACTTGCTGACTAATAAGATTTGGTTCACACTGATCAAAACATCCAGGAAAGAAGCTGTTTGTTCTGACCGATGCTTCCACACAGATTTGACTGCACATTACTTTACAACTCTTTAGAAATGTTTTGCAGACATGCTGAGCAAAAAAAGCTGTGATAGCCTGAGATGTAATGAAGAAGAAACCAGCACCAGGCATGAACAGCCCCAACAAGTTATCCATGGAGAGAAAAGTCGTGACATGATAAACCTTCAGATTCAGTGTGGGACTGTCTTAACTTTGCCAGGAATGCAGCAGAAATAAAAGATGCTGACTTGTGTAGAACAAATTGGCTGTGTTCCTCTGTTCCTCCCTCTTCTTGATTTTCACTTAGATGTGAATGTTTTTGTTGAATTAAATTGATCTTCCATATGCATTCGTTTCAGGGAAAATTATTTTTGAAGTTTTCTTTTCTCCCTGAACAGCAGCAACATTACCATAATGCATGTTGGACAGTTTCCATAGAAACTGTCTTCCTGAAGCTTCCTTTGTGGAGCTGTTATTTTTATAACTTTTAATTTTCTTATTCATACTGTCTCCATTTTGTCATTCGAGGAAAAAAAAAAACAGAGAAAGCTCATTCTAGTCACTGATGAAACAGTAATGTACTGAAATGATGCAATGCATGTTTTATTATTTGCTTTGTATTAACATACAGTACAGTGCTGGCTGACTGAGGTACTTTTTAGGTATGCTGAATTTTGAGAATATCATTATTTTTTAATCTTATCCTTATATCAGTATTTTTTTTTTTTTTTTTTACTGTTTGTGATCGTTTCTCGACAGATATATATAAACCATCACGATGACGCACCAGATGGTTTGTTACACAGAACCATCTGAGAAGCTGTCATTGAAAACTGTTTGGAAAAGGGCAGGCACTTTCAAAAAGTACTTGGCATGTGATTGGATGAACCATCTGTCTATCAGAAGCCAGTCGGGAGAAGAGCGAAAACATCTTTTCCATCTGCAACAAAAACACTGAAGGCCAAAGTCTTTAGTGCTGTTCTTCAAAACACTCCAGTTCTGCTATAACTCATGTTATGGCAGTATTTCTGCTAACCTCTTTAGGACCCGCCATTTTCTTTTTGAACAGTCGCCTCTCTGTGTTGTCACACACACTTAAACCAAGCCCATAGCTGCCATTGTCTCCCAACCACTTGGTCTTGGGGACATGACTGACAGTTACAAATACATCTCATCACAATGAAAGCCTTTAAGAAAGGTCTTTGGGCCCATTGGCATCATGTGACAGACCTGAAAGATGTAATTCCATTATTTGGCCACTGTTTCAAATTGGCTTCAAAGCCTGATGCTGTTCCTACGGGCTTGTTTTAGAGCTTTGAGTTTGGCATTTTGGCTGATGCCATCTTGGTTTTTTGGAGCCAGAAGTAACCATATTTGGACGAGAGGATGGAGCTATTAAGGAGCAAGAGGTGGATCTGACTGAGATCCCAAGGACACTGACATGGTAGCAACCTGTCAATCACAAGGTCGTCACAACCTTAAGCATACCCTGCTTTAGGACTGAGACCATCAACTTGTTAGGAAAATCATTACTGAGGTAATAAATCAAGTAGGATACAAGCAATCTTTTTTTTTTTTTGCCACCAGTGGAGTCACCCCCTGCTGGCCATTAGACAGAATCCAGGTTCAAGGAACTTCTGCATAGGCCTCACTTTTGACTTTGTCCACATTGCATTACTCAAACTGACAAGATGGATTTTCATATGATCTTGAGATCCCACAATTCTTGTGTGATTATGTAATTTCAAAGAAATCCAGCTGCTGTCCAGGGTAGATAAACAGTGACTTAAAACTAAAAGTCACATGGGACATTGGAGAACACATTGATTTTGATAAAATATCTCAAAGCCTTACATCATGTGAACATACATGTTTTACCCATGCATGGTTCACACCCTATGTACCAAAGAAACTGAGCTACAGAGAAAACACTCCATGATTGACAAGGGAGAAATTCCTCCACAGACCCCCTTCTTAAAGGTAATGCACCCCCGCACAGGTGGTGTTACTTTTCTGATTGCTGAGTGCAGATTAGCCCACTGATCAGGTGGAAGGTGAAGCTACGCTGAGAGCTTGCTCAGGCTGCTAAACTGACTAGACCTGAATACACGGAGGACATTTTGGCATGTCAGGTGCACATAATAAAATTAATAATGGCTTAATTCCATTTAGCTGCTTCAATTTCATGGTCCTGACACCATGCATGCCGGCTCACTGTCACACAGCAGTGGCTTAATGGGACACTTGAGCAGAGAAGAGCCATTGTTAGTGCCATTAGTAACACCTGTGGGTTTTCATACTATGAAGACTCATATACCTGCCATAAAAAAGGCATATCATAGAGGGGTATGTTAGCCCACACTAACAGGTCCAACAAACCCAACAGGTATGAAAGACATAATTCAGACATAATAACTGGAAACACCTGTAAGGCGGAACTGTGACTTTAGAAAGTCACTTATTAAAAAAACAGCAAAATCATTTTTCAAATGTTTTACACTTATTTTATTTTTCTTGGAGCTGTTTCACCGTCATCCACAATTTGTGTTACGACCTTTATTGCCTTTGTGCATTGCGTTGTGGAAGAAAAATGCACATAAACAGCATACTCAAAAATCAAGTTTTCAAATAAGCATATAGACAGTTTTGTGTTTGGATTTGGGATGGCAGGAGAAGCACAGGTGTAATTAATCAATTGAGTGTTTTCTCCATTCTTATGGGGTACGTATGCATGTATACTAATATTCCATTATTACTGTGCAGGTGACAATATGCCAATTTGATTATGGTCATGTATACAGTATATTCCATTTGGATATCACAAGGTAGGCCTTTTTCTAATTACGCATTTTCCAATATGAGAAATGCCTGCATTATTCAGTTTATTCTGGTTATAGGAACATTTTTTTGATTGTGTATACAAGGCATTTGGAATATGCATCTCAAACAGTTTTACCACAGTTTGCAACACATGATATCTGAGAATTGTCATGGCGCACAAACCAGCTCACCAATGGTTTGCAAGGCTATAGAGTAGCATGGCCAACAGAAAAGCCCACATTTCTGGTCAGAAGGAGAAACACGCCCACTTTCAAACACTACGAAAGACTTGGATATCAGCAGATTTTGGTTATGTGCAAATATTTCAGCACTGACCTTTCAAAGGAGGTTGTTAAAGAAATGAAAGAGGGAAGTTGTGTTTGCAATCAAACAAGTACTCCACTGGTGGAAAACTTTAAAAAATCCTGGCACAAGCGACGGCTGTTTCACTTTTCCATATTTTGACATGATAAACGACATGTTAGGGCACGTTGCTAGAGTAAGCATGGCTGCATGTGAACAGGGATATTTGTGGAATATTCATTTTCATTATCCATGGAAACAGCTTTGCAGGAATATTGTCTTTTGTTTGGATAAGGGCAAAACCTTATGTAATATTTTGTGCATGTAAATGTAGTCAGGACACACAGCACCACAGCCATTAAACTGGATTATTTGCAGCTATGATTAAAATTGATTACATCTGTGTATTAAAGTCGTATTGTAAATATGTGGTAAACGTTGACTGCTAACGTTTTCCAATTGCTCAATTTAGTCGTGCTTAATTCCCGCATTGGGAGAGAAGACTATTGTCTGTCACACAGTAAGTTAAGTGGTGCATTTATTTTCATATTCAAAGTTAGACGCAAACTGCTTTTCTGTGCACTTGTGTTTCAGGTTTATGTCATGCAGCCTGTGTTTTGTGAGACAGAAATGTGCCACATTAGATGGAAGTTTGATAAAATATGCAGAGTTTGACCTCCCAGACCCGATGGCCCAAACAGTGTGTTCATATCAAGCTGAATCAATGTGACTGCTCTCCAATGTGACTGTTGATACACTTTCTAAATTAAGAGAAACCCTATAAATTTTTAATGCTGCTCCACCTACTTAAAAAAGGAAAGTTAAAAGGATGCAAGGTCAGGAATAAAACCACTTTGTAATGTCACTTTGGAAATATTTTCATTTGCTGCGTATCTGTACATGTTGCACTCACCAATCCAGGTTTGATTTGTCCTTGAGAACTTAAACTGCTCTGAGACGTGTTATGTAATGCAGAGAGAAGTTCATAATAAGTTGAATTCATTCTGTGGCAAAAGTGGCAGTGCATGATTTTGCTCAACAAACTCTCCTGTTTGTCAGTTTTCTTTGCAGGCTCATACAAAAGAAAGAGACTTTGAGACAAATATTTGTCTGACAAATATCTGAATGTCTGAATTTCCATGAAGAAGTATTCAAACATTACATTCAGTAATATTTCATATAATAATAGTAAGTACCACTTCAATCTTCATGAGTAGCTGGCTGCTCACGATGCATTTCCTTAATGCCGCTCCAGACAGGCCATATGGACACAGTTGATCCCGGACCAGAAGACTTGAAAGCACAACATGTTTAACATGTCAGGCAAATGAAATAGAATTTATTTCCCATATTAGACTACATCTAATACACTCAGTTCTCTTGTGCCTTGCTTGAAATATCTTATGCATAAAAAAGGCTGGGAATAGGGGAGGATGTTTAAGAGAAATTCTGTTTGATATGTGCCTCGGCAAAGATAAGAGAGTTAATGAAGTTGGAGATAAGTAATTTAATTTCTCTGCCACCTCGGTGGGGAGAGATAAGGGCATAATGGAGAGGAGGAAACTCTTAGCTGAAAGTGAAGGAAAAGGCCAAGCTTTTAGCCCGCGTGAAAAGGTTTTTGCAGGTCAATAATTAAAACATTGCTGAGTTGAGAAATGCAGTTTCGAGTTGCAGTCTGACGCCTCTGTTTAGTAGTTTGCTCACATCATTGTTTGCGTGTATTATGTCCTACTTTATCAACATCAGCATTGCTACAGTATGTTCTTGCCAAAAGATACACAGATGGAATTTTGAGTCCAAATGAGGCAACTCTAATTAGATGCCTGCTGATGGCTTTTTGACAAGCTGATGGAGCGTATCGGTGAGAAGCAGCCAAGTCTGCCTCTCGAATGTGATCATCTGAAGAAGGAAATGAACAAAATGTAAATACACTGTATTTTTACTGTACAAAAATGAAACAATACGCATTGTGGATGTGTCTAAATCAAAGTGGGATCATCTGTGCTCTCTTCCACTGTAACACACTAAGCCAGTCGTGCTTAGGCACAAAAAGAAGTGAATTGTTGGCTCAGTTTGGCTGCTGGAGTGGTTTTTCAGCCTGTGTCTTTTGGCCACATGCACTCAATAGACAAGTTCCCTGACTGACAACAAGCTGCAACTCAGTGTGACAGTTGAGACAGACCGATTTCCAGACTTACTAGAAACTCCAGTTTCTCTTGTTTTCCTCCAGACCCTCTGCTTTCTGCTCCTGTCTCTCTACATCCATGAAGTCATATAACTAAAAATTTTCACTCTCAGCTCAAGCAGACATCTCTTCATCTCAAATTGCCGCACCCACAGCAAATCTGCTTCTGTTTGTCTCCACTGGCATCTTTCCATTGATTTTGTTTGCATTCATGCCTCCTCTACATATCACTTTGTGCAGCAAAATCCAACTGAACTGCAGGAGATAATACTTTTGTTTTGGACAGTGGGGTTCGTGTTTGGAGAAGTCCAATCAAGTAAACAGTACATCCACATTTTTGCTTTATTGTCATGTCATAATAATAATAATACATTGTATTTATAGGCGCCTTTTAAAGCACTCAAGGACACCTTTCAAGACACAACAAGCAGCATGTATTCTAGATCATAAAGTCAACCAAATCAGTGATCTACAGTAATTAGTTTATAAAATAACTATACAAAAATCTTAGTTATACAAACTAGGTATAAAAACATCATCATGAAGTCATCATCAGTGTAAATCTCGATGTGTGTCTCACTATTAAATCAGACTGAATATGCCAGCTTGAAAGGTGTGTTTTTGGAAGGGATTTGAAGGTGGGAAAGGTGTCAATATTGCAAATGTCATGATGAAGAGAGTTCTAAAGGTGGAGGGCAGAAAGGCTAAAGGCTCTAGATACCGTGGTCGTCCAGCAGGCAGATGGTGATGTGAGTCGGATTGCAGAAGAAGATCTTACGCTGAAAACACACTGGCGCTGCAGAATCATGTGAAGTGCGTCAAGTGCTGCCCCTCGCACACACCGGACACATTACACTGCAGCTGCTTAACAGATGACAGCGCAAAGTTATTATTACTTTTACTTAAAGATCTGTACCTCTTCCACCTCTGCGTTAGCTTAAAATCATGTGTGGACAGTTGAAGAGCCGATTTCCAGAACTATGACTCCCCAGGCAACATCTGTTTGGCTATTGTCTTTACAATGACGGATCATGGGTCATTTAGCTCGGGATATTTCTCAACCTCAACGATGAGTCTCGAGTCATCCAGTCTTTGTCACACATGAGACAGCAACACCAACAGGGTTCTCTTTATACCCCCATGGCGAGAAGAGGAGTCAAGCTGCCACAGGAGCAGAGAGGAAGAACTGCTATGGGAGCTGGTGTGTACAAGCAGAGAGTGACAGGGGGAAAAATAATTTAATTCTGTCCAGGAGCGCAGATGCATGTCTAGCCAGGTTGAAAATAAAGGGGTGTGTTTTTTTATGCCTGGCGTTGGCTGCCAGTGTGTTTTGGCCTTAAGAGTACGGGAGGGTGTGTAGATATGAAGGAGTTCAGATGGATACAGAGGGGCTTGGTTATGAAGGACCTTGAAGGTGAGAAGCAAAATCTTAAAATCAATACGATATTTAAGAGGAAGCCATTGAAAGTGCTGGAAAACAGGAATAATATCTACGGAGGGAGTTCTAGTAATGATACAAGCGGCTGAGTTCTGGACCAACTGGAGTTTATGAAGACAGACAGAGGAAGACCAAAGAGGACAGAGTTGCAAAATCAATACAGCATGTAACCAAAGACTGAATGAGGATAGCTGTGCTGTTTGGAGTAAGCAAGGGGTGAAGACAATTATTATGTTGATAAAATTATGCAGACAGAGTAACATTATTGATGTGGACAATGGACAATGTACTGTCCAGGACAACCCAGTCTTATTCCGAAGTCGGAATAAGTCAGTAACTTCCAGCATCAGACACAGATGAATAAAAGCCGTCCTTTCACATCAGCATGATACGCGGCCAGTCACTGTTATATTTTAACAGCACCCAGCAGCATCAGAGGGAAACGTGGCGGAAGAATAACAAATGTTGCGGCAGCAACTTTCACCCGGAAGGCCAGTGTTCACTTTCCATAAGATTGTAAAGCCAAACCCTGTCCTTTTATCCTAAACCCAATTGTGCGTATGTGCGTATGTACAGTATGCAAAGTGTGCATTTCCTGTAAAAAAAAAAAAACAAAACAGAAGGGTATGTTGAAAGAAGAGAACTTGATACGGCATCCCAGAACATCAACAACAATCGCACTCAGGGTACCTAGCACATCATATCTGGACGTGGAAAGCCCATGACCAAACGTCAATAAGACACTAGGTTGGAGTGAGAATGTCCAGGATGACACCCAGACTCTTAATCTGACGGGAAGGAAGGACTTTGAAGGTGTCAGTGGTCAGAGAGAAACTAGCCAAAATGTAACAGTATTAACAGGCATTTTTTGAATATAATATATGATATATGTTTTCATTTAAAAGGGTCTGTTCTTTACATTTTCCATTAAAATCTAAAGAGGAATATTAAATTAAACTGCACAGCGAAACAGTATTTTTGCATTCTTTGCCTAAGGGGGAGTAAATATGTAATTTTCTTGTCACATTTTGTCAGATGTGGTGTGATTGAATTTAACCGTGGTCTCTGTATTACTAATCAGGCTAAGCTGACTGTGTCATTGCTCCCCTTGAGAGGACACACACTTTATTGGAAGCAACAAGACCTTCAGTAGAGGTTGTGCTGCAGCTTCCAAAACTGTAAGAAAAGCCAGATTCTTTAGCCACAGAAAAGAGGATTAGTCCCTGTTTGACATTTACAGTAGACAGGTCAGTGTTTCTGAACATTGCAGTAGAAGTCAAATGAACAGCATTGTGCCAGCACTGATCAAACCAGACAGCATATCCTCAGAAAGTCTGAGTCTTTTCACATTTTATTCTTTTCTATAGGGAACCAGGTTGTTTCTAAATCATTTCAAAGGTGATGTTGAGGTGTCACATCTCAGGACAGAACAAACTCTTCTCTTTTCTCACAGTATTAAATGTTAACAACAGCAAAAACCTCAGTGTCATTGGACAGAAACACACTTAATGTATGGAGAAGAGGGAGATTGTGAGTTTAAGAAAGAGGCCAGGTAAACTGCAGTGTGATTTCCCATCGAGCTAGAAAGGATAAACTCCTTGGGATTTCTTACCCCCAAGTTGAAGTTTGCCAAGCAATCGACCCAGTGCCACATAACTTTCTCCAAAGAATGATTACCTGCTATAAAAAGCGGACCTACTTACATGCCACATGCCACCTATTTTGCTCCTCCTTTGCTAATAACACAGGATTTTGAAATGGTGACTTGCCCCGTTGTATCTGTAGAAAGCGCAGCGTTTTATCTGTGCAAATCATTGACTCTGACTATCTGAGTGCACTTACTGTCTTGTCAAGAGTGTCCACAAATTGAAAACTATAGAATACATTGATGTTTTGTGCATAAAAGAAGTACTTCACCGCTGGAAAGATGGTCTTTTCATAAAACAAGGCTGTCTACACCAGCAGAAAGATACAAATGCATTTTATATCAGTGCTACTTGATTAGAGAAAACAGAGAAAATGGGCTGTGGCATTTGCTTTAATGCAAGAGGTAGAGAACCTACAACTACCAGAATACTCTCTGCCAAACTGGGCCATTGAACAGTCCTGCTGGTGGGTGACGTAATATAAGCTTGTCTATTTGGATACAGGAAACAATATGGTGGCAAAACAGGCTCTACTTACAGTTTAATAGTGAACTAAAGTACCTCTCTATAAACATTTTAGGCAAGAAATAGGTAGTAACAGAATCTTGGTTAATATTTGATCAACACTGCTGAGTTTTACTGTTCGATCTCAGTTTTTCAGCCTCCATTTCTTTTACAATACAGGAGACAATAGAGCAGCCACATCCTGTTCACAAATTCTCTTAATACAGCCAAACAGTGCAATAAAATATATTCTGAAGACATTTTAGGCAAGCAAAAGTCAATTCAGTAGCAGTATTTTGGTTTATATTTGATCAGCACTGCCTAGTTTTACCATTTGGTCAGTGTTTGGTCTGCCTTTAAGAGAGAGAAAGGGGAGCACCTCTCTTGATCCACCTCTATACTGTTTGTGTCCGTGGTGGCAGGCATACAAATGCAGAAATACCATCTGTAGTTCAAGCAACAGCCCTATAACAATCAAATATCTGCTGGATAATGCAAAACACATCATCAAGCAGATTTAAATTATGAGATCAGCAGGGAGCTCTGGGCGCTTAAAAGATGGAGGGACGTTTTCCATGGTTTATTTTAAGGTCCAAATACACCAAACTGTGTTCAGAGAAGTAGCAGCAATGACAGCCCCCTGCTGTGCCCCCCTCCATATCTTGGCCAAAAACTTGCACATGAATACACTGCAAAAACAACAGCCGACAGCCAAACAGCACGTTCTGCGCCTGTGTGAGAGTAAAATAACTCTTCACACCAGCAGGCGGTGGTAATCTGTATTCATCATTCAAAAAGGTAAACTGGAAGACCTTCTTGATGTTAGCTGGCCGGTTAGCACATTACAACACAATCCAATGATGAAAGAACAAAGCATATTTACTGTGTGCCAGCTGAACTGCCAATTAGAGTGATTTCAATCGACAGGCTCTGCCGCTGCCAACACTGATCCAACATGCTGAATCAGTCAAAAACAAGAGCCTGCAATGGCAAACCGGTCTCAGTGACTTGCGACTTCAGACAAAAAAGCCATCCTTCAGCGCTGGCACATGGCCGGTCACTGTTATAGTTTAACAGCACTAGGCGGCATCAGGGGGAAACACGTTGAGACAAGAATGAAAGTTAAGGTGGCAAAAGTCCAAGGAGAGTGGGTGGGAGTGGTGGTGGTTGGATCCAACAAACACCAACTTTCACCTGGAAGAGCAGTTTTTTTCCTAAACCCAACCATGTGTTTTTGTTGCCTAAAACCAAACATGTGTGTTAGCTGTTGAAGGAAAAAAAAAAAAGACGTCAATTTGCGGTATTGTACGAACATAGTACGTTTATTTTGAAAGACACTGTGTCTAAATTTCCTGTGTAAACGGAAGAGTATTTTGAAAGAGGACAATAAATGTAACAGGCAGAACTTGACATCCCAGGACGTCTACAATCAACGCACCCAGGATACCTTACATGACATATGTGGATGTGGAAAGTCCATGACCAAACATCAACATGTAACGAGGTGGAAGTGAGAATGTGTTGACAGAGTTCAACAAGGGGCAATCATGTGGGACACACCGCATCAGCTAAAGCGACACTCACCAAGGGCCCAGCATTGGCTGACTGTCGAGTTGTAATTAACACATACTGCCCACACTGTTATCATACGAAGCTTGTTGATAATTAACAAAGACTCATATTTTCTTTTCAATCCTCATAATGTCCTAATTATGATAATTTCACTTCCTTTACATGCAGAAAGCTCATCTGTACCTTGTATTATCTATTTTATTTTCCACAAGGTCTGACCTTCCCTGTGTTTAATAAGAACAGAATGCATTATATATACAGTAGGTATATAAGTATATGACGTCAATAAAGATAATGCATGAAGGCGGTCGTGTACTTCATTGTAATTTTCAACAGCTCTAACAGGTCTCTTACATTCAGAGCTGCTTCATCAGTGAACACTAAATTTACTCTCGTGCACTTTCCATTTAAAGGTTTCTAAGAGCAAGCTGCGGGCAGTAATTATGAAAAATTGGACATGAAATTGGAAAGTGAAAGTGAGAGGTAGAAAATGACTGCTACATGTGCACTGCAAGGTCAACAAATCTGAGTGAAACAATCTCCGAATGAACAAAGCGTTTTGTCTCAGATTGATTGGAAATGCTGCACAGTCAGGTCTCTTTTGGATTATTCCGCCTAAAAGAATTCTTTCAGCCGATGAAGGAGTTTAGGGACTACAGTCGAGGGTTTTGTATTAACTTATACAACCTGTGGTAAACCTCTGATAAATGCAGCGGAGCAAATGGGGCATGGTTGATTAATTGTTATTCCCTTTCCTATGCTGCTGAAAAGCAAAGAGCATTTGTAAGGTAATGCAAAATGGATGATGTAACCTTACAAATTTATAACAGCACTGAGGAGCAGTGAAAGTAATTTACTGAGCTGATCTTTGCTGCATGGCCATGGTCACTTTCCACTTAGAGGATTTTGTTGGACAGGTGTGAACCTGATAACAATTGAATCCTCTGCAACTGCTGTTGAGTGATATATACTTTTTCCACAGCAACCAAGCAGAGTGTGACAGATGGAAATGTAGGGAAAAGGGGGTTTGAACAGCTTGCTGCCACACACTCACACATTCTCTCTTTCTCACACACGCATGCACACACACACACGCTATGCTCTGCAGTCAGTAGGAAGTCCTGAAACTGTCTGCTGCTAGCCCATGAAATAAGCTGCTCCCACACTGTTCCACCATGTGCTTTAATTTTGGGCTTCAGTGGTCAGAACTTCATTCTGTGACCCGGTTTCTCTCAGCTGAACTTCAGAGGTGTGGTTTTTCTCCAAACTCACTTTTCAAGTGTCTTTTGAAAGTGAAGGAGAAATTCTGTTGATGTCTACTTCCTAATTACTACCTGAATCAGACGTATAAAAGGGAAGGAAGTAATTGCAGGTTGGTGATACTGAAAGAGTCTAGACACTAATCAATAGAAGTAATACTGACACCGGCTTCCCACAACAAGAAGTCAGATCCCAGTGTATATGTGTCTATTTGACAATGTGCGTTGTTATGAAGGGCTAAAATTATTTTATTGGACACACAAAGGCTTATTATGTACCAGCCTAATGGTGTGGGAGGTGCTGTGAGTGAATGACTACATACTGTGGGCAGCTGTTGCTCAGAAGCAGAGCAAGTCCTCCACTAATCAGAAGATCCTCCAGTCCGCATGTCAAAGTATCTTTGGGCAAGATACTGAACCCCAAATTGCTGGTGTGTGAGTGTGTGTGAAGGAGTGAATGTGACAAAAGTGCTTTGAATTGTCATTTACCATTGTACCATCTCCACATATGACTGCGACCCTGTTTGTCATTTACTACACCCTAATCAATTCAAGGTCCAGTGTGTTACCAGGAGCTGAATTATCTGCAGAGGTCTCTTTCTTCTTTCTTTTCAAAACAGAGTGGGTGATTAAAACACCGAATAAAGCAGTTACACATTATAAATCAGCGTTTCTGCATCGCTGTTTGGCAAGCCGCAGCTGGTCTGCATGCCTGGCACCCATAAATGTGCTCACCTATTTTCTCCAATAACTTTAAATTAGCTTATTTCTGACCCTGACGTTCAAAAGGTTTTTATCATGAACTGAATTATCCACAGAGGTCTCCTCTCAAAAAAAGAGTAAAAAATACTGACATAGTGATTTAAACCAGTATTCTCCTACACTGTTTGGCATATTGAACACAGACCACTAAACTAGCACTTGCTAATGTGTGCTCTCCTTTTTCTCTGATAGATGATAGATGTTCAGGGGGCTTTTACCCGGAGCTTTTTTTTTCTCTTCAATTTAATAGGGACAATGCAATTTAGCATAGTTCCAATACAGGGTATGGGACTGATGTGTTGCCCAGAGAGTTTATAGCTATAGACCTAAAATGTTTTTTTTTTTTTTAATATACAGTTTAAAACATCATATAACCACAATACACTATAAAAAAAATGGAACGCACAATAAAAAACATAAACCACAATCCACACACTAAAATATACACAGTACATATACCACAACACACCAGAACACTTACACTAATACCCCTTAAAAGATTGAGCGCATTTAAACACTAAATAAAGCAGATTCATGTTTTAACAACACTGCTTGCTGCAGGGGTTGCTGAGCATGGGGGCCGACCTGACAACACAATGGCCCTTTTGGTGTTTGGTTTGTCCATTCTAGGCTACTGTAGAAACATTGCGATGCAACATGGTGATCTCCGGGGATGAAGACCCACTCCCTCATTCTCATTTAACAAAACCATAATAGTTCTTACTATCAGGTGATTATACACTGAAGAAAACAAACATATTATATTATGTTCCATTTCTGCCAATTATGCTCCTAAAACCTAAACACTGCAGCTTTAAGGATGTCTAATAGTAAAAACAAATACATAGTTTTGGTGCTATCTGGTTCTTACATTTATTAGATCTTTAGATGTGACTACAAATCATTTTCACTGCATATTAAAAACTGTAAAGGATCTACATCCCAATATTTGTACTATCTAACATATACAGTGGGGAAAAAAATAATTTCCTATAGTTTGAATGAACCTCGTATTAGGCCATGGATCAGCTGCAGTTGGCAATACATTGACTCCGGCTCTGCTGGAAATTCTCCAAAAACTCTGCACTTGGCCGGGGCCATATTTTGACGTGCTCTGTGCCTCCGCCTGCCAAGATTCTGTCATAAAAATATGCATAGTACGGGTGTTGCTTGTTTGCATACTGCATGTTGAATATGCTACTAGGACACATGCAGGGTGATATCATGAGGGATTTCACAAGCTACTCAATGTGTATTGAATCCCACTGTCGCTTACTGTCAACCCACTACACTGGCTCCATCTCAGGTCAGATTATAAATCAAACTGCAGCCATCACAGTTTAGTTTATCAGCAATCCTGCTAATGAAATCACCTCATAGCTGCAAGCTTTTACTCAGCAAATAGTTAGAGCCACTTAATGTGAGGAGTGTAACGCCGGGTTCACACCGGCTGCGAAGCGCTGCGAAGCGGAGTGCCGCCGAAAATCGCTCGCTCGCTGCAGCCCTCNNNACTATCGCTGCAGGCCGCGGGCGATCGCAGCGCTTCGCGCTGAGGCGCCTCTGGTGTGAACGACACCATTGATTAACCTGAGCGCCGAAAGGAACCGAAGTCCGTTCCGCGGCCATTCGCGGCGCTTCAGCGTCCGGTGTGAACCAGGGGTAAAGAATAAAATGTCTATTGAAATCTACAAAAGTAGCTGCTCATAATGTCACAACACAATCACCAGAATGAATGCTGGCATTGCATCTCTGCAAACTACCAATATGTTACATTTTATATGTTTCACATATTACATTTCTTCACATTTCCAATTTAAATGTTATGTTATATTTTAGTGTTATGATATTTTACGCTCTGGTTGATGAGTGTCACATCATCCACCATCCTCTCCTCATCTGACGATAAACTCAGCCCATAAACATCTGAACTATATCACTTTAGAAATGTTGATATGATACATTCGGAACATACAAATGTAAAGCATCCATGGTTTGCAGAAAATTACAATGTCACATCTGGCAGTTGCGCTGATTGGCAAGAGTGATAGTCTTGAACCCAATGATTTAAAATGTTAAAAAAGGAAATCTTCATTCATATTGACTTTCTACCGAAGGTAAGGATGGGAGAAAGTGATTAAAGCTACTACAGTATGCTGGGTTCATTTTAATTAAAGTTATATACTTAGGACAGAGCTGCAAAGATGCTCATATTACTTTCAGCTATGCCATCTGAATACAAACTAATGATTTAACTCCTTCACTACAGTCAAAAACATTTAGTGCTGTCTACTATTCATAATACCATAAAACTTCAATTAAACACCCAGTCTCTTTTACTAGCCTGGTGTGGCTACACATTTGGACAAATAAAGGCCTGTCTCAATTAGACGCCTGGTCTGGTTGCCAACCAGTTCATTTTTATAGAAGTTCTTTGGAAGTATAAAACCAGCTACACATTCGAGCTAGCATTTGTTAGCTGCTTCGAACTTGCTTAAACTTTTGTCAGTACGGAGGTCTTACACATTGTTAGCTCATTAGATCAGAGTCAGAATATGTGTCCATACCTTGATTACCTGGTGATAAGTTATGAATATTGTTTTCCCGGATACAGTGGTGTTGGTGTGCTGGGTGCTGTAAAATGAGTGTTGTCTCTCTCTCTCTCTTTCTGATGTAAAAAGTGATTCATAATTGATATGTAATGTTATTCAAAGCCTATTTTTTTTACAAATGATTTTCATACTGGTTCAGATAAATAATTTCATTGTATTTCCCATCTTTGCTGCATCAGTTTTGTGTAAAAGGAGTTAAAGGCCTGTCCCAAATAGACGCCTGCACCAAATGTAATAGCCCAGGCTACTAATTTATCAATATCTTTTGTTCTTGTCCGACAACATGTCCACCCGCCTTGGTGTGATTGGCTGGTCTTAGGCATGGCAGACTCAGGTTGCTTAGAGCAATGAGCACTGATTTGATTGGCAGATGAGAGGTAGTGCAAATTCAAACAAGAGAACCAATCAAAAACAATGCTTAAAATTTCAGCGCATACTGCCGAAATAAATGGAGCCTGTCTGGACGTAAAGACATGGGAAAAATGTGTTGTAGGCCTCTGTTTTCATGTCTCTACACTAAGGCCACCCATATCAATGCTTGTACCTTTACTGGACTTAAGCATTTCTCACTGACTCCAATCAGACTGAACAAAAAATAGTCTAATGCACAGCACTGTGAGTGTAACCAGATCATTCACATTTCTCCTGACATACAGAATTCAATACAATCTATAAGACACAATTGATTGCAGATTTGTACACGGAGCTGCTGGCTGCTGGTTAAAATGAAATTAGTCTTGCAGTCCAGAATCCCCACCCCCTCCGCTCTCAGTCAAGAGCCCATTAGTAAACCACTGACAGACTCCATTCTGTTCCAGAAATATATGGCCCTTCACTGACCTTGTTTGATTACATCGCTGCTCACCATTTCTCTTTTGTGTGTCCAAGAAAGAACCTCCTTAGTCAAGTTACTTACCCAAGTATCTGCTCATGGATTGATTTCTGGGTCACTTTTCTCATCATTAGCATCGAGTGTGAAAGGATTTTCTGAGAAACCCATCACAATGGATGGGCTCTTTGCATTTTCTACCATGCAACACTTCAACAGGAACATAAGGAAGACTTTTTTTTTTACTGCCCAATAGAACAGAATGACCAGAATACAGCTGCGAGGAGGTGGTGGTGGTGGTGTTATTGATCAAGACTGTACTGTGGTGACACCATTAAAAATCCCCCCTGGGTTTGTGTAACACCCAGTTATTTGCTGTTAACTATGTATCAGAGAGTGTGACTCAGATGTGAGAAACCAAGACAGCTGAGCTTTTTTCACCTCCTAAGAATAACACAGTGCAGCAAATAAAAAATGTGACATTTTAATGTGTGTAAGATTAGATGATTAATCATGGAAAATATATTCAGTAGTTTAATCACTTATGAGTAATGATGGCCATGGCTATAAATGTGCCTATACTTGTTATATACCTTGATCTATAAATTTGAAATGCATTTGTCAAGCCTTCACACACTGAGATACATACTCTCTCAGTCTGTTTCTTAGATCTACACACGTTACCAAAAAAACTGCGAATCTTTAGTGTGACAAGATGGCAAGATGGGAGCCGCGTCCACTAATCTTGTCTTGTGTGACACTTCCTGAATGGTGAAGTAGTGGAAAACAGGATAAAAGAAGAGACTGTGATATCGCTTTCCCTGCTCAGTCATCAGTGTCACATTTCACCAGGCAATAAAAGAGATCCCTGGCAGTTCACTTGAGCCAGCACCTCGGCTCTCTGTGTTCATCGATGATAACAAAGAGCAGAGTAAACTGGCCATTTTGTCTGAGACAGGTGGCTGAGTGGCATGTTTGATTTATCTACAGCGCACATCTTTACAGTGCTCGGGTTGAAGCTAAAAGACGGAGACTCTTTCTGCATCACCCTTGGAATAAACAGTTGTACTGTGCGGATAACAAATGTTGATGTGTTTTGATGTTACATATTAAAGCTGGTCTGAGTGTCCACATTTTGACTGTGGTGATTCTCATGTAATGATGTGGACTTGTCCAGTCACCAGAGGAAAATGTTGGCTTTTCGCATTTCTGCAAACCACGGATATGTTGCATCAACACATTCTCACTCCGACCTCGTCACATATTGACATTTGGTCATGGACTTTCCATGTTCAGATACGACATGCAAGGTACCCTGGGTGCATTGGTTGTTGATGTTTTGGGACGCCATGTCAAGCTCTGCCTGTTACATGCACTGTCCTCTGTCAAAATACACTTCTGTTTTCACAGGAAATGTAACGTTTACATTCAGTCTCTCTTAACATAAGTAGCTTCATTTTTTTTCCTCCAACAACTAACACACATGGCTGGGTTTAGGAAGAAAGAAGCACCGGATTTCAACGACTTCAGAGTGTGACCGTGTTGGTTACGTTTCTATGTTTCATACACATCATATTAACATTTCTAAAGTGACATAGACACACAGATGTGCCACCAAACTGGGTATATTTACCCAAAAAATATTTTCTTACCATAACTAGTGGTAACTACTCTCCGTGCCCAGTGTGTTTCCAGTCATATACCTACAATGTCTACAATGTATCCCATTCAGCTTTTCCAGGCTGATTGAAAGCAGCGAGGATAAGGAGTTGGACTCCAGTTTGTTTTTCTTTTTCCCAGTGATCAGCATGTCTGGGTGATACCGTAAAATGTGTGTGAGTATGCTGAATTTGTTTTCATTCACATACCCCACAACGGCAGAGCAACGCCAGCACACCGTCTCTCTCAGGGGTGTTGCAGCTGACTGACACACCAGGAACCCCCAGGTGGGTCTTCCAGCTCGGGTGTATTAATTTGTGCTCATCATAGTGACACCGATCTGCTTTTGTTGTGGTAACTTCAGCATTTCTCTAATGTGTTTCATATGATAAGCCTAAAAATACTGATCCCTATCTCATAATGTATTGGTGGTTTTTGTGCCTAAACCTGAGCACACATTAACCAGAGCATTGTTGGCATCTAAAGTTGCAATGTATCCACAACAAAATAGCGTACAAATGTTACGTTTCAGTGGTTTACAGAAACATACAATGCCAACGTGCCTTTCTTTTCCGGATATAGTTCGGGGATTTTGCCTAAACCTGAATCCACAACACCTTAAACAATTTTCCTTGTGAGATGTTTGTGCTTTATTTACCCTTTCTAAATAAAACATCTTGATACTGACAACTTCAACTTGACTGTTAATCTTGCTTTTCAGCTAAAGAATGAGTGCAGACCTTGGACCAGCTACACAACATCAAATTATAATCATGCAAATATTTAAACACCTTTCCAATCCAAATGATTTAAACAAAGTCTGACTCCGCTGTAGGCTTGTGAATATTTAAAGGGGAAAAAACAAAAGGCTATGTAATAATCTACTGCCCCAATATAGTACAGGAAACAAACATAATCATGTGGTAAATGTTAGCTGCTAAAACCAATATTCAGTCATCCTTCAGACTAAATATTATATGAGAGCCCACACCTTTTCTAATCAGCACGAATAACTGAAGCAATTTGGCCTTGAATTACAGCACGCCGTGGAAACTTTGTAAAAGGGTCATTCACTTACATTTTTGAACTCCTAAAGTAATGACCCACCACTGCAAACAGACAGATCCCAATGACAAACAAACACTGCTATGTTTGCCCTGCAAGCTGAGCGGCTGTGATAATTCTCCTCTCTCAGCTTGTTATCTAAACAGGTAACAGCATATGCATGCATTACCAGTTTACAACTACAAAGTGTATGGTCGATGCCAGTATGATTACAGCAGTGTGACAGACTATTTACCTCTGTAGTGAGAGTGCTGTGTTGTGTCGCCTTCCAATAAAGTCAGAGGTCAGCTCAGGGGCCAGTATGCTAATGATGGCTATCCAGCTACTAGAAACTGGCATATTTACTTCAGAGGTTAACTGTGAATATTTATATGCTGGCTTGAATTAAATAGCATGAGTTTACTGTACCATAGCAAAGAGGGCTGGAATAGATGGAGTCACTGAGATTAGCTGTAAATTCATGTTCAGACCGGCATTACCACTGCATGGAAACCTCTGCCTCCTCAATCATTTCAATGAGACAAGTGTGTTAGCAAGGGCTCCAGCAAAAAAAAAAAAACACCTCCGGTGTATCAAGTAAAACTGAACCTTGCTCAGCAATGTGGCGTCACCTGCAACATACTTCAGATATGTTTTAAATCAGTAAAATCCGATTCAAGCTTCAAAGCGTTTATTGTTATATGCAGTTAAAAACAAGTTTCCCAGTACAATGAAATTCTTTCTTTGCCTTCCACTCTGAATGCCGCTAAAAACAGTGAACACACACATATAAAAAGTGAAGAGAAATATATAAACAATAAAAAATGTGAAAATGCAATTATGATATGAAAAAAAAATACAAGAGACATAAATAAAGATATCAAGAGAGATAAGGAGAGATAATATAAATACAGTAACCGAGGCAGACTATGTACAATTTACAATATAATATACGTTATATACAGCACCCAATATACAATTACAAATGTAACGTAAACATTATTGTGAATGTGCAGAAGTGTGTGTGTGTGTGCAAATGAGCTTCCTTTTGAGGGGGGGCTTAGGGTGG
>JAPZEB010000001.1:31269160-31283811 GCA_029783705.1 Chaetodon striatus
GTGTGTGTGTGGGTGGGGGCAGGGGCAGTGGATTTGATCTGTTGATCAGTCTGATGGCCTGAGGGTAGAAACTGTCCCTCAGCCTAGTGGTCCTGCACTTCACACTTCTGTACCTCCTGGCAGAGGGTAGGAGCATGACGGGTGTGTGTTGGGGGTGGGTGGAGTCTCTGATGATGTTGCAGGCTCTCCTGTTGACTCTCCGGTGGTAAATGTAAAGTCAGAGGTGCAATATTGCAGTGGCATTATAAACTGAGTCATGGTTTGGTGTCTAATAAACTTTCAAAGTCATAACTCTATTACTCAAACCAACCTTCCTGGATCGTATATTATTGTCTCATCAGTAGCCTCCCTGAAAAAAAAAAAAAACACCCCCGCCAACACATGACTTGACATTTTACAACACCAACATACATGTTAACAAGAAATAATCATCGCACATACGTATATGACAAAAATACCAAAGAAAATAAGGGATTATTCATTTAATTCAATAGTCGTCTAAAGCTTATTTATAGTTTGCGTAAAATAAGCATATATCTTAAAACCTATTTTTACTGCTGCTGGCTGTTTTCCAAAAAAAAAAGAAAACCATGATGGGGATGGCTTTGCCTTTTTACAAGCATATAGCCTAGCAAATGGCGCCATTTTTTAAAATTATTTTAATGTGAGTTTGTTTTGTTTTTTTCAACAAAGGGATATATCTAAGGTGGCAATCTACATTGCAGACAAGGCCCTGTTTTCTGCCCTACATGTTGTAAGAGGGCCTGCTCTCTCTTTGGGCCCCCTCACCTCATGGGCCCAGATGCAATGGCCCTGGCTGCATTGTCTATATATACACAATTAGCGTTAATCTTATTGCAACAGGGAGGTCACCGTCGTTAGAAAAACACAACTAGCAGTTTATCTTAAATGTATCTCAACAAGACATATAAATACATCAAGGCTCAACTGCACTTAGCAGAAGAATGATTGCCATCTGTTGCTGGATGCAGCACAGCAGCAAGTCATTTCTTAGTATTCAACTATGAGTTTTAACCATCAGCTTTCACCAGCCTTGACAACATAGCGACTGATGATATTGTTTTAACCTTGTTGGTGTGTCATCATACCCTAAAAGTAAAGGGTAGGGTGTAGGGAGGGGGCCAATGCAACCACACTATATGCCCCCAGCTAACATTCGCTTTTTATATCACAGCTGGAGTGCTCCCTTCACAAGACGGTCTCTCGTTAGTGTTGTAAAAGTTGCCCAGGATCTAAAAGTATTGTTTGTATGTGAAATCATCTCAAGTAAAATCTGTGGGGGTGTGTGTTAACACTTTTTCAGCATATGTGCTGGGTGGGCAACTTTAATTGGAATAGAGGGCCAATGTGTTGGTGTGTGATATCCAGTTCTAATAATGCATCCATACTAGAGAGGGATGTTCACCTTCATGCTACATTATGAGCTGTTCCTCATCCATCATTTGACAGTAAAAGGTAACAAAAGTGAAAAGAATATTCACTAATCCTGACATGCTCCTCCCTCTGTAGGTACCATCTGCTGCAATCACTGATAGCGCTAGAGGTACATTTGTGAGGAAAGCTGGATGTCAGTCAAACTCTGTGGAAGATATGGCCCATTGTGAGTTAGCTGGAAATGTGAAAATACAATGGGGACATATATGATACCAACTGCACAAGCTCCATTCAAAAATACACCAGTGATGTCTGAGATATCACACAATGTGAATAAATATTATATTTATTATCAACCTTTCCAACCAGATAATGTGTGTTTTCATTGTCCTGGGAAAAAGTAAGAACTTCCTGTAGGGATCTGTTGATACAGTTTGTGTGACAGTCATCTGTATGCATCTACTTCTTCAACAATACTTAGGTCCAAACTCATAAATCGCGTGACTGACTGCTCTGCCATCTTTATTTCTTTCATCCCACTCATCACTGATGGGCTGATGACAGTAGGGCAGATTGTTTTTTGACCATCTCATCAATCAAACGCCCAATGATACTGTGGGTTTGCACATTAAGGGATATGCACACGCTTGGATAATGTTAATGTGCAATATAACTCACAAGTAGCTGCTGTTATCTAAGATTATTGCTTGACACTGTGATGTATTTCTCAGGTTTCTGCAAGGTAATTTTAAATGTCATGCCGTGCTGTTTGTGCAGTGAGCCTTACTGCTGAGGACATTTAAATTCACATGTACCTTTATGTTGCTGTAAAATGCATTAGTTCTTGTGCAGGATGAGCCCCAACAGGTGTTTTATAAGGCAGGGAGCTCTGATGACTTGGTTTTAGACACCTATCCTTTATCCCGAAACAAGTTTGCAGCTGTATTTTTACTATCCAGGGAGTAGCTTCAAGTCAGCCAGACATCACTGAACACACTGAAGGACATTTCGTTGCTAGTTTGACGGAATGAGAAGAATTAACTACACTTGACATGTGCATTGTAGCGAAAGAATATGTCGCCTAAACAGTATGCCTCTTTTTTGTGCTTCTAATAGTTTTTGGATGTCACTGGAGTTCTCTTGCAGAGGTATTCTTGAACCCTGGAAAGCTGAATAACTCTTTCTTGTATATTTAGCTTTAAAAATGACAGCTATTTCAGTATGACTCAAGGAATGGCAATTTCAGTCTGTTTGGTCTGTTGCTCAGTCCAGCGCTGTGGTCCAGTCTGAAATATCTCAACAACTATTGGACGGATTGCAGTGAAATTTGGTACAGACACCCCTGATCTGCAGAGAGGGGAAGCTCAAGACTGTGGTGATCCCCTGACTTTTCCTCCAGCACCACCATCAGATTGAAATTTGACTTGGTTTTCAGCAAAATGCCTCAACTATTGGATGGATTGCCATGACATTTGGTACAGATATCCAAGGTGCCCAAAGGAAGAATCCTAATGACTTTTGTGACCTCCCAACTTTTCATCTAGCACCATCAGCAGGTATATCTAAGATCTAATAACTGCAAGCATAATGATATCCATGTCCATGAGCCTCAACTCCAAATTACACCTGCTGAACATCAGAATGCTCTGCAAAGCTGGAATTATTTAAACATTACCTGGAGGAGCTGTATGACAACGCAAATGTCCAGATCAGTTGGACTAGATATTAAACCGACTCTACACTGCCAGCTCCCTGTACAAAGAACAGATCATTGAATCAAGAATTCACAGAGAGTGAGTGGATGTGGTGATGTTTCTATCATAAGGCTCATGCAAAACTGGGAGCAAACAAACGTGCGATGGTGAAGAAAAAGGATAATTTACACAAAGACAGCAACTGAAGAGATGACGAGAATTAAGAACTTCTGTCGGTAAGCCAAAATTGCCAGACAAATTTAAGGAACAACAAGAGACTCCGTTGTTTATGACCAAATTATGAACTGGCTATGTGGGCACGGTGTAATCCGCATCACCTGCCTCCTGTACGCTCCACCCAGACACCACCCCTCACCTAAACCAGAGTACTTCTAGTAAGTGAAAATGCGTCTGACATGGACAGTCTCCTGTTGTGTGCTACATGAGTAGAAAAAGAAAACTCTGGACAGTGCCTAGAGTTCATATAAGAAAATATCTCATATGGTAATTGTCATTGTTACTCACTAGTCATAATGTGGAAACAACATGGATGCTACAAAGATGTGTTGTATTTTATTGCTCAGAGCATTTAAACAATATATTGATAACAGTTTGAAACTTTATATTACAAGGTGATTTTGTCCGAGACTTGTTGCTGCACCAGCACACCCCCTAAAACTACAAAAATATTGCTCTACCTGACTAATGCTAATAAGTAACTGTCTAACTAATCTGGGTCATTTTATATTGACAGCAACTAATGGTTAAAACGTAATACCATATTACAATTACATTGTACGGAAGCAAAAAAGTGACATGCAATATGTGAGTTAACAAAATGTTTATTACCATCCACTCAACATTTACGTTTTTCCCACCATGTTTCTGCATTAACTTGTCAACTCATGTGGCAAAATTTTTGCTGACTTTCCAAGTTGCTCCAAATTGAGGCGGCCTTCACGTAAATCGGGGAAATAATTTTGCTGATTATTCTGATACCACATGAATGCAGGGTAAGTACAGCCTCACGGAGCTGCTGGTGAATACACTAGGTGGATTTTTCATCATCAAAAACACAAGGAGACATAGAACACAGTCCCAGTGCCAATAACTGAATAATGTTATTCCAATTTTTCACAAATCAACATGTATCAGTCACGTAACAGGATGTTGTGTTTAAAATTCCACATGTAATACCATTATAAGTGTTGCATACTACCCGGGTCTATTACAATTTACCTTCTGACACCAAAAGGCTCATTTTCACTGAAGCTTCTAACAAAAGTAATTCATATTTAAAAGCCTGTGAACCACGGCACATCAGAGGGAGCAGCCATATGGCTCAGATCAAAACCTCCCCTCGACTGAAAAGAAAACTCTGCTAATTAAACGCTTCCCGATTACTTCAGCTACTCTAATTAGACGGGAATTTATTCCACATCAATATTTCACTATGTCAGCAGAAACGCCGCCTTGGCCACGAGATAATAGAGAATACAGCTTCTTTTTTAACAGCCCGCCCCCACCACCCCATCACACTATACACACACACACATGCAGAGTCTATAAATGCGAGTGCACACACACCAAGCACGCCCGACCCACTTGTTTAATCATTTGTCTTTTCACTCTGATGAGTTATTTTCCCTGGTGACTGATTTTGAGGGATGGGGTGATGCGAGAGATGAAAAGTCAAAAGTTGATCAAGTATTTAAAGCCCAAACTGCAACGAAGGAGCCTCCAAAATTAGATGTGCTCCCTCTGAGTGATTGCCAACATGAAATCAAGAACAATATGATCTGTAATTGAAGTAACCAATCATCTAACATCGTTTAGCTCAGAAAATAATAATTGTTTTGAGGATAAAATCATTCATATTTTGCATTAAAATATTGACTGACTCTCTTATCCTGTTGAGTTTGAGAGCAACCCATGAGCTGTGGGATGATGCCCCCTGTTGAAAGGTTATTAACAGATGTTGAGTACACACAAATTGATTAAACATTTTTATTTTATTTTTCTGAGGCTTTAAGAGATAACTGAATGGCTGAGACAAAGTTCCAACAGCTGTTACTCCTCAGATGCCGGAGGCCCACAAAATAAAACCTTAATGAGTTTGGGCTTCATCCATTTAGCAAAAAAGACTTTGTAGGGCAAAGCCGATCCCTAGGTTTATTTAAGACTTATTACAGTTGAAATTAAGTAGCAGTTTACCGTGTGTGGCACTGCCTTTGACTTCTTTTACAGTAGCACTATAAGCTTTTATTAGCTGTGTTTGTTTTCAAGTCTTTCTGCCCGTTCTTGATCAAAACACACTCAATCACCGGCTATTTTTGATCACTGAAGGGCAGAAAAAACACAAGATGGATGCTTTTGGTTTTGCTGTTCATGTTCTGATCATAACTGCCGGTTAAAGTGCTGTATATCCCACCGCCTCTTCACGTGGGAAGGGGTCATCAAACAGACATCCGTGGCCGGCATGGGAAAGATCAAGGAGGCCATCAACAGCAGATGGCACAGGCAGGGTTACGATCTCCCCTGTCACAAACGACTACGTATTTCCATTTTAGGTCATGTAATGACCACAGAACCATCTCCATGACAACTGAGAACCGTGGGATGCCATTGAAGGCTACTGTAGACATAATATAATGGATGTAGCCACTGTAAGGTCACCTGTTGGTTTGTGGACCACCACTCTGAAGCTTTGAGGTTGGCCCTTTGGTTTCTGGGAGCCGGGAGTGACTATTTTAGACAACAGAGGGTGATGTTAGGGAGGATAGGCATTGCTACACCTCTATCTGACATGTCACTCAGGAATAGTTTTGTCAGTCACAAGTTTTCTGTCTGTGTTCCTTGTTTCATTTTATTAATCTATGTTTAATCTGGTTCCTGTTTTATTTTGTAGATTCTCTCTTCATGTATCATGATTGTTTTTACTTCCTGTCTTTGTGTGTTTTCCCGCCTGTTTTCTGTCACACCTGTCTCGTTAGTCCTTCCCTGTTCGGAGTCGTCCCTTCACACCTGTTCTGTATTAGTCTTGTTAGCTCCGCCCCAGTGTACCCCACCACACCCTTGTTGTTAGCTAATCTCCACTACCCTCCTTTTGCCCGTGTCCTCCTGCTCCAGCTGTGTCTCGTTCTTGTGATTAGTTTTCCGTGTATATATACCTGTGTGTTTCTCTTTGTTCCTTGTCAGTTTGTCTGTTGTCATTCCTGTGTTCTTGGTGT
Source organism: Chaetodon striatus (assembly GCA_029783705.1). Lineage (NCBI taxonomy): Eukaryota > Metazoa > Chordata > Actinopteri > Chaetodontiformes > Chaetodontidae > Chaetodon > Chaetodon striatus. The sequence goes on from JAPZEB010000001.1 coordinate 31,275,480, forward strand.
CATTCCTCTCTCTGTTTGCTGCCTAGTGTGGTGTGTTCTGTTTGGATTTATTTTACCTGAGTTCATCATATTGTCCCTGTTGCTTTTCAGTTAGTTTTGGTTCTTCTGTCATTTGGTCTTTCTGTTACCTGCCTGTTCTGGACGTAAAAATGCTACCACATTTCCAGGTTTTAGGATTTCTTAGAGCACTATATTAATATTTTGTCACTGAATGCTAACAAAATAGAAAACACAGCAGTTGTTTGCTGAAAGTAATGGTTTGTGTCTCATTTGACTTTACAAGGGGCTACACTTGCCCATTGAGATATGACATGCAAGGTACCCTGGGTGGGTTCGTTGCTTACATTCTGGGATGCTGTGTCGGGTTCTGCCTGTTAGGTGTCAATTTTCAAAGTATGCTTCAAAGTATGTACAGTTTGCATACGGTCTCTTTCCAAAAAAGTGCACAACATTGGTAAAACACTGCGAATTGATGTTTTTTTTTTTTTTTTTTTCCAACAACAACAAACGAATGTGGTTGTGTTTAGCCAATACACACACATGGTAAGGGTTTAGGCAGCAAAAGCACGTGGTTGGGTTTAGGAAAAAAGACCAGGGTTTGGCTTTAACAATCTTACAGGAAGCAAACACTGGCCTCCCGGGTTAGATTTGGTGGTTGTTGGATTCATCCACTATCGCTCCTGCCTGCCCCAATTGGACTTCCGCTGCCTTAACTCATGTTGTTGCCCTGCCACGTTTCCCCACAATGCCACCAGGTGCAGTTTAACAATGATGGCGACCGGCAGCATATCATGCCAACGTGAAAGGACAGCTTTTTGTCAGTGCCTGACGCCGGATGTCACTGTCCAAGTGCAGGTTTTTGACAACTTCGGAGTGGGAGAGGGTTGGTTAATGACTGACTGAAGAGAGGGCGCACCCCCCCTAATAAGACCAAAGTAGTACATCAGAGAAATAAAGCATCATTTTATGCTTGTTTTACAGTGGTTATGTTCTAAAGCACAAATAAACACACCCACCGCACATCCCTGCAGGAAGGTGCTACATTGCCAGATTTTGTGTGAATCCAACTGAAGCACATGCTTGTGTCTGTGCGTGCGGCTTAACCTCGCCCTCGATCAAACAGACGCACAGACCTGCAGCTCGCATCCACAGAGCAGAGAAGAGAGGCGGCTCGTCGTTACGTTTTTATAGAGTCCCGACCTCATGCTGCTACTGGCTCAGGGCTACACACCTCTACCCAAAGGTTGACACCCAGACATGTCCCAGATAAACCAAAATAATAAGAAAATACAGGCAGAGGGCAGGTTCTCTGCAGATACAGACACCACCACACACTGAGAGTGAGTCATAAGTGATGATTGAGAGAGATTACTTTTGTGTGAGTTTTTATATTGTTATATTTCAAGGAAAATCCACTTAAAATGTACATTTTATTGCAGACTGCTTCTGAGAGTTGTTGTGACATTGGTGACATAGTATTTGAGTTTGTAATGGTGTTGTATTAGTAATACAGTCTATCTACACGTGTTCAGATGACACTGACCATTCTTGTTATCAGGTTATTCAACATTTCAGCTGCATAATGGCACAACAAATCTGTCTTCTATATGCATGACATAAAGGACTGCAGATTTAAAATGTGTCTGAGTACAAGTTCCCAACAGTGACAATATTACAAGGATGTATCTAGCAACCCTTTAATCACGGTCCTCCTGTGTGAGAACTTTATTGGTGAGTAAAACTTGTCTTTTATTTGCTCTTTTTCCAGGTTACACAGCCAGAAAGGAGGAGGCTCAAGTCACAAAGGCAATAAAAGAGAAGTTTGGTAATGAGGAAAAACTCTGTCACTGACAAAAGTCTACTTTATTCCACAGCTGAGGTTTGTGTTTGTCTCGGTTGCGCTTGATACTTTGAGAGCACTAAGGAAACGTTCTGGTTGTTTTCTGTGGTACGTTTCAAGTTGGTTTCATGTTTTGATGCCTTGTCAACTACAAAAAGTAATTGGAGCCAGTGGTGTGTAAGAACTGTAAAATCTTATTTACATTTGATAAGTTTGAGGTGTCTGCTTTTTGTATTTTTTATGAGACTGGGTGACTGGGTTTGTTTTATTTTATTACTATGGTATTGTGTTGTGGAAATTAGGTCACTATCGCACAAAATTACCATGCAGTGTTTAATGGTATGGTGTAGTACTGCAACCAGGCTTTTAACAATAAATGGATTGCTTGCTACCCACCACCCACTCACTCCTCAAGAGTCATGGATGTGGCTATGAGGGCCAGCACTAATATCCACAAACCTCCCAATATGGCGCTTCACCTCAGACTGCACACAACTAAAGAGGCCACAGATGATGCCCTCTAGTTCTGTAATAACAACACTGAAAAAAAAACTGTAGAAAAATATCAATCTGCTGATATAAAACTATAAAAGAATCGTTTTCTATCTATTTATGTCAAGTAAAACTAACAGCTGTGTCTCTTGCTATCACTTGGACTTTAAAATAATTTATACTTGATGCACTGGTTTAGAGAAAAGGAGTCACAGCAGCAAAATGAAGCAGAAAAATGGCAAATGGAGAAAAAAAAACTGAAGAGATGAACGGATAATAAATGCTTTTGAAAAAAGAAATACAAAGGAGACAAACGAAAGAGGGATTTTTACTGCTACACAGGAGCCCTATTATTGATCAAGCACAAGCTGCTCCTTCACCCCACTTACAGCACGTTGTAGGCTGTTGTGAGAACAATATTAAACAAAGGAGATAATTAACCAAGCCCTTGGGCAGTGGTGCAGGGGAGTGGAAACACAAGCATGTAGCACACAACCACTTTAGTTTCATTGGCAGTGTCGTAACCAGTGAGTCACTCGGTGAGGTAGTCTGCAGGTGACCTTTGAAGAGCACTCGTGTATATCGTGTGCTTTGTTCAATTCTCTGTGATGAACCAGTTCAACTTAATTCACTAAAAATGACTGACCAGAGCAGAAAATGAGGAGAGAATTAAAAGGCATAAAGAGCAGTAGGTTTTTGTTTGTTTCACTCCTGCTTTTAGACTGGAATCATGAATTTTTCAAGAGAAAGAAATTTAATTTCTGTGCTGACATGAATTAGCTTTTTATCCACATACTGATGGTGCTGCTTTTGATTTGTTTTTATTGTTTGTGTGCTATATTTGTAATTACAGTTCAGGGTCCTCGGTTGATTTGATTAAAGATTTTTTTTTTAGACTGCATCACTTGAATTTATTTGCTTCTGTGCATTTCTTTTTAGTGCTGGTTATTTTTATTGTTTGCTTTTTTTGTTTTGTCTTGTTTTCTGTTTGTTTTTTGCCCATAATATAACATAAGAAATATGATGTTTAATTACATTTTCAAGTAGAAAATGATAATGTGTGTTCTAAAGCGAAGTGTTTTAGTATCATTTTTAAGCTATGCATTATTTTGTGGGGAAAAGAAGGAGATGATGATGATGATATATTCCAGTTATGTAAGAGTCTGAGGTAAGCAGTATTCAGGAGAAGCATGGCTGAGGAATTGGTGGCCATAAGGGTTGGTCACCGTGCACAGATTTCTTCTAGGGCTCCAGAAAATGTTGGAGCCAGCCCTGGCCTACAAAAAACATCATATTTTCAGTCCAGGAAGATAACATCTTTCTACATTTGGAAAATTGTGTTGCAGCCTTATTGCAAACAGCTTACTGCGGTGACTTTCAAAAGATGGGAGAAACTTTTTCATTAACTCAGGAAGAGTTATCCTAAAATGATTTAAACCTGAGGTAAATGATTTTCTTGGCCACTTTGGGGCAGCAGAAACAAGCTGCAAATATAAGACTGACATATGGTGTTGTCACCTTTTTAAAAGGATAAGTGTGTAGAGTTTGGTCACATCTAGCAGATGAAGTTTCAGAGTGCAATGAACTGAATACCCCCTTCCCTCACCCCTTCCTTTCTAAGCATGTGGTAGGACCTATAATGGCCTTCAGGTAACGTAAAAATGCAAGTTTGTTTTGTCTGTCCTGTGCTGCTGTGGAAAGACGGTGGTGTAACATGGTGGATTCCATGGAGGAGGACCAGCTCCCTATGCTGATGAAGGGCTAATTGTGGCATACTTCCTAGTATGGTAGTATGGATGTTGGAACTCACAGCGGGTCATGATTTCTGGAAACAGACATTGCTGTTGAGTTTTTCAAATGTATTTTTTGAGTGCTTTGAGCGCAGCAGGCCGAATGCCCTTTGGCTCCATTATACTGGAGAGAGGGCAATCATTTCAGTAGCAGATATCTCCAACAATTGGCAGCTCATACCAAAACAATCTAGACTGATAAATAGCACTAAACAGGTAAAAGGAAATATAAGTATTTTTGATTTTTGGCTGACGGAGTCTTTAATAATTTAGTCACCACCTTCACTTCACTCATTAAGGTTTATTTTGCGATTTAGATCCTTTTTTTTCTCTTGTCTGATCATTTTCTTTGCCCTGTACTCAGCATTAATGTTTAATTTATTAATTTATTAAATAAAAATAAATAAATGTTTTCATTTATTCAGTTGGATTGTCTTTTCTTGTAGCAGGAGAATTCGACTCCTTCTTGTGAGGCCAATCAAATTAATTACTAATTTGGTTTATTCATTTTTCCTCCTGATGACGTTACTGCTCCAATTTAAACGCATGTAGAATATATTTCAAACATAGTTCATGATCACTACACAGTCCAGGTAAAAGGGAAACAGTAACAGAGTTCATGTGTTTGTGTTGTCTGCGTCTGAGTCATGTTGTTTGACTGGTGACCTATCCAGAGTGTTTCTCTGTTTTCGGTGCACGCTGGGATAGACTCCTGCCCTCCACATGAATGAATAGGAGTACATGAGAGAATGGATGGATGGAAAGCCTTACTGAACAAAATGGCAGCACCATTGTCAGCACGCTGCTCCACAGTATGACTGCTGCTTCACACTGAAGGATGAGTCATCACACTCGTCTCTGATGACAGGGGTTTGGAGTCTGCCAGCCTACTGAACAAAGCCAACATGTCAGTCTGACAGTGACAAATAGTACATCTGCATATATACTGCAGCTGTATTTCACACAGCAGAGCGAAGAGGACGATGGCCAGCTTATACTGAATAGTTAAAGGGATTCTTAATAGCTCTATGGTGCTATTTAATTCTGAGAGGATAGCTCATTCATGTTTTATGGTCTTAGTTCTTTAGGAGGATGTCCTCCTTTCTTGGCTCTAAAAGTCTTACAAGGATGGGATGTTTTATGTGCCATGATGGCCAAAGAGTGTCCCCTCAATTAAATGCCTTTCACTTCAATTCTCACCACTGGGAGTGGCTTTAGACGCACTGAGAGGAAACAATCATGGTGAAGGATTCCCGGCCAAATCCAGCAGCAGGAACACTTACAAAAGTCAAACATGCATAAGGAAATTTTAGCTTCGACAGTTCGTAATAATTATGTTGATATACTGTGAGAAAGGGAAGAAAATCCAACCTTGATATTTAGTCATCGTGGTGGGATACAAAATGAATAGCTTTGCTTAGGCAATTGTACAAGTTTTCAACCCTTTCTTCCATTCATCTGCTGAGACAGACTGTTCCTACTGTATAAAGCTTTATCATCTCACTTTTCTATTTAGTGTTAAAAGATATGATTTGGTGGTAACCAATCTCAGTCACCAAAGGACTAAAGGTTATGGCTGCTTTATCTCATACAACATGACACATAAAAGAGAAACAGACAAAATTACTCAGCTTTAACAGTCTGAATGCTAACTGGCTAATTTAAGATTTTAGAAGTTTTACAATATGTAAATACCAATATATTTGATGAACATAGTTTTCCCACATAAAAAAAATTGCAAAAAAGAAAAGAAAATGGGCCAAAAGTAGATCTAGCCTAGTCCTTCTCCCTAATTGAGAAATTCAGGATCCAGCCTCCACTCTGCCCACCATTGCTGTTTGCACTAGGTTGACCAATTAAAGAGCAGCGTGCATCAGGATGGCTAGCGTTAGTGTTAGAGAAAACACCAGAGACATCCATGTTTGAGCCTCAGTCAGAGCCAGACTCAGATGAGGAGTGATTTGTGCACCACAATTGGTAACCAGCATATCAGAACGATAAGGGTATATAGCATCTTGTATTTGTTTATGTTGTATGTTAGCTTGTAGGCTAACTGGCAGTGTCTGACACAGCGTCAATGGTTGTGAAACTAAGGCTAAAATTATACCTGCAATTGTGGGGTTTTTGGTAGATAATGGAACAAAGCTCCAAGGCCTGGTTTATATCCACCACACTCCAGCACACTCTACCGTGCTAATGCAAACTCTGCTGTCTGTACTCACAAGTCCGCTCTGCGCTGTGCAAGTTTTTTTCTTGCTGTTGTGTTAAAGTCTGTTCCTCCATCAAATAGTGTTTCCAGCGTAGTGTTTTAGTGACGTACCAAATCTTGCTATGGGTGTTTAAAGGAAACTGGATACAGTGTTGGAGGTGTGGCCCTATTTATTCCCATGAAAGTTGCTCAGTGGCACATGAAGCCAAAAAGCTTGATCCCTGCAGAATTGAATTACCCAGATTTGGCCCTTATGGGGGTCAAGCAGCAAACTTCCGGTTAGCAATCTGCTAACTTGAATGGGGATAAGATTAATTTAATGTGGCTCTTCTATACTTTTGAAATATTGCTGAAATATTATCAAGATGAAAGGATGAAATTCCAATATTGAAACAAGTCATTTCAAGGGGGAAGGAACAGTAAAAAAAAAAACAAAAACAAAAGATCCCCTGATTTACCAACATCTATTTCACAGTGTCTATGGGAAAAAAACCTTTGAAGGCCCCCAGAAGTTGTAATTCCACATTTGGCCACTATGTAAAATTGGCTCTAAGGCCTGATGCTGTTCTTAGGGGCTTGACTCTAGCTTGCCTGGCATCACCCTCTTCGGGAAAGCAATGTGAAAACACCTCTCTTTGAACTGTCAGTCATTTAAAGGGACACAAACATGATGGAGAGGGAGTTGAATGGAATCATGCACTTCTGTACACTGCAGTGTTTTAACTGCAGCCATTCAAAACTTTGTTACATTTTCATATTTTTTGTCAATTAACCAGTGTTTTTTTTTTCTCTTAAGCCTACTGTAACACTCCGATTGTAAGGAAAACCTTCATAAGAAGGACCCCCTGCTCTTTCTTCTCCCTAGACAGCGAGAAAGCAGAGGTTGTTACAACCACAGGGAGATCAAAGTAGGAAAAGCGGTATAGCTGAGAAACCAACTTTGGTCCACAAGGGAGGATTATATGTGTTTGAAATTAAGCTGCCCTGTGGACTGTACCACACAGCTCACCCTCGCTGGCCTAATATCCATTCACCCCACTTGCTGCAAGATTCATTATGAACAGCAATTACCTATAGACCAGCACAACACTGGCATCGGGCTAGCCATGCAGTGCTACTGGAGCTGTAGCCACAACGGCCTCATTTAATGATAGTGGTGTCATTAATAATAAAAAACAATGGTTCTAGTAAGAAGGTCTATTGTCTTTGGTCTGGAGAGAGGCTGCCTCCCTGACTTCACTGGGTCCTGTACCAATTAATCATTTATCAGCCAACTTTAACAAATATCAGAATACTGTTTCAGTTGTAGTTTTATGCTGTGATACAGACTTGTGTTGTTCTGTTGAAAGGATAAAATTACAGGGGAAGATTAGATGTGTTTTCTGTTTGTACTGTTGCAGCATGTCATGTAATTCAGTGATGGTGGAAACAGGTGTGCATAATTGTAGACCGGGCACGGTGAAGTTGTTGAAGGTAAAATTAGTTCACAGCAAATTAAAGTCTTGTCAAGTTGGTGTAATTTTGGTGATAATGTTGCTCAAATATGTCAAAACAAGAAATATCTTAAATAGCTTTTTTTTCAGTTTGTGTAGTATTGGCATGTTTTTAACTCACCCCTGTGTTTGCCAGAGCAGGTGGTATGCTCCAATTTAGGCGGGGTTGAGAAGGTACAAATCAAAGAGTGCACTGCAAATCTCATACTCTTTCTTTTTACTTTTAGTAGGTACTGCAGCTGCCCTTAAAGTATGTACTTCTGCACGTAGTATGCACACAATCTGTACGTACTACTGTCTCATAACATTACACCCTGAACTTTGCTGCAGCTGTCAATCTCTCATCTGTTTGCGGCTCAGTCGGTGTGATTGTGGATTGTGGGTCAGAATAGACAGAAAAGCATGCTAGCTTGCATACTGCAAAATCTGAGCGGATGTAGTAGAACATCCTGGTATTTTTGGCATACTGCATTTGACATACTATGTACTGGGACATACTAAATCTTTT
>JAPZEB010000001.1:31315155-31325865 GCA_029783705.1 Chaetodon striatus
GTGTCAGCGTGGGTTTTCTCTGGGTACTCCGGCTTCCTCCCACAGTCCAAAGACATGCAGGTTAATTAGTGACTCTAAATTGTCCGTAGGTGTGATTGTCAGCACGAATGGTTGTCTGTTTCTATATGTCAGCCTTGCAACAGTCTGGCGACCTGTCCAGCCCCCCTTTCTCGCAGTTTATACTAGGGCATTTGCTTGGAGCTTCAAAACATGATGGCACCTGAATTATCTCATGCCATTGGTAAAGTGGTGACTTGGTGCATCTGTATTTGGGCCACTGACCAAGCACCTGTACTTGACGTGCTGTGAGGGGGCCAAGTTGTTCCCCACAACATATTGAAAAAGAAAAGAAAAAAAACATTTCATTGCCTCCCCACACTTGTGAACTTTTTCAAAATCCCAAAAATTGCTTGTCCCATTTCAATCTCTTCAGGGATTGCTATAATTATGCAGCAAGAGGTAGTTCAACTGATGTTGTTCCTTTTAAGGCAAAAAAATAATTTTTACATACCACAACGGTGCTTTTAAACAGCAGCACAATATCTGCAACAACTGCAGAATGAGAGGATTTTCAAACTCTATGATTAGTTTCATACCTTTTTATGTGAATTCAATGAGCGGTAAAATTTGAACAAATGTGTGTCCTAATTGAGTTATGCACTGCAGCAGAGGTCTGTCTTTCATCTACCACCAGAAAATCACCAGTTTCAGCCATCAAGAATCCAGTGTGTGCACCCCCAGGGAAACCAGCGAATGGATATTTGCTGCCTATATATGGACCGAAGCAGGAGCTCGTGTCTGTAAACTACCAGTGCCATTCACCTTTCAAGCTGATTGGCTCCCAGCAGAGGATCTGTCTGCCTAATAGCACGTGGAGTGGCACAGTTCCTACATGTGTAAAAGGTACTTTTTCCTCCAGGTGGCTTCATTAGTCTTCATTTCTGATGTTTGTAAGGTATAAAAGCTATATAATGCATTTTTTGGAGGAGTTTGTTCCTTCCCTCTCTCAAGCACATTCTCATACAGGCCAAAAAAGCAGAGTCCGGTGTCCCCCTCCACCCAAATTGCTCAATGGCAACCACAGACGGGCTCCTAACGCAGCTGATGGTGCAGAGGTCATTGGGTTTTTCTGTAAAAATTCCTACATCCTGAGTGGAAACCACCAGAGTACCTGCCTCTCTAATGGATCCTGGAGTAGCAGGCCACCCAAGTGTGTGAGAGGTAGCTGTTTTCAAAAACACATTAGGGTTGGGAACACACACACAAACACAAAGTAGTCGATTTTTCCATGCCATTCTTATGTGAGGACGTTGCAGAATGTTTTCAACAACAGTTAGTCTTACTTTTTGTTTATCTGACAACACAATTTACCTTTAAATCTACAGTTTAGCAATTAGAGCTCTATGATGACTATATAGGAAACATGGCCACGTTTGTCTTTTTTTTAATGCAAAGAATTGTTCCTATTTACTCTAAGTTAACTTTAAACACAAAATTATTCATGTCAGGTCAAAGTAATCCATGTGAACGAACAGTCACCTGCTTGATATGTCCCTACAGCATGTCGAGAGCCCAAAGTGTCTGACCTTGTGCGACAAAATGTTGTGAAGCCATATGTGATATCCAGGTAAGACACTGTTTTGTATGTATTTCCATGATGTAGCCAAATAAAAGCTTCTATATGAGGACTAATTTGCTATGCTGGCAGCATTTTAGTTTGTGTTCTGATTCTATTTGGCGCCATTGTTAGGTCAACATTTCTATTCAACCGATACTAATGACATTTGAGCCTGTTCTCATTCTGAACGCGTCAAATAGCGCCGCTTTGTCCGTGATTTCGGTGTATCATTCTGCCACAAAAGGTGTGTCAGTTTGCAATGATGCCGGTCAGCATCAGCTTGAAACGCTGCTGGTAATAACATAATATAAGTAGCTGGAAAGTCATCATACAGTGGGCAGGAGAGGAGGTGCATGAGTCCAACAAACTGTGGACTTTCACCTGAGAGGCCACTGTTTGCTTCCCAAATGAATGTTGAGCCAAACCATGATATTTTTTTATTAACCTAACCACATATTTTTGATCTCTTGACCTAATCTTTTTTTTTTTTTTTTGTTACAAAAGAAAATACAAGGTGTTTCACTGAGGTCTTAAGTTTATTTTGGAAACGACTGTTTGCATCTAAAGAGCAGAAACCTTATATTTCCTGTGAAAATGGAAGTGTATTTTGAAGCGTGTCATATTTAGACATAAGAGTCCACTGACTAATCAGCAATATTTGACGAGTTGGGATGACAACGTGTTGGATGTTCCCATCAACCTCAGCTGTAGTTTTTGTTTTGTTCTAATTTGCAAATGTTGGAATGCTAACACGCTAAAATAAGATGGTGAACATGATAAACATTAACCACGCAGCATCAGCACATTAGCATTGTCACTGAAAGCATATTGGACTCTCACTTTCTGAGTGTGAAAAACATCTGGCAAACGTTTTTGTTTGCAGTTGGTCGGTCATATCTCTGTATGAATATGCAAAATTAGCCATGCAATTACACATGTGGATATGAAAGCTATTTATTTCCGTAAATGCTTTTCTGAAACTGAGCAGGTGACATAATGGTACTGCCTTTATGTATTCATAATAGGTTATACAGTCCTTGGTTTTCAAAGAAATACCAAACAATATTAAAGTTGTACACTCTGATTTTGTTATACCACCAACAAAAGCCCTAGAAACGCCAAATTTCTTCTGATTACTTTTACTGGGCACTAAAAAATAATTTGGCACCTTTAAGTAGAGCTTGGGGATTCATCATTGACCCTAGCCGTTTAGCAAAAACAAATTAGCACAAGGTCCAATCACAGGAAATTAGTTATGGAGTTTTCTCCCTGCGCTGATGAAGGCGACAAGATGTGATTAAATGCTCTGGAAAATTACCAGTAAGTGGACCTTGTGTTAAGACTCTTTTTGTCAGAGTACCTTTAAGAGTGCATCGCTAATGTTTGAAACTAAACACTGTAGCTGAGGAGCAATTAAGAAATATGTTTTACTTTTTCACAGAGAGAATACAGAGCAAAGAATCACCCTCTCAGCCAGGTACAACATGCACGATTTGTTGTCAGCTGGTTTCATTCCACTAACGCCAAAAAAAGACAACACCGCCGACGTGGAGCTCCCTAACGGCTTTCACCAAGTCTACACGAGCATCGAGTACAAATGTGCATCCGCACTCTATCGCAACACAGGAAGCTCCCGACGCACCTGTCTGAAGTCTGGCAGGTGGAGTGGGCGCCATGTTACCTGCACACCAGGTAAACTTTTTAAAGATAATGCTGTCTAAGTTAACCAACAGATGTTAATACTCTTGAGTATAAAGGTTCATTCATGACTTTGGAAATTGTGGTTTCCAGTTAATATCTCAATTAATTTGTATTTGAAAGCTCAAGAGAGACCTACCTAGTAAGGATTATAATATCAAATTTCCCACAATGACCTCTGTTTAGCAAAAGATACAGAGGCTTACTTTTAAGTGATGGTTTGACATTTTGGAAAATTCACTTCTTCTCTGTCTTGCAGGAAGTTAGAAGATTGATACCACTCTCACATCTACATGGCAACTACGAAGTTACAAACAACAGCTGATTAGCTTAGCTTAGCAAAAAGACTGAAAACAGAGGGAAATAGTTAGCCTTACTCTGCAAAAGATTATCTACTCATTTAACTCTTGGCAAGAAAACTATTAAGCTGATTTTCCAAAATGCAGCTTTAGTGTTTTTAAACTTTTTCCATGTGAGGAAAAGGACACAAAAATTATATTTTACCTTGAATTCATATGAAAGGTTTGATATACAATATTGTGCACACATTTTGCTGCCAGTTTGTTATGAAATCACATTTTCTGACAGTCTTCCTCCTCTGTGACTGCTGCCCTCCAACAGCTTGTGGCAGATTCAACACTTCCAGTCCACACAACCTCACAGACGCACGATGGCCGTTGCATGCGGCCGTCTATATCCGCTCACCTCCTGATCATACTGCCAGCACCCACAGGCCCCGTGGGGCGACCCTGTCTATCCAGCAGGGGGCCTCAGAGGAGTCCACATTCTGGTACCTTGCCTGCAGCGGGGCTCTGCTCAGCCAGCGTAGCGTCCTGGTGGCAGCTCAGTGTGTGGTAGACAAGGACAAGCAGCAGACCCTTCACCCAGCACAAGTGAAGGTTGTCATAGGCGTACAGCAGCAGACACCCAAGGACCGGCTGAAAAGCCTGCACCAACTCAGGGTATAAATCAGAAAATATGTAGTTTGGAGTGAAAATCTATCGGATGTTTTATATATTTTCTTTTATTAGATGAGCTAAATTAGATTATAGGATGAAATATTTCTTAGATTTATAGGTGGCATATGAGTTTAGTTTTACAAGACAGCTTAAATGACTGTTTCAATGTGTAAGGTCTTAACTGCCAGTTGAATGTTCATTTAAATGGTGGTAGGCATAGGTGATATTGATATTTATTCATCGACATTTATCCCACTTTGAACCCAAGAAGCCCAAAATCATGTTCACTATGGTGTTTTTATTTTTAGAATATACAGTGCAGAAAAGTTTCCCATGAATGCAAAACCTACCAAACAGCAGATGTAGTGATTAAGTATTAAGCAATGAATCTTCATTAAATAAATATAATCTTCTGGACAGGTTTTTGTTTGTAAATGGAACAGGAATATATCCTTTGGCAGTTATATGTACACTTAAAGCTTTGCCGGGATATGACTGTATTTGTTTTGGATTTGAAATCCTTGCACATCTTGAGGCATATTATCTAATCATGACAGATATATCAAAAACAACAACACTTGGCCCCCTCTTAGTGACATCAGGCCTTCTCAGGTGTTCCAGCTTTCACTTTGGATTCTTTTTTACTTGCTCTCTTTCTGTCCCGACAGGTTTCAGACATTTTAGTCCGTGCAAGTTTTCACTCTGCACCGGACTCCAACGTGGCTGTGCTCAAGCTACAAGACAAGGCCAAGGTCAGTGAGCATGTGCTGCCAGTGTGTCTACCCAAAGTGCAAGGTGGAGAGGTGACAGCGCAGGAGGCTTACACTGCAAGGTGGATTTTACCCAACGATCACAGGCACCTGAGCCGCAGCACTCCCTCGAGCCAGACGAGACTTGTCGAGTTGGCAGATGTTACTCAGTGTGAAAGAGAATTTGCTCAAGGAGGTACACATAACATGGAGATCAGTGACAACAAACTGTGTGTCATAACAAAACCATCCAGTCCTCAAAGCCCTTGTCCCAGTGTTATTCCAGGTATCATAACTGCGCCAGCTGGGTTTTCAGCCACAAGTGGTGCCCCGTCAGGTCACGAGGAGACTCAGGGAGCCTCCAGCTCGGGCTGGCAGCTTCTTGGTTTGGAGACTTTCAGCTATACGGATGAGAACTGCCACCAGCAGACGCATAGAGTTCAGACACGAACAGCCAACTTTCGAGACTGGATAGAGAAAAACATGAAGTAGATTTTCTCAGCCTAAATCTTACATTCGTTTATTTCAAGTTTGGTAAATCTCACAGTTGGCAGAAACGGTGGAGATGAAGCGGACAGTGAGAACAGAGCATTTGTTGTGATAATTTTGTATCTGCTATCTGTGTCAATATAATGTAAGGCGAGAACTATTTTCCTGGCACTGTACTTGTATCTCTCATGTGTGCATGTTATTGTTCTGTATTTGGGCCACCTCCACTTCAAACAGTGCACCATCAGCTGGTTACACACCCACATGCTCATGATCTTTGAATGTTACCTTATGTTTGTGAGCTGTATTTTTCGGAATAAAATTTTGAAGACAAACACTGCTCCTCCACCAGATACGACTTGAGTCTTTAATGCTCATTATCTCAGCGTTGCATTACGCCCACTTAGAACATTACACAATTAAGTTAATGACATTGTCCCTGGCATGAGAAATCTGTAAGTCTTCTTTAATTTACTGATTATCTGTAGACGCTGTGTGCTTCTGGCCTCTGTCTTTTATTTTCTGCTGTATTTTTCGTGCTTTATTATGTCCTTATTACTTAAGTTTTACTTTCAGTCCACGCTACTCTACCGTTTAACTTTTATTTAAACATCAAGTTACTATTGCTATCGTGAATATATTGCATAAGAAAAACCTAAAATATCTTCAAAAGCCAGTTTCATATCCAAAAACTAGCTTTAAAGCTGACTGCCCGCGTCCATCCTACACTCCCAACTCTTCATCCTACTTGAGTGTCCTTGAGCAAGTCACTGGATCGCTGCCAGCTCCAGGCCTCTGACCCCTGACTATGCAAAAGACAGATTTTCCAAGAAAATATAAGTCTTTATCTGCAAATATACATGGGTTTATCTTCTGCTAAGTCGATATAAGAATCTATTATTCTGTTTGCACAGTTTCAAATTCCAGATGAAAGAGTTACATGATTTACTTGCATTTTTAAGCACAAATATTTAAACAGCCTATAGAGAGCAACTATAGAACATTCCCCTTATTTGCTTGCATTTCCAAGCTGTGCATGTGCACGGCAGAACACCATGTACAGACTGCATGTTTATCTCTCACAGTCGCTGCTGTATACACCGACTGTGCATCCTGCGCAGCACCTGTGTGTCTGCAGCGTGTTTGCATGTGAGGCTCTGCATTCGTGAGTTTCCCTGCAGACTGTCCAACATGTGCTGTCATTGAGAAACACACTGAGAGGATTTGCTAAACTTAGCTCTTACTCCTGAGACACAGACGCCCGCTGTGCTCTCTGCGGCTTTGTGCAGGACACCTTTTAAGCCCCGCCAATTAAACAGTGAGCAGCTCAGTAGTCGGCCTCTGCAACTTTGCAAACTGATTCGCAGCATAGCAGCTGATGGTTGTATTTCT
Organism: Chaetodon striatus; assembly: GCA_029783705.1. Taxonomy (NCBI): domain Eukaryota; kingdom Metazoa; phylum Chordata; class Actinopteri; order Chaetodontiformes; family Chaetodontidae; genus Chaetodon; species Chaetodon striatus. Next base: position 31,322,061 of record JAPZEB010000001.1, read on the forward strand.
ACTATAAACTCAATGACAGAACAAATGCAGAAGTCTAGAAAATGCATGACTGCCACTGTAAACACATGAGTGACTCTGCTGCACATGCAAAAATCCTTAAAAGAGTCACATGAGCAAACAAATGTTAGTAATGCATTGTAAATACCTTTCATAATTTTTAGCATCTGAGTTGACATTATGGGCTCGGGCCTTTGTTTTGCACTACCAGTGGCTCTGTATCTTACTGTATGATGTCATGATGCTAAAAATAGGGTGAAAGTCTGCTAATCTATTACTCTTTAACTGAGAGAACACCCAGCTCACACCTGAGAGGAGGCACTGACCTCTCATCTCAAATCCCCACCGCTCTGTCTGCGCATCAGTGTGCGAACTGTGCATGTGCAGTTTGTTTAGGTTGCAAGGGGGAGGTCAAAGGATTTCTATAGCTTAGAGCAGGAGAGGAGGAACCTGCTGCAACACCTGTATTATTTCTCTCCAAAGACTCTGCAAAAATCTTTATGCTAATTTAATTTTACCAACATTTGAAGGAAATTAACATTTAGGCTACTCAAACCAAAAATGTATCAAGGACAAGACTTCCACAGGTGAGCACTTTTCATTTAAATATGCAAGAAATAGCTAATTATGCTTAGCTAAGAACATTTGTCTGTGCATCTAACCAGACAACAGGTGATTATAAGTAGTAAACATGTAAGGGAGAGCAGTTCAGCCTGCGATTTCCCTCAAGGTGACCCAAGCTTCATCCTCTGTAAAGTACAAGCAGTGTCATTCAGCATCGATATGCTGAATGACACTGCTTGTACTTGAGATGTTTGCTTGGTTAGGCACACACTTCATAATGTGCAGCAGTAACGGAGGAGTTTTTACAATGTTGCTCGTGCTGTGACCTAATTCTGAGCATACCTGAATGTAATGGTTGAAGCTGCCTTTGGTTGTATTGCTACTCCTACTCCTGAGTGAATGGCTCATTGTAGGTCAGCTCAGGATACTGGCAAAAAGCCTCTCAGTGAAACTAATCACTGCACAAAGTCTTGAAATGAGTAGGGTCGGTCCTTTTCCACCTAAAATACTTGAAACACACAAACTGTTACCCTAAATTTAAAGATTAATGACTTTACATCTCTGAAGCAGGATGGAGTCAAGCCATGCATTTTATGGAAGTGACAGTTTCTTTAAGCAATGCAAAACTGCTGGCCTTGGGCCACATGTGCATCATTAGAGATACGGCGTTCTGTGAGATTCACTCCCACCACACTCCCCAGCTCGAGACAAGGCTGCAAGAAGATGAAGTTCAAAAGAATAGCCTGAAGGGTTACACTGTAAACCCTGAGTAAAATTAACTAGATGGGTTACACAACAGACAGCTTCTGCTTTTATGCTTCTTGTTAGGGAACGTGACTACAGACATAATCACACCGATGTGGTGTTAATAAAACAATACTTTTTGCACATTTCAATTTGTGGCATAGAATACAATGCACTCTTACAGACAGTCAGAGGCTGTAGAGCATGTAGTGGACAGCTGTGGCATCAAAAATGTATTGCCCATCATCACTCACTCATCCATTCACTCATATCAATGTCCTTTTTTTAAATATGCAACAACTCCTCAGCATTTTCGCATATTTCTTTGCATGTAGTATTCTCACCAGTGTGGCTGCGCTGGGGCCCATGGGATGGAGGGGCCCCACTGAGAATACACCCATGTTCAAAAAAAGTACTCACATTAAATCAAAAATGGTGCGATTTTCCATATATGCCCTCAAAAAGACAAACCCATCTCCATCATGGTTTTCTATTTTTGTAAATAGATATGTAATGATGATTGCTGGGTAATGTGTATGTTGACGTTCAATATCAAGTCTCTGTTTACAGCAGCTAGTTTACATGCAATATCTCTCAAGACTGACAAGCTGGGCACATCTGCAAGCAGATATAGCATAAAAGCAGCATTAAGACACACTGTTGGTAGAATATATATATATACATGTTAAACACAGTGTATGTGCTTCATAACTAATAACTAGGGTGCACTAGGGCCTATCACAATACTGTGCACTGGGGCCCATTGTAACTACCTTATGCACTGATCCTCACAGTTTATTACCAAATTACATCTTATTGGATACTGGGTGTTGTGTGTTGTGTAGCTGTTGGAAAAGTTTACTTGCTATGTTTTCCATAAGACCAACATTTGAAGCTGTGGCAAGAGGCCCATGTTCATAATTGTTATGGGCTGTAGCCCAGGTCTTGTCTGTTTAACAATGTAATGCAAATCATTGCCTGTAGAGTCTGTGTTGACATTTTAATTATTTTTCTGGACAGAGAGACATTTCATTCTGAATCATTTCTCACCTTCTTTGTCGTGCTGGGCTACACTTTCCCTGTGTAAATTGAAATGTATTGACAATATATTTTTGCATGTAGGTGGGTGCATTCATTGATGCACATGTACCAGAGACAGAATAAAATAATGGACATAGCTATGTGACATCACCCACTAGTATGTGGATGTCTGATTTAAAGCCTTGAGTTTGGCATTTTCGCCGTCGCCATCTTGGTTTTTTGGATCCAGAAGTGATGATATTTGGACGACAGACAGTCTGTCACTCAAGTGACCCCGCCTTTAATACTGCGTAGATTTAAGCCTTAATAAAATGCAAAATTGTGAGTTATATAAAAATTACCCCTCATAGAGTTGTCATGAATGTTGAAATTAATTACGGAGACCAAAACTGTTTTTTTGTACAAGGCTGTTAACATTTCTGCTGTGAAGTTGGACATTTAAAGATGGCAGTCTTAACGATTTGACTCGTTTCTGGAGCCAGTCTCAAGTGGCCATTGGCCATGCTCTCCAAACTTTCCCAACTCTACTCAACTCCCAGGGTAAAGCTTGTATGTATAGGTGCTAGCTTGCTAGCTAAAACATATAAACAAGATTTTGGAGCTGTTGAGAGATGGATTTTTCTCTCTTTTTCTGGGTCAATGGTCCCCGCGGCCTCCAGCTAAGGATAAACACTTTCTTAAACAATGTTTTAAATGCACAGAGATGGAAACTGACATCAATCTTTTCACCTGAGCAAGCATATCATCCTAGCTGCATAATTCAGCCTTAATTTGCCCGTACTCTGTGTGAGGAAGGACAAGAAGACTTTGTGAAATGAGTCTGAGTGGAAACGGCATTTCCTTTTCAGCTTCATTCTCGAGTGGAGGGCATGATGGCAGAGCAAGTCAAGGGCTCCTTAAATTTTTTAATTGTACATTTCCTGCATAAGTAAGAGCAGTTAACTGTCATAATCAGGAGCCACTGCCAAGCTCTGGCTCAGATCCAACTGAAATCCTGCTCTTAAAGACAGATGTAATTAAAACTATCAGTGAAACAGGAACATCAGCCACACATCATGTCTCTATGATGCATAACAGGGGTTGCTATGAACCAGTGAGGAGACTCGCTTTATGTAACTTTCCCTGACATGCATGATGTTGCATTTTAGTATGTACATTTTATTATCTTTGTTGAAAGACCTTATAATCCTGCCATTGCTTATATTCTGATATAAATTTCTATTCCCAGTCAGAACTAATTTGACCAGACTATTAGGAGGTCATGTTTTCAGTTTAGTTTGTTAGGAATTACGGAAAAAATACCAGCCCAATTTTCATTAAAACTTGGTTGAAGGGTGTAGTGTGGGCCAAGAAGGAACTCAATTTTCCAAGTATTTTTATTGAGCCAAAAATGAAATTACATGTATCATGTTGTAGTATCAGCTCTCATTTTGTTTCAGAGAGGAGTTTTGAAATAATA
>JAPZEB010000001.1:31325965-31338615 GCA_029783705.1 Chaetodon striatus
GTTGTAGTATCAGCTCTCATTTAGTTTCAGAGAGGAGTTTTGAAATAATAAGTTCACAGAAGCAGGACACATGAATATGAATGCGTAAACAAGACAAAATGTAGGTGTATTAAATGCGCATAAAGTAAATAAAGAATAAAAATAGAACAAAATGACAGAAGAAAAAAAATGAAACTTAAAAAGTCTAGATACAGGACTTCCTCAACCCCTTCTATTCCCTCATCTACCCCCCTTGTATCACTCATAAACTCATGGGATATTGTTGGAGGAGAACCCAATTTTGGAGGAGATCCGAATGATGGGGTGGATACACAAGTTATTTTTAACTTTCCTTAACACTGTAAGATAGGACATTAGGCCTTGGTGGAGTTCTGTGTACTCTGAGTGCCCTTCAAGTTGCAGCATGTTTTCCCTTTTCACTTTTTAAAGACATTCAGTGAGGTTGAGGCCTGGTGAGTGTAGAAGGAAAACCACGCAAATACTCCTTGTTCCCTCTGTGGACCTCAGATAGGCCGGACAGTGCAGACGCAGTCTCACTGTATGCTGGAAATCCTTGTTTACACATCTTTGAGCTTTCCTAAAATAATCTTTTGGGTGAGTAATACATTACTGTTTTCTGTTTTTATATTTTGTCTCTGTATTTTTAGTTATTACAATACGTGTTTTTGGAGGATGATTTGTGATGTTTAATATATATTTGACTTGGCTTCTGATTTCTTGTATTCAATACATTGATTTTGATGTTTATAGTTTCTTTTCATAGAGAATGCTCTGTCCCCAGTGTCGGAGTATCAGACAGTGTCACTCAGCTCTGCTCTGATTGAGCCTGATTGTTTCCACCTGAGAGTAGACTGACTCTCAATCAAGCAGATCACAATCACCTGAGCGATGAGTGTGTGTTTGAGCCTATATATTGCTTGTTTTGCTTTATGATGGTGATTTAACAGAGATCTCTGTTAGATTGACATGGTGCAGTTAAAATTGTTGAGAGTTTTTTAATTCAGTGTGTAGTCTTGCCTTAGTTTGATTATTTGATCCAGTGACTGTAAAAGAAGTGTTTTGATGTGCACACCTTCCACCCCGCACAGGCAAAAGAAATCAGTTTTATGCACCGTTGCATTTACGTCTCAATGGTAAAGATTATCATCTGGAATTTTTAGACATGTTGTAACTATTCTGCCGTGTTCATGGGCAACAAGATGGTCTGTGATACCTCCTGGCTATTCAGAATTTGTGAGGTCTTAGAAGTTTGTTGTTGTCATTGAAAAGAAAAAATATATCTTGTATTACAAAAAGTGACAATTTTCCTAATTACTCTGAAAATGTCCAGAATCCAGATTATTGGTCATGGTTTTGAGATATTGCATATAAAGTAAGTACCCATCTTGAGCTCACAGTTACATATTTTCTTCATATCAGATGAAAAACACTATCACATGCAGCAGAGAAACCCCAAGCTTTACTTCTACTTGTTCCTATGAAAGACATAAAGACCTTTTAAGTATTCCTCTGACTTGCAAATTAAAAAGATGATATACTTTTGTAGAGTAAGTGTCAATGAGACAGATTAACTGCACTAAACCCCATTTAACACTTGTTTAAAGATCTTGAAACAATTATATCATTTACAATACACAGTAAATACGACTGACATTCTCACACTTCATTTGAATTTTATTTCTCTTGCTTATCCTATAAAGAGGAGCTTCAGGTCTTAATTCTAGCCAGTTGCATTGCTTTAAGAGTTACTGCAGTGTTTCAATTTAGTCAAACACTGATAGAATATTTTATTTTTTGGTAATTATGCTCACAATGTCACGACCCTCTGAACCAAAATCTGTGTGTGTGGGCCGCATCGGGTGAATGCCACAATAAATGACACTTTGACTATAAATAAAAGGCAACTTTCATAACTGTCTGATCTGTTAGCAAAGTTTGGTTACATTTTCAGTCTCCAGAAATAATATCCATAAAAGAAGTATTTTTCCTCTGCAGCAGATGGAGATTTCTAAATCTGTAGTGAAGCATATAATAGTTAACTGATCTGAAAGCATGAAATCCCTAAAAGCATTGACAGTTTGACACTTCGGCACAATGAAACCATCAAAAAAAGCCCATTAATCCTCATTGTTTCTGGCCCATTGAATTATCGCTGTTTTACCGAGTGACTGACCTCGGGTTGGTATCCTTAGACCAAATCTCTGCAGTTAATGGACTTTCAGCGTCCACAGCAACCACGTGTCTGTGTTATATAACAGGGGTTAAAGCATGCTGGGACTTGTATTCTTTTAACTTGTATTTACAGTATGTAGATTGTGTAAACACCTGTGAGGCGTGTTGGGTTTCCACAGTTAAGATATACTGCAAATAAATAAATGCAAGAGCAACATATTAACAAAGAGAGTCAAACTGTAGGTGTTTGTTTTGTAACAGAAAACATGAACTGACTGCTGTGCCCCTCTGGGCGTGTAGCTTAAAGGGATAGTTCAGGATTTTTGAAGCAGGGTTGTATTCGGTACTTATCCATAGACAGTGTATTAGAAACAGTAGCTCTCCGTCAGCACACCGCCAGTTTGGAGATGCAGACTGGAGTCCAACATGGCAGCTAAACAATGTACCCTCGTGGAAGGTCAGCAACAAAATGTACTGTAGCCACCTAAAAATAGTCCCACCTAAAAAAATTAACATCTGTTTAAGTTTACGCTATATTGAGAGTATTTTCACTGCTTTACCTTAATGTCAGGCAGGGACTTCCAAAAGCCGTTCTCTTGCTTACCTCAAAGCCAGACTCCACGAAAAACAGTGATTTAACATTGCTGAACACAGGAGTTGCTGGTCTACCGCTGCCTCGTTCGGTCACCTTGTTTCCATTTTTGTGTGCCTTTGGCATTGAAAAGGGTTAGTTGAATGCACCAAAGTCACACAAAAACACAAACTAATGAACCCATCGAAGCAGTGGTAGACCAGCAGCTCCCAAGTTCAGCGAGCTAAAATCACTGTTTTTCTCAATGGAGTCTGGTGGCTTTGATGAGAGCATAGACTGGTAACTGGAGCCTCTAACTGCTTCTCCGCTGAAACAGGCTGTCTGGTGGAAAGGTAAAGCAGTGAAAATACTCTTAGTATTGCATACTCTTAAACTGACACTCATTTTTTTTAGGTGGCTAAAATTTAAAATATGTTTTGTTGCAGAGCTCTGACTATGGATAAGTACCCCATACAACCCCACTTCAAAAAATCTAAACTATCCCTTTAACTCCAGGTTAAGATAGGTGACCTGTAAATCTGAGTTTTACTTACTGTAAAGGCTTATAGGTTTAAAATTAAGGCTTTAATTACATTCATTCATTTATTCAACTGAGGAAGTACAGCAATACTAAATAATTACTGAAAAAATATGATCTCGATCAGCAGCTGTTCATGCTGTTTTTATTTCCACGCTGTAGTTTTTATGTAGTAAAAATGTCGATGTAGTTTTTTTTTGTTTGTTTGTTTGATTGTTTTAACAAATCTGGCATTCTTTGACAGAGAATGGCAACTTTGGAGGGTCATGGTGCTTCATCTGAATCAATTTGTTTAGTCTATGTGGGTCAAGGCCAGGCAACAAAATCAGCCGGGACACAGCGTGCAACCTTCAGGGTCATGTACTGGCCACTTGGGGACATTGTTTAGTTATTTAGTTTTTTATTACTATTATTTAATGCAAAATTATAAATACAGGAAAGGGGGAAAATATATAAATAAATAAAAGTACACTTGATGACAAACAAAAATAAGCAGCATGAGTAAAGAGGGGCTTAGTAAAATGTCGACCTTTATTAAAACTGTGACTAAGGTAGACTTTATTGTTAAAAATTTTATACTTCTACAAACTGTGTCCGCAAAATGAGCATTGCATTCAACATAGCAGAGTGAATAAACAAAAGGAGAATAATCAGCTTCATAAAATTGATATTTACTGCAGGGCCGTTGTATTATAAGGTTATCCTGTATTGAAAAGAGTTTTATTTTGTTCACCTAATGTTTTCAGGGCATAATGCGATTATATTAAGCTTATGCTTTTTTCAACATTTTTTACAATGAAAATCAGTGGGTACCTTAGGGAACCGATGATCATAGGTTCAATTTCCACCACCTAATTTAAGATTATTATATGTATAGATGTTACACTTTGCATCAATGCTAATGAATCCTTGATGATTCAGTCCATATGCTGATCCAGATCTATGTATTGTTACACTCCTAACACTATACAGTGAAGTTATAGATGAGGCCTTGGCCGTCAAAGCCAAGGGTCCACGGAAACTATAACTTCAGAATCTGAGGTTGTTTGTATAACAGCTGTCTTAATTCCTCATAGATCTCTCTCCACCTTTGCCATGGTTTAAGTTTAATAGCTTAGTGTGGGGTCATGAGAGCCACATCCAGGGCCAGGGACGATGTAGTCCAGTGCAACCCAAATAATTTTTGTTCATGATCTAGTTTTGGGGGATGGAGATTTAGAGCACTACTCATAAAAGATGTTAGCCTACAGCTATGCGAACATTATCCAGCTGCTTTGGGTAATGGGGATATTTCAAACGGTTGGTGCTGATGTGGTCCATCGCAACCCACGACACTTACGGTTCCTGATTGTTGTATTTGGGGGCTGAGATTTCAAGAAACTAGTTCCACTACAGCTTTTACCATGTCAGTGGTGCAGTAAATTTCAACTCAATCAGCAGAGTGCTAACAGAGCATAGCAAATGTCCGCACACCTTGTGAAGAACTGAAGGGACAGGGATTTGAGTCCCAGTTTCTGTAGTGCAATGTGTGTGTGTGTGTGTGTGTGTGTGTGTGTGTGTGTGTGTATATTTATTTATACTTATAGATTTTCAACACCATTAAGAAAGAATCCAAAAAACACATTTCAATCCCTTTCATTCATAACACAAAGATCCTGGCTTTATGCTGCATGCCAACACCGCCCGCACTGAGCTATCGGCACAGCTTGAACGTCATTTTGTTAGGAGGGGACTAAAGGTTTGCAGGTACATTCATTTGGTTGAAGGTCTCCATCATTTGAACACCATGTTGTAAAGTAAACATTTAGTCCATTACAGCAGTGTATTTAATTTTGTACACAAATACTTTTAGAACTGTAACTGAATGCAGATGCACTTAAAATTCCATTTCTACAATAAATTAAAACTCATTTAAAACTCCATTCATCAAATGACATATTTAGAAGATTTGTCCACCATTAAAAAAATTCCTTCATGCTTTAAAATGACTAAGATGTATCTCTACGCCACTGCCTCATTTAGTATGTGCAGACAGCGAAAGAGAAAGTGAAACTTTACTTGCAAAATACGGCTCCTCGCCTCGCTGTAGTTGGAACAAACACTCCAGAATCACTGAATCTTAAGTCCCCAGTGCGGAGCAGACTGTCATTGGTACACTGCAGCTCCAAGGCAGATATGCTTAGCCATGGTGCTGAAAAGGTTAAAAACTTAAATTTGAGTGGAGAGGGTCTTTGGAAACATCTTTACTTATTATTTTTATGTTGTTAAAGGTGCTATTTGTAGCATTTTGAACATGGCTGATTGACTTTTTTCAGCCTCATTGGTCTTTTTGCTGTATTTTTCATTGTGTGCGCTGCACAGTTTGTTAAATTTTGATGACTGCAAAAAGTGCAAACAGAAGTAGTAGCATCTTCGCAGCAGACGGTGACATGATTTGTGTGAAATGTATTCATTCTGAGAAACATTAGCTGTAATAACTCAAACATATGCTCTAATTTTATTCCCAGCTGCGACAACGTCGTGACTGGTTGGCATTGTTTTCACTTTGTAAGTCTGTGTGTGTGTGTGTGTGTGTGTCATCGTGGCAAAGCGTGGCCCTTGAGACACGTATTGTAGCAGAAACTACAACAACTACAAACTTTTTTCCAGTACTTTGGCAGGTGCGTGCATGTCTGCTGACACTCACTGTGATGGTGTCACAACAGTGCAAGCTGAAGTCAAGACACTTTATCGGTGTGTAGCTGAGATTCAAGAGGCCATTGCCCCCCCAACTATATGTCTCTGGCCTGCATTTGTTTGAAGTTGTGGATCATTGTATTGCTGGTCGTGTGATCCCACTGCGAAATGATCTCTAGTTTATGTATTCTTGTGTGTTTGTTATTAAGTTTAAAAATGAAACTTTGAGGTGAAAACATATGCATTTAGCACCTTAAAAACTTCACACTGTCATTGTATTATTTATTCGTGTGTTGGCATTTAAACAGGACAAAATTGGACTAATGAGACCAAAAAAAAAAACTGTAAAAAAGAAAAGAAAAGAAAAAGGGAGAAAAAACAAAACACTTTATATTTACTTTTACTTTATATTCATATTAAATATTTTGGGGTCCTTTGTGTTACCAGAGAAGAACAAAAGTGTCTGTTTATTAATTCAACTGTTGACTTTCACACATGGACGTTTGGGGCTCAGCCTTTCTCATCCTTTTATAAATGCGTGTGTGAGAGTGTGTGGGTGTGTGTGTGTTCAGCAGGTGCCTGGAATTACTAATTAAATTCAGCCCAATCCCACTGCTCAGTCGTCTCTTCAGCTTTTAACATGTGGTAAAAGGTTCTCAGACAAGTCTAAAATATACATTAACGCATCAGTATAACGTTAAGTCTTATATAAGATAGATGTTTTGCTTTGTTAGCATGTATACATATACATATATAGCTTTATTACCAATGGATTTGAAGGTAAAGAAAACATTTTAAATCTGTTTCTTTTTACACTCCAATTTAAGTATTTATCCATGTAGTTCTTTATATTTTTGCATGTCTTGTGACCTCAGTTTTGAGGCTCTGTGGTTCTCATAAATAGAAGTTGGTGGTGTTTGGGACTTTGTAGTGCAGAGACATGTCCAGCAATTTAGTATGAGCAAACGTTTACACAGACAATCACACACCCTGAATCACAGATCAACATTGCTGACTTGTTTCTATTTATTGGTTTTATTGTTAAATTAATATTTTTGTTTAACTGCCATAAAGTGATCCATTTTCACCATATAACAAAAAAAAACCAAATACTGAGACCTTTGTTTTATGATTTGTAGGAATATATTCAGGTATCACTGTTGCAGACTTGTTCTCCGAGTGTGTCTGATTGATCGGTGTGTATGTGCGCTGGATTAGGGTGGCTCAGAACAGATTAGTTAATTATAGGCACCGTCTAAGCGTGGTGTGCGTTGTCAGGTGTTGCAGCATGAGGTCGACTTGGTGCTGAGGGGAGAAAAGGCGGAGCAAGGTGTGGAATTGCATGGACAAATGCTTTGCCATGTGCTCTTAGATCGTCTCTCTTCTCCCTGTCCAAGCTCTGAGAGCAGCTCAGCGGTGGGAATGTTCACACACACTTCACGGATATAAAGTGTCACCTGCTCGACACGCTTTTTCCCAGTAACCCTGCAAACTGCAGCTGCCTGTGTCCTACAGCAGCTATTTGGTATTTAAATAGTGGATGACAGTGCAGTCAGACAGCTGGCATTTACTCATCCCTTGATTTTGACCAAACAGTGATTTGATTCCAAAGTCAAGGTAGTAACATGGTACAGATTTTATAGCCCCATTTCAATGACTGAATTATACCATGGAGTAGAACGGTGTCCCTGAAGGTGAAGGTCAAAACAGTCCAGAGAAAACACAAAATCAACAGCACTGTAGTGAGTTGTTAAATGTTGTGTTACATGAAATGTTGTTGTGTTTTATAAAATGTTTTCATTAAATGTGCAATTATTTGATTCCAAAGTTAAGGGATAAAATAGTAACATAGAAAAACTCTCATAGCCTAAATGACTAAATGATACCATGGAGTAGTACGGGGGCCCTGAAGGTCAAAATGCAACAACACTCCAGAAAACACAATATTTCACACAACATAACAACATTTAAGAAAACAAAGCATTTCAGAAAACAAAATGACATTTCAGAAAAAGCAAAACCAACCGCATTGTAGCGTGTTGTGAAATGTAGTTGTGTTGTGTGAAATGTGTTTTCTGAAATGTTGTGTTTTTTTTAAATGCTGTAGTTTTTTGACCCTCAGGGCCACCATATATAAGAATTAATAAGGCTTAAAGCCTCATAACAGGCAGCATGTATAGGAGCATGGCAAGTGTCAAAATGTTAAAATGGCTCCAAAGACTACACACACCTTAATAACCATCTCGTCCAGATGAAAAGTCAGTAACCCCAACATAAGACTGAAGAACAAATGCTGCCATGGCAACACCATCACAATGACTGCATGTACAATGGCCTTGTTACAGTGTAAAACTAAAAGAAGCCGTGGACTCAGAGTATAATCATACTGAGGCCACTCAGTGAGCAAGCAGCACTAAACAGCTGCACCACTGGAAAAAAAAAATGGCTCAAATCAAGGCCTGACTCATTGCAGTTGTTGCTGGTCTCTGCCGAGGGAAAAAAATAGATTCAGAGCTGGCAGAGCAGCACGGAAAACATTCAGGCTCAAATTATTGGAATATAGGTAATAAACACACAATTTATAAAACCATAAAGTTTATATTTTGCTTGATTTGCTTTCATTAAAATGATCAAGTCATCTCGAGCAAGCCAGTATTTAAATTCAGGAACACAACTGACAAGCCATTTGCATGTTGAACCCTCTAATAAAATTAGTAAGAAATGTGAAATCCTTTGCAAATATGAGCCATAATTGACATCTGATTAAATACTCAAAAATGTGTTGAGGAAACTGCAATCAGTTTTTCTATTCTGCTCTCACAATCAACTTTTATTCTGCTAAATGAGCTCTCATTGGAGCTTTTTGCCGCTTAATTTGGAACTTATTGTTTCCTGTGAACTTCATGCTTAACATTAATTAAGAGCCTGACGTTAACCCTTAAATCTCTGCTTTTCTCTTCACTGGCTCACACATTAATAAATCATACACATCAACAATTTAACACTGCAAATAAATCATTGAGTTTGCAAGACGCTTCGTCATGTTATGGAGAGCATTTCATCATTCGGTGGCACTAAATCATTTTAAACTCTCCACACGGCGGCACAGATGAACAGCACACATTTGATCAGCCATTATAAAGTGTTATCTGACTCCAATTAATAACAGGAGAAAGCCACACGAGACCGAGAAAGTTATCATTCAAGGAAAACACAGTACAGCCAAGCTGTTGAAACTCCTGGCAACATTTCTTGAAAAGGCTGTGCAGAATAAAAGCTCTGCAAACCATGCTCTTTGTGGCTCTTAGTAAATGTCTTTGCTTTTTGTGCTATGTGCTGCAAATGCAGCATGTGGATTCTTAAAGTCCCTCTTCTCTTGAAAACGTGCTTTTCTTTTGATTATATCCCTTAAAATGTTTGACCATGACTGTACTGACTCGTATCTTTGCAAAGTGTGTAACTAGAAAGATGTTGGTGAAGATTCTCAGTATTCCAGGTCGTGATAATCCTAAGTGCTATATTGTTTCTTTTCAAGGAACTCAAATCTGATTGCCTATGACAATGCACTTAGGACATAACTAGAAAGGCATTGTCATATTCCTTAACTGGAATTGGCAATGTCTATGCATGTCCTGAAAATTTATGCTAGATTAGATACATCACTGATACAAAAGCAGTCATCATTTAATACGGGAAAGACATATTTCGAACAGATGACCCAAGTTTGCAATAGTTTGCATTAACATAGTCAAAGTTTTGGTTGGTTTTTGGATGTAAACCAGACTTTGGAGCTTCCCCCTACTCGCTACGACAAAATCCCATCATATCAGAAATTGTTGTGCACAAACAAATACAAGTTGCTAACTACATGTACAATTCTAGTTGCTGATTTGGGCAACATTCTACACCTGAGTCTGGGTCTGATTTAGGCTTAAACATGTATTGCCAAGTCCTCTTGATGTTTCCTCTAACGCTGACGTCAGCCATCTTAGTGTGCACTGCTCTTGCACTGATGCCATGTCATTGTTCCGACAACCCATTATTCCAAAACTCTAATATCCTGTATAAAAATGTCCTGTTGGACCAAAAGCTCATTTTGTCTGACAACCCATTTTCCTGAAAAGAAATGCCCATTAGTCCAAAGTTCCAATGATCTGGCCTGTAACCTGTCGGCCCTGAAACAATATTTTTTTTGCCTACTGTAGAGAAGACATGACCTGCCCTACCCTGACTCTGATGGGCATATCCTTATATTCTTACCCTAACTCTAATCAGTCTTATTCCTTATGCCTAACCATAACCAATCTAACCAAAGAAGTCAACAAGCACTAGCCAATCAGAGGCAGAGTAGGGAAGGTAACACTTTAACCATTTTAGTAAAAAAAAAAAAAGGTACCTGGGATGATCCGATGATCTGTCTTTTTCTGATCAATGGGCCTTCGGAGCTATTGGCGTTTGTTTTTAAGATAATGGGCTGTCGGACAATTGGATATTTTTTTAGACTATTGCGGTGTCAGAATAATGGGCTGTCAGAGCTTGGCGGCCCCCTTTTCACCTGTCAACACAGTGCTGGAGAAAGTGGACAGTGAAAACAAATTTCTCAATGAGGGAGAAAGAGTAAATCTGCTTTTAGCCCTTTTTCAGAGCTTTTTCTGCAGAAAAATCCTAATACACAAAAACTTAGCCTACTAGGCAATTTTAATTGGTCTGGAGGGATACTTTAAAAAAAAGTACCCAGAATAATATGCATTATTTTGTTTTGTTTTGTTGTCTCTTAAATGAATGTAATCTAATTTAAAAGCTGTCTAAAATATCCAGACACTATTTGTGTTTTCCATGAAGTAGGACCGGTCAAAGAAAACAACCCTCAACACTTATTTTTACTTATTCAGGGCCTCCTGAAGCTTGATTTCTTTGGACAGCCAAAGACACCAACAAGGATTTTCCCTCCCTTGCTAATCTCAGCAGGTTGACTCCACCCTTCCTGTCTGGGAGACTCCTGTCAGACCTCCAGTACAGTCAGTTTTTACCTTTACGCACCTCCCTGAGGCTGAATGTGCAGGCATCTGTGATTGTGGATGTACTCTGAACACTGAGGAAGAAGTGATCTGCAGATTTTTAAGGACTGAAGAGCCCTTTCTGAGGGGGATAAAAGACTTTTTTGGAGGTTCTGACTGGATTTACTAATGCATGAGCCATGACTTTGTTATTCTTTTCACTGACGCGGATGGCAGTGTAGTAGCTCTCCACGAATTTAATTTTAATCCAAAGCAACATACAAAACAACTGGTAAGCATCATCAGTAGCACGTAGTGATGTGGTAGTAATTTATGAGATGAGTCATCAAAACAGTGGTATTGAAGAGGGGCCATCAAAATAATGTTCAGCAGCTCCAGTGAAGCTTAAAGCCGAATGATGCATAAATGATGCAATGATAGCTGTGGTCGACTGTGTCCAGCGATAACTGCTGTAAGGGTAAATGTCTTTTTAGTTTTACATCTGAAGCAATCCTGTTGGTGATATATTAGTACTTTTTGTGTCATTACTCTTTAAACACAGCACATACACTCTTTCATGTTCTGCCCTTTGACCTTTCTTCAGCCTCGTCAGATCTTGATAGAGTGTATCTTGTGTGACTTTTAATGGTAATAGTTTAAAATTACCAGCTTGTCTGGAGAAAGTTATAAATATTTTCTTTGTTTGTTACTGCCTACCATTGTTTGGTCTTAAATGATTTTCCCAATGTTTTCGGAGCGCCTAGCTGTGCAAAACCAAAGAGAAATTTGGTGCGAACACTGAAGTTTGGTATTCAAATGAGTAATCTCCCACATAACAGTTGTCAGGCGGGTGGCGGTGACACCTTGACTTTTCCTGGGAAGCCCCTTTTCTGTTGCATAACTCAATCACTTGTGTGCTGGAGGAACTAATTTTATCCTCTTTAAAAGGCTTAAGTCTCATTAATGCTAGAGCACAGTGTATCAGACAGGCGTGATTGACTTGGCAGTTGTTTTGTCCTCACCTTATATGTTCCCTGTTCCCTTTAATGTCTGGCACAGACTGCTATTCAAATACCGAATTAT
The DNA here is from genome assembly GCA_029783705.1 of Chaetodon striatus. Classification (NCBI taxonomy): domain Eukaryota; kingdom Metazoa; phylum Chordata; class Actinopteri; order Chaetodontiformes; family Chaetodontidae; genus Chaetodon; species Chaetodon striatus. The sequence continues at coordinate 31,338,003 of JAPZEB010000001.1, forward strand.
CAATTCTTCAATGTGGGAAGAAGAGAACATTATGTTGCTATTCTGCTTTTGATGGGATGCGTTGTCCCCCACTCTGTACTGTGGACTGTCCTGAAGGGAAGTGCTTTTTCTGAGGGAAACATTTTTTTACTAAATCCACAACCTTTGCTGAGAGAAACTTGAGCATTTTTCTGTTGTGTTCGCTGCTGGCATTAATATTCCAGGTGTTAAAGTCATGAAGGTTGAAAGTGTCCAAATGTCACGGGCATTCGCTGTTACATAACCGTGCACGTCTGTGCTCTACAGAGGATTTAAAGGCTGCACAGGGGGAGAGCTGATCTTTAAGTCAAAGAGGCTTTACGGCAGACCACAACAAACCTGAGCTACTTGTTGCTTCGGTGAGATGATGAAGCAGTAAGATGAAGGACTGGATCGTGGGATGGACGGGATCGTTATGTGAAATTTGCATCTGTAAACAATTCAAGTCGTCGAAACTCACAGAGAACAAGAGGCCAAATCACTGACCACACACCACAAACACTTAATTGATACATAAAGTATTTGCTTGTGGGAGAGAAAAAAAAACTCTGCATGCAGGTTTTGTTGCTTTTATTCAACACAGAATCTCTCAAAT
>JAPZEB010000001.1:31347715-31362978 GCA_029783705.1 Chaetodon striatus
ATTACTGAAAACAGAAAGAAACATTCCAACACCATGCAAGGGTTTCTTATCTTTAGGTTTAAAGTAACCAATGCCCCAGGACCCCAATGCTAAATCTTTAATCATCGACTTCTGTGCTGCTTCAAATGTAAAAGTTGAGATTGTTTATGTTTTTACCTCCCCAAATCTCTTGGATAAGACCTAATATTTTCTTTTAAGTTACTTTTTGAGATTGATATGGGTTGCTCAGAAGTTGCTATGTTTATTGTTCATCAGAAAAATATTTACAATCAATCAATCAGACCATTTTTGATTACAAGTGTAAGAGATTGAACACACCTACCCAAATTAGGATTTTCCCTTCATTCACAGTGCACATATTGACATGTTATTTGTATGATACCCGCACTTGTAAAAAGTATATCCTCTCTAGAGCCAGTGTTTGTCTTATTTTCCTCGGTGTCTGTTTTTACAGACACCGAGGAAAATAAGACAAAGTGTCTTTGCATGTCATATCTGATCATGGAAAATCCATGACCAAACGTCTGTGACAATACGTGACGAGGTTGGAGTGAGAATGTGTTAGCATGCAACAAGGCGGGCTTCATGGAAGAGGACCTGCTCCCTGTGTGGATATGAAGGGCTCATTCTGAGCTTACAAAAACACCATAATTCTTGATAAAAGTTCTTTAACATCCTTTCACTTCATAATGAGACCTATGTGAATTTAATTTTGTATTTCACTTTATCTTCTTTAGATTTCCTTTCAGAGCAGCACATGTGCATGCACAGAATGTGTACTGCGTAGACAAAACTACAGCAGCGGCCAAAGTAGCACCAAAACAGATGCTTGAATTTAATTTGAATGCTTTTTGAATGATTTTGAAACAGGTTTTTGTGACACTCATTACAGAGTGAGCAGTGAGCATGTTCTACCCTTTCTTTAACATATGTTTCGAAGGTGTGATAAACTCCTGCAACTCTGTCTGTCAGGCTTTGGTAACATTTTTTTTAGGTGTAGAGTTTTACCTTCATTATGCCCACTCATTCGCTCGCTGACATCTCTGTGCTGACTCAGAAACATAACAAACAACATAACTTAAAATTAAAAACACACTTTTCCTTGCATCTTGTTCTCTGTTTCTTTCATAATTATATTCCTGTTTCTTTCACACCACCGTCCTTTTCGACATGCAGGGATCGTTTCCGTACCTCAGTGAATGTGGTTGGGGACTCCTATGGAGCGGGTATCGTGTACTACCTCTCCAAAGACGAGCTTGATTCCTATGACCAACAGGCCCGGATGGAGGACTTTGACATGGCAAAGACACAATCCTTCTTTGAAAATAACACCAACCAGAATGTATACGCTCACCACAACTCAATCTTGATAGACGACTGCAAGGTACATTTCACGTTAACGGACATAGAGACTTGTATGTAGAGAGTCCTCCTCCTCCTCCAGCTCTGTGTCTGTGTTCGTCTTTCTTTTTCCTTTCTGTGTTTGTGTTTCTTTTCCATGTGACTTCTTATATCACTGTTTTTGTGTATATGTGAATAGTGAATGTCATATTGTCATTGAAAAAACGTTTTTTTAAAAAGAGGGTGATAAGGCTTCACCTGTTACTCATGGAAAAAGCCAACAAGTCCTCCAGCTCTCACAACCACAAAGGTTGTTTGTGCCTACCATCCAATACGACCCATAGAAGCGTTTCCTAAATTAACACTCCTGCTGGTGGCAACAGATCAACACTTCCTCATACCGAAACAACAGAATTGGTAATTTGCCAAAATAATGTATACTCTAGTATACTGTCATGGTTTGAGTTGTTAAGACACATTTGTAAGTTAAGTATGTTACATTAGTTAAATTACACACTCACACTGTATCAGCCAGATTATAGCCTGAAGCAGCTTTGTGTGGTGTCGGCTCGGATCGTGAACGACACTGAATGTCGTACACAATAATCCATCGTTTCATCTCCTGTAGTGTGTCATAATAGACAACAACTGACGCGCCACCTGGAACGCCTTACAGCATCCTGACAGGAAGTCTAGCTTGTCTAATTTTCTTTTTGTCGTTCTCGACTTCTCCTGACACAGCCGTCACTCTGACCAATAAGAACACGATCTTATGCATGGACAACTGTATGACAACAACACCCCAGTTTACTGACATTTCCTGTAGGGACGTTACAATCACGGAGTGAAAAGGGAAAGATGATGGCGTGAAACAGCAGAGGCACTTTAGCAACCCAGTGAGTACTGCCATTAGCGTCAGGCTAGCAAAGAATGTTATTTCTTCATAATGGAGGATATAAAGGAATCAAATTTAAAAATAGTGGTCATAGACCAACGTGTGGCTGTCATGTCTGTCAGCCAACTCACCACATGATTTTATGACTCCACTATTGCCTGATCTGACATGGTGACTGTCGGAACAGACAAGAATATCATGTAGTGTGAACCCGGCACAAAAGAACGTAACGTTGACACTTGGTTTCACATGGGACACAAACAGCAGTCTCCTGGGTCAAAGTCCTGTGTTTGTTTGCCCCAATACATCCACCCAAACCTCCACACTATGCAGACTTTGTTGCTTTGTACAACATCATCTGACCCCCTCCTTAAGAAGGAAGTCAGATGACGTAGAATCACTGTGGCCACTAGAGGTCGCCGCCTAACAATAAGCATAAATATGGGTCGTAATTAGCTGCTTGCACAGACAACCTATGGGGTTATTTTTTGGTGGAGGACAATCTTGAAAAAGCAGTTTTTGTGGTACCAGGTTCAACAAGAGCAAAGTTTGTTCTTTTTAATATGATAAATTTGGTTTTATTATCCTCAAAAACTCTGTTTTACTCTCATGAAATCCAACTGAAAGTGTTTACTTGTAAGCATCAACCATTCCAAATGCGCTGTCTTGTACACAATTATATTTGACTTGTATTCCTCTGTGGTATGTTTTGATTTTATAAAGAAACTGTTCTTTTTTTTCTTTTTTCACCTACTTAATTGGACATGTATTTGTGGCAGCCCTGACCAAATTACAGTTTTCAATCATTTTTTCAGAGTTTTTGTAACCAGTGGTATACATAAAGACTGCTTTCACCATGTTTCATCCAAAGTAATGCATACATTCATGAAATGCCTATCAAATATCCTCTCCTACCAGTATTGTAGTTAACAAACCAAAAAAAAAATTCACTGTTATTTTAGAAAATTCCACTCATACAGTAGAAATCTGTTGATATTTCATTGTCTGTATGATGCAGCTTTTGCATGCTGATGCTTAAGTTGCATTCTCATCATTTTTGATGACTGAGTATTGTAATTCGGTTGGGCAGAGAATCCATAAAATACATGGCCAACTCTGAAAAACTCTAATTATCCTGGTTTTTATCTAATTCTGTAACTGACAGACCACATCGATATGTGAACAGCATCGCTGTATCATTGTATCAGTGTATGAGATGATGTGTTTTTCAATGTTGGGGACTGACACATTAACTCTGCCCCAAGGTCAATGGCTTGAATGTAACAAAACAATGGCTTCTCTGCTCCCAACCGTTGACAGTTTGTAAATGACGGTGCCTTGGCCCAATAGTTAGATGTTCTTGATAATTGCTTACAGGTCACCATGGGCAAAAATGGCAAGACTGCAGAGTTCTCTCTTGTTGAGGAGGGACCATGGAAATGCGAGTAAAGCAGATCCAGATGCTGCTGCGCCTTACCCTGAGTTCCAACAGCTTTTACTTTCTGCCGACACAACTGTAGATATCAACAAAAAAAAATCACAGAAAAGAAGAAAAAAAAAAGTGAAAGTTAGCAGAGTCAACTGTACCACAAGAACAAACTGTTGGCCGGTGTTTGTTATCTCGGCTACCCATCCGGGTAGCTACTGGAGCAAAACTACAGATGAACTCGTATTAGATCTTGCATTTGCACTAAGTAGACACAAACTGTAATGAACTGGTGCATTTCATGCACTATGTAGGGAAGAATATATCATTTGGTTGACAACACTCAGGGCCTTACTTGGTGTTGCTGCAAGCTTCCTGTTCTGTCAACGAAAGAATTCATCAACCTTGTGCAACATCTCATTTTTCTTTTGTATCGAAGCATTTTCTTTGTAGCTTAAAGGGCAGAGAGATGATACGTGGATGATTGCTTTTGCCAGTTACATTTAACACAAGGACCAATTTAGAGAAGCTGGTGTAAATGACTCAGAACAAATATTACACATCAGACGTCATTACTGAATGGCTGGTACTATCAGTGCGTATTTGTATATTCCAAGATGCTCTGTACTCTTATGACATGTCCATTAACACCGGAGCAGAGGTTTAAAATAATGCAAACTGTGTTTATGGAAACAGATCATGAACTGAAGGAGACAGTGCTTTGTGTGGCATTATGATGTAAGTGATGGTTAAACACTGCGTTACCTTTGACTGTTTGACTTATGGGATTACACTCTGATGTCACACACACATGGACAAGCCTAAGAAGCACAGCTTAGGACTTAGACCATAAGAGCAGAGGGTGTGTCCTCTAAATGTGGCAACAAACAGTACAGGATGTGTTGTGGTGAGCTTTCAAGCACAACATAGAACACGTGAAGGGTGCCCTCGTAATTATTTATTTATTTATTTATTTATTTATTTATTTATTTATTTTTGTATGTATGTTCTTTATGAGTGAAGCACTGAGTTTCTGTCTGTAGTCAAAAATTATGCCTGTGTACTGGAATTCTGTATGTTCATTTCTGAGAGCAAGAGGAAGATTAACAAGGAGAGAAAGTTGGAGGTTCAACAAGAGAAAAAGACTCTCAGCAGGCCAGTGCATTGCTCTGTGTTTTATTTCAAACTGTTAATTTCTTTGCTATATGACAACCTTGCCTTGACTATGTCAACTGCAGAGTGCACTCAGTGTGATGACATTTCTGGATAAAAGTTACCACTCTTTATTTGAATAGAATAGTGTCATTCTTTAGTAGAAAAAGTAAGGTTCCTCCGGTTCCCCCAGCTTTACTGCGCTCAGAGCGAGGGCGGCTGGGCCTTCCTCATAAGCTATCACTTAGATTTTTCACTATACAGCATTTCTTTGAAATTTGAATAACTGGCTTGTAATTACATGTAGCGTTAATTAGCTGTGGTAATGTCTGTTTAGCAAATACACATGAAGGTCTGCCTCCAGCACCCGCGTAAATCTGAAGCCGTGACAACAAGGTCACTGAATGTCGGCTGAATATGTACATGTTTTTGAGTTTAACTCCTTGTAGCATCTCTGTTCAAACCAAGGTGAAAATGGGTTTATTTATTTCTCTTTTCATATAAGCGATGGCTTATGTAATCATGTTTAAAGTGCCTCCTTGCACTTTGTGTATATACTCTCTTTAGTGTGTAAATCAAATGTATATAGAATTTGACATTTTATGTCATCTATCAGAATTGTTTTTGCTATGCTAAAAGTTTCTATAAGACTATAACTATATATATTTAACACTCTTAGCGCAATGTTAAAGGTCTAGTGTGTAAGACTTACGGGGATTTAGTAGCATCTAGTGGTGAGGATTGCAAATCGCAGGTAGCTGAAACTTTTTCCTGCTAGAATTCCTTTAATGTTCATTGTTCAGCAGGGTTTTTACCAGGAGATGGATTATCCACAGAGGTCTCTTTCTCTCCAAAACAAACAGACCAGTGATTTAAACTGGTAAACACTAAATAAAGCCGATTTGTGTTACAAATCAATGTCTCTCCTACCCTGTTTGGCATGTCGCAGATGGCCCACTTGACCACCACTTGTAAATGTGCTCACACATTTTCTTTGTTAGCAAATTATGTGCTCACCTTATTTCTGGTCCAGACATTCAGGAGGTTTTTAACATTAGCCGAATTATCCACAGGGGTCTCCCCATCTCTTAAACAAACAGACCCGGAGATTTAAACCAGTAAAAACACTGAATAAAGCAGTTTCATATTACAAATCAGTGTTTTTTCAATGGTGTTTGGCATGTTGGAGACGGGCTGCTAGCCTAGCACCTGTTTATGAGTGCTCACCGTCTTTCTCTGATAACTAGACATTTAGGAAGATTTTACCTCGTGCTGAGTTATCTGCAGAGGTCTCCTCATCTCCAAAACACACGGATCAGTAAAATCGCTAAATAAAGCACTGTCACGTTAAAAAATCTGTGTTTTTCTGACACTCTCATGGAGGAGGGGCTACTTACTACAGCGGCTGACATCAAAACACAAAGATGTGAATGGCTCTACATATAGCCAGTGTTTGGTTTGTCCAATCTGTGCCACTGTACAAACATGAGTACTCGCTCCCTATGTAGAAATAAACAGCTCATTCTAACTATAAAAACACAACACTTCCATTTTTAGGTGATTATACACATATGAAAACATACTTATTATATTACAAGCCATTTCTGCCATTATATTCCCCTAAATCCTACTCAATGGACCTTTAATTTTACTTACATAGGCGACTAGTTGTCTCAAAAGTTTGTGTACTTAGAGTTATTTATTTACAAAGAAAGCATTCAATTTATCTGTTTTTAAAAAGAGATACCTGAGCTCCAGTGTTTTTCAGGGAAGGCAGCCCAATCTCTCTCACCTGTGCAATGAGTGAATGTTGTTATTGGTTATTTAAGGTTTATGGGCACATTATGGCAGTTCTGAGCATGTTGAATATTGGTGTTGGCAGCTGCAGTGCATCTACACGCTGTGACACCTCTGCCAGCCATCCGGTGTTTGGCTCAAGCGTCACATTCCTCCAAAATTGAAGCAAGTTATCCTCTGTAAAAAATGATCATACCCTGATTTATGTCAAAAACCCATTATTTATAAATTCATCATATGACTTTTCCATCTATTTGATTTATTATTGGGCCTTTATCTAAATAAGAATATGTTCTTAGTGATCTGGCCTAATGTAGCAAGTGTTTTCTATGAATATTTGAAACTGTACAATCTTTAGATAATAAAACCTATATTTTCTATCTGTCTTTTTGATTCTATGCACATGTTGGTCCACTAATGTATTCAACATTTTCCTTGTGTCTGACATTCATTGTCATGTAAATCGTCTTTTGACTGTGACTGACTAAATGCGAGCAGGATTGAATGCGCTCATACTAAATAAACTATAACAGAGCACAAACACCATTTATCAGGCAAATGGACTGAAAGAGTATAAATGTTTTAATACTTGTGTGTAAATATTAATGGAAACAAAATAAACGTTTATTGATGAGCTGCCGTTGTGTTGGGGTTTTTTCTCAGACGTGGTCGGATGTGATACAGAATATGAACAAACAATGAGCGCCTGTTACAACAGCCGGAGGGCTGTGTAGGTTGGCTAATAAGTTAGTGGGCTGAGCACTGTTCAGCACTCAGAGCTTCTTTAATGAATGTGGGGGAAACAACAGAGCAGCTTAATATAAGTTACAATCCACAACACAAGTCATCAATAATATTATTACAAGGAGATTTAAAATAATATTACAACAATGACACTTGAAAAGACTGGACGCAGAAAAATTTTCTAGCATCCATTATAAGATCTGTGAGTTAAAAACACATTAAATATTTACAAAAACACTGTAAAGTCTTTGTTTTGAAATAAGCGGCATTTGTAGATGATACCCGACCAGTTTGTATTTTACAGTTAATGCAAGAGTTGATATGACAGTAAATGCATCAACCAAAGTAATGCTGTAATTTAAAATTAAAGATATGATAAGAGTTTTTGAGAGTCAGCAGGAAAACCATGATTCTGGGTCAGACTTGGCTCAGAGCTGTAAGAATCCACAGAAACCTTTTGCTCAACAGCCCAAACTGTTTTGTTCCTCTGATCAAATTCATCTGCTTTAAATACGTTCTTGTGGTTCTGTGATGAGTCTCACGCCTCCAGAGGATCCGTTTCTGAACCTCAGTGTGATGAACATTTCTCTGGAAGCTCGTCCAGGGGGATCACTGTGTACTCTGCCGCCTTTCCGTTCTCCCTTGGCTGATCTTTGTGCAGGAATGTCTCCATCTCTAGCTCCCTCTGCTGGTTTGAGGAGTCAGTTTTGGTCACAAGCTGGGATGCCTTGCTTGGGCCATTCCACCTGCACAAAAAGGACCAGTAAGAATTTAATTATACACTCAGAGAAGTTAAAGACAAAAATATTGTTTGGGGTTCTTTTTTCTTGATTTTAAAGTCTTACTTGTCTCTGGTGGCGATGGCAACGCAGAGCATTACCAGTGCTGCAACACCAACAACAAAACCAACTATTATGATCCAACCTGGAGATATGGGAGAGTAGAAGTTAATCAAATGCACTTTTATGTTTAATCATGCAGAAATCTGGTTTATTAAATGCACTGTATTTCTGGACTCACCTGGTGTACTGTGTCCTTTGTTCGTGGGTTCCGTCGGACCGGCTCCTAGTTGAACTAAGGACAGAAAAACACAGGTTTAAATCCTTCCATAGGCAATAAAGAAGATATTGTGATAGCGACTGTAGGCATAACTATCAGGATAGGTATGGGATATTTACTTTTAACAGGGACTGGAGGTTCAGGCTTTATCTCTTTAGTTAGGAATGGCATTCCTAATCTTGAAGCTGGATCTGGTCTTTCATTTTCTAGCTGTCTGGGAATACTCTCGTTGAGAGCTGGACTCTCAGTCACTTGGTTTTCTGACATTTTAGTTGTGGTTGACACTGTACTGCTGTACATCCCTGATCCCAATTCTCCGCCTGATCCTGATCCTGATCCTGAGCCTGATCCTGATCCTTCAATGACTGGAAACGTTACTGGGGCCTTAGGTCTGACAGAAGCAGCAGTGGAGGTGGAGGTTGACGATGCAGTGCTAGTTTCTGTGCTGGAGCTAGAGGTCATACTCGAGGTTGTACTGGAGTAATGGCCAAACATCTCTCCATCTCCAGACCCTGAATCAGAACTGTTGGTGCTCAGGAACCCAAAGGTGGAGCTAGAGGGCTCAGTAGTTTGAGAGTGCGAGATGTGGTCAGGGGTGACGCTTGGCTGGGCCTCATTTGGCACTAATGAAGACGTAGAGGTGGACTGAGGGCTTTGGGTGGTGGATGAATGCGAACTTGAGCTGTCAGTATCCCTTGGCAACACTGTAGAGGTAGAGTTCTGAGCATGTGACACACGCGGAGTTGTGCTTGCAAACTTGGGGAAAACGGAGGTCGTGGACTTGACATCATCCCCACTGCACTCAATCATGTCATCCAGCCTGGAGTCAGTGGACGGCTGCTGGGATGCTTGAATGGTTGTGTTTTTTTTGGTTGATTCTGTTGTGCTTGCAGGGCTAAAAGGGGGTTCAACGAGGAAGCCGTCGGTCACAGCCTCGCTGAAGATGTCGACCTCAGTTTTGGCGGGGATCTGGGTCACAGCTAGGACAAGGAGAGACAGAAAATTCCACAGGTCACCTTAAGTGTTTAACTTCCAGCCCTGACATGAGCAGAAAGGAAAGTTACCAAGCCCTCTTGATGTATTACAAAATCGCCACACAGGGCTTATGTGCTTTGCCCCAAATTCTTGTATAAACTTGCGTTATGTTCCTCTTTGATGAGGTGTGGTGAGGGACAGTAATGATTAACCGGGGTGACTAATCGTCTATGAGAGGGTTAACAAAAGAGAGTACGCCTCTTCAAAGCATCAGTTTAAAAAGAGAACACCACACTTTTGACACACCCATTGCAACAGAGTAAACCATGACTGTTTCTATGTTTTCATTGGAAGGAAGCCATTAACGAGGTGCAAGCAGGAAGACAAAACAAGACAATGTATTGTATAATTAATGCAAATATTCTCCCTTTTTGCTCATTAGCACTGTTGTTTCTTTTTTTTTTTTAATATTTCATAGCGTATTACCATAATGAGTAGTGGAAATAAAGTATTTAACACTTAACATTTGCTCAAGTATTGTAATTAAGTAGACTACAATTATCAGGTTACTTAAGTATTTCTATTGTATGCTGCTTTATTCTTCTATTCCACTACATTTCAGTAGGAAATATGTTTTATATTACCCCACTATTTTTGACTGACAGCTATAGCTACAATTTAAAATAGAAAAATTTCAGAAAAAACCAACTAGTGTCATTGAAATTTAAGGGCCTAAAGAGGAAAAATCATTTTTTTAATTTTCAAAAGGAGCAAGGATTAGAGGATAAATAAATAAAAAATGTGTGTGGCAAAACCTGTTTTTTAAACTCCATTAATCATTACATAACCCCTCAAGTTTATCTTGTGACCTCCTGAAGGGGCACGACTTCCTCTAGTTTGGGAACCTCTGACCTAAGCTAATTGACAAGCTACATCTCGACTAGCAACAGAAAAATGCTACTTGTTGCTACGAAAGTATTAAAAATCTAACCATATAATGTATGATATTATCAGTAACTCCTTCTGTGGAACATTTACTCTAACATTTATAATTTTAGATATGTTCGGGAGCTTTTAGCCTTCATATGATAGGACAGCTATGGTGTGAAAAGAGAGGAAGGATGGGGAATGACATGCAGCAAAGGGCCATGGGTTGAAATTGAGCCTGAGGCTGCTGCGGCAAGGACACAGCCTTTGTATATGGGGCGCCTGCTTTACCAGGTAAGCTACCAGGCACCACACCTTTGATACTTTAAATACATTTTACTGATCATACTTGCGTACTTTTACTTAAGTGGCATTTTAAACACCTGATTTGTACTTGTGATGGAGTACGTTTACATGTGTTAGCGGCACTTTTACTTAAGTAAACGATCCATATATTTCTCCCATGTATGACCATGATAAGAAACAATCTATTCCCTTTAACAATCTAAATAATGTTTTTAAAAAAAATGGAACAAAAGAAAATGTGAATTCGAGGATAAATTAATGAAAAGGCCCAAGAATCAAATCACACATCTCCACTTTCCTTTTCTGCCCAATCACGTTTCGCTCCGATGTTGCTCCCTATGAAGTTACCAAGTCGTCCAGACTTGTGTAACACCTCTTTGCCAATCTTTGGTTTCACCTTACTCCAGACACACGCATTAATGCACCTCCTGGAGCAGCTCAGAACATTGTACAAAGATCTCTGTGTGTAATCTGAAGGTGCCAGTGAAACCTGTGCACCGATAATGAAATACTACTCTGGAATTCTTACAGAAAGAGTTAGACCTGAAACATAAAGAGCATCTTAGGTAAGGAGGGGAGTGCTGACTCATGGGGTGAGAAAAGGGACACCATGGGAATTATTGAAATTTCAGAGGTCTGTGTAGAAGAATTGCTGTATTTGTCAGACTGCAAAACCTTTAACTATGGCCCCTCCTGTGGTGGAAGAATGTCACTTTGCCAAAGAAGTTCATCGAGTGAATACACCACCAGTGAATATCTTACATGAGGATTTAACCAGGAAAAAATCTGCCTAGATTTGGGTCTCAATTTCAGAGTGAAATCCTCTGAGACAAACATACATACCTAACATATCTAATAAAATCATATAGATACTAAGCTAAAGTAGTGTTGGTTTAAGTGTTTCAGAGAGATTCACTGTGAAAACTGAAAAAATAAGAGAAAAACTTACTGTCAACAGGTGTTGAGTGGACAACAGCAAGAAGTCCAAGAACAAGCGCAAAAAGAAGATTCCTCATCTTCAAACCAGAAACTTGTGACGCACCTATGGACTGAAGTAGAGTCTTAGCGAACAGGAACTATTTGGCACACTAAACTGATAATGAAGTGGATGAATCATGCGTCGCCTTTTATACACAGCAGGTAGGTCTTACATCAGTACAACAATGTCTGGTGACACACAAACACACACACACAGGAGAGGGCTGGCGCACCTGTGAACACACCCTCTTCCTCACACACTTTCTCACGCTTTTTACTCTCTTCCTCAGACACGACACACAAACACTCAGAGGGGAAAAAAAAATCAAGTTTTTCGGGAAGTTAATTTGTTTTTTGATACTTGTTGCTGGAAGAGCGTGAACAGCAGGAACGATGGTATAGGTTACCTAAGAAATATGGCTGAATGATCACACTTCCCCCTTCAGTTACGTGTAATACAAAACAAAATGACAACTAACGCTGCTTATAAGCCTAAATCTTGCCTTTGCTGCACTTTAATGTTTATCAAGACCATGAATCAACACATGGCAGCCAGGTATTAACAACAATACAACAGAAAATGAAAGCAAGAAGTACTAAAAAAGACTTAATTTATTGCCTTTTTGTTCCCTACAGTTCCTTAGATACATGTTGTAAGTGACAAACATGTGAAAAACAGTGGACCTGACAAAGGTGGAGTGAAGAAAACGGTGTATATAAGCTTAAAGAGATACATTTTTAGCTCTAATATCTGACTGCTTAATGTCTAATGAGCCAAAATTGGTGGAATTTTTGCTTAACAATAAAATAAGAAATGTAGTTACAACCATACACAGTAGGAAAGTAGAACATTTATACATACTTAACAAAGATATACTTACCTTAACATGACAGTCACTAATAGATGCAAATACACACACACACACACACACACACACACACACATACATTATATGTACTTACATACAAACATACATACATACAAACATACTTAACAAACTTACGTAAATGCACACATGCAAACATACATACATTCATACATTCATACAAACACCCATATAAACATTACATAAATACATCCATACATACTTAACAAACTTATATGCACACACATACATACATTCATACATACACACGTACATTTAAGAGAACTAACAAAGACAACATACACAGAGAAACATTAAAAAGAGAAACACAGAGATAGAAAACACCCCAAATGAGAAAACTAGTTAAGTTAACTTATTATAATTGTTATTATCATTATCACTATTATTATTATTGTTATTATTACTACCAGTAGTAGCAGTTGTAGTAGTAGTAGTAGTAGTAGTAGTAGTAGTAGTGGTAGTGGTAGTAGTATCATCATCAAAAATACTGGCAGAATTTTTTTAGATGAAATAATGTTCTTATCAAAGTTCTCAATCAAAAACATCATATTTTAAAAAAGAAAAAAAAAAGAAAAGAAAAAAAAGGAAGAAGAAGTTTTTGCATTCCTGTAAATCTCAGAATGCCATCACCTGGCCTTGATAAACAATTAAGATGGCTGAGGATAAAACGTCTTTGTTAGACAGAGCGTACAGGTCTTACATAAAAAAATGAACAAACGAGTGCAACAGACCATCAACAATCCCCACGTTGTTATATAATGAAGTTCAACCAACGGTTTAATTATGGGAAACAAAGCGAAAGCACTCCGCACACACCGTGTGAAACAGCTTTCATGAAAGTATAAAACCTGATAGCTGACAGTTGGGGAAAATACCCTGGAAACAATTCAAGATCTCACTTGATGACATGACAAATGACATGTGGTTCTGGAAACACACAAAACAATGCTCATCAGTGCTTCCTTGTAAGTTTATATTTCACAGTTCCCACGTCACAGCACATGGGTCTCAACAAAACAGGAATCTCCATTCTTGGTATCATTTCAAAATTTCTAAATGCAAATTTCAAACTTTCAACAGACACATTTTGCCACTCACTCAGCTCAGTATCACCCTCCCTACAGGCAGTGTGCACTGTATATAATGACTGCTGTGATTCGCTGGTATTTGACGGAAATGGATGCGTCACGGCAGAGATTACGCCTCGGGCTATCTGGCACGTTCATGAGATCGAGACAGTTGTCATGAATTACTCAGCGTGTGTGGGTGTGTGCCTGTCCAGTCTTGCACTCCACACCCAGAAAAGGCTCAAGTCTGTCACTGTAGAGAACGGGAGGTTACAATATATTAGCGATGATGCATAACAGGAATAACCTCAAGGCTCTAAACCAAATCTTGCATTCACAAGCGTGAAACAGTCAGCTTTCACTGGCTAGACACTGGTATAATGATTCAGTATTCAAATTATTCTCTGAGTGCGCAGGTTGTCTAGGAAATAGAAGAGGGTCATCACGTCACTTTAAGGGGGGAGTTGAGGAAAAATGTGGGGAAGACAACATAATTAAAAAGATATACAGTTGTTTTCTATATGTCAATGGATCAAACAAACTGCTCTTTAAATACTTGGGTTATAAGAAAACATACTATTTTTCATTATAGCCAGGATTTTTGGGCAGTGAAATAACGGCAGTCGTTCGGGGACAAGGCTGAGATTTAAGTCTGAAAGCTAACTGGCTATGTCTTTCATCATCCCTGCAAACTTCAATGGCTTTTCAGCTAACATGGGGGTGAATCAGTAATGACTGAATTCTCATTTTGGTGTGAGCTTTTCCTTTACATTTTGAGATATCTGGACTCTGAGCAGTATTTCACTTTGGTTGAACATTTTTCATTTTTCAAAAGCAAGCCTCGATATAAAGCTGTGAACACTTGGCCCCAGGTGTAAGGTTTTCCCTCAGAATTACAAGTGCATTTAAATCTTGAAAAGTATAACAGCCTGAATTTCAAAAACACGGTCTGAACACTAGCATTTCTTGCCAAATGCCTCACACCTGAGGAGAATTTAAGAGGATCGATTTTTTCATGTTTTTTTCTCAGGTAATCAAAACACATGCACACCCACACATGCATCCATCACCGCTTTTTCAAACCCTAACACATGACACAGGATTTTCTCTGTGGTCATGTACAATCAAATGTATGAATGGGTGCATGCTGCAAAGCAGCAGAGCACAGGGTCTTTTCAGGGCAGGTCCACTGGGCATGTGCAGGCCAATTAGCAGCCATTGTAAGAGACTCCCTCCCTCACTCCCTCCACCTCGCTGTTATCTCATGTTTCATGGCAGCCACCATTGTTCCCGTCTCCAAAATCCCAGCTCTCTCTCTGTGCCGCTCTCACATCTATTACCACCATGAATAATCAAGAGGAGCTAGTCAGCCTTTATCACATCAGTTCGGCCGTGGACAAATATCCGCTTCAGTTTTCACACTTCTGCATCAGATTCATAAAAACACATGATAGCGGTGATCGTTGCCACCTCAAAGTATTGTTTATTGCTTGATGACTTTCCAATTTTAGCCATATCAGAGAAAGGGTTTTCAGCTGAAAAGGAAATATTGTACTCACTCAAAGTCTGGAAAGTTTATCCTTCATTGTTCACCAAATCATCCTGGATATGTGTATTCTTCATTTTCAGAGATGACACCATAAGCTTCTACATGATTACTCAGTGTAATCCTCATTAAAACTATACATACATATGTTTATTTCATGTCA
>JAPZEB010000001.1:31373656-31385185 GCA_029783705.1 Chaetodon striatus
AGACATTTAGATTCAGTAGGAGAGGTTGGTACGAGCCTTCTGGCCCTGGAACAGAGAGTCCTGTAGTGCTTCCCAGAGGGAAGGAGGGCAAACAGTCTGTGCTTGGGGTTGGAGGTGTCCCTGATAATGCAGCGTGTCGTCCACAGACATTGCCTGTGCAGGACAGTTTTTGGTGCGAGACAGAGCAGATGCCATACCATACTGTGATGCAGGTGGTAAGAATGCTGGCAGTTGGTGCATTGGTGGAAGTTCACCAGAATCTGAGGAGACAGATAGACATTCTTCAGCCTAAAAAGCAGAGCGCATTTACATATTTTAAACAGGGATACACAATACATTTTTTGGGCTGATAGATTATCAGTTGATAATGGGAAATTCATATTATTATTTATCATTTTAATAATAAAGTTATTGCCAATAAACAGAGCCAATAATGTAAAGCTAGATTGCTTTCATAGACTCAACTAGCATAGCATCTACACTGCCAGTAAACACAGAGAGGACGAAGAGGAGCAAGCACAGTATGCAAACTAGAGGGCCTTCTTTTACAGTTGCAGAGGAAGACAACAAGATCGTTTAGAGGTGTACGATCCCTTTTCTATGCTGCCATTACACTGCAGGGTGCGCTACCGTCTCATGATGTACAGAGAAGGGGAGAGAGCGACTCAATGACGGGCTGAGTGAATCAATACGCTGCGTGCAGCTCTATAATAATATCAGAGTTTACCCATTTTAAATAGTGGAGAAAAAAAAGGAAAATCAAACTTGGCAGGTCAACGTTGATATCTTGACGGGCTGTTACAAATAATTCAAACTATGGGAAACACAAAGCCTTTATTTTCATATTGAGGGATGCACTTACTTCATTTACTTGTGTATAATACTTTGACATGTCTGATTTGACCGAATTCAAGCTTTTTTTTATTTCACCGAAGAAGCACTAGCTTAATTGCCTTGTTAACTCAACATAAAACAAATTTAAATCAAACTCCAAACAAACAAAATTCATCAAAACAATCTTGGTTAGTCTTTTTATTCTTAGAACAATCACCAGCTCTGGTTTGGGCAAAACAAACCCTTAATTCAATGAGTTAGATGTGAAAATACGCCGGCACTACATGCTGTTTTTTTCACGCTGTATGTCTCCCCGCTGTCTCTCTTCCTGCTGTCTCTCTCCCCGCTGTCTCTCGCCCTGCTGTCTCTCTCTGCCGGCTGCCCGCAGAGGAGTGGCTCTCACTGGTTCTTTGGATGCAGACCATTAAATTAGCAAAACAAAAAGACAAAAATCGCCCAAAAACAACCCATTGGCGATGTACTCCGCCAATAGCCGATGTATTCATCTAATTGGCCAACCATAATGGCTGGTGTTATGCTATATATTTTCCTATTAACAAAGACCAAAACCAACAATGCATTAGTTTGTCTTTTAATTCTTTCTTACTTCCTGACCCTGTTTCTGGCACAGAGCCTCAAGCCCATTAGTACTTAACTACTGTCTTTGTAAGGGAGTATTTTCAGCTGTGGATTAATACACATTGAAGCCCTAGTGAGTATTTACTGCACAAGGGTAGTGTGTGTAGGACTGATTCAAAACTACTACAGTGTGTGTTAACGGTAATTAAGAAACATTTCACCCAGTACAATAGTGTGGGCCATAGATGTATTTTTATAGTTTTTGGACAAGAATGGAGCTCTTTGGCACAGAGGATTAATTCAACTCTGGCTATACAGACAATACATGTGAGTAGAATAAATTTAGTGTTGGTTGTGATCTTTAAATGGCATTTGTTTACAAGAGGAATCTTCAAAAATATCATATCACTGTTTCCCTCAAGGTGTATGCATTGGTTTTACTGAATAACAGCTATACAGTCAACATTAGAAAGACAGTGCTTGTACATTTAACCATGTGCATTCAGTATTAAATGTCTTTATTCACACTGATATGTTTAGATTGTTAAACTTGATCTATGATAACATGGTTGACAGTTTTGTATCTGTTACAGGAGAAGGAGCATCCTCGCGTACTCATCCCAGAGTTATGCCGACTCTTCTACCAGCTTGGATGGGTGACAGGGACGGGCGGAGGGATCAGTCTGAAACAAGGGTGCGTATGTAAATTAATTTCTTGCACAATATTGCGAAGGCTCAGAAATGACTCACCTTCATTTAACTTTTCTGTTTTCATGTATTTGACAATCATGCCAAAAAAGTAAATTCTTTTGTGGAGATTTTTTTTTAATAACATTTATGTGCTGACAAAAGTGCAGCGAGGCTGATGTGAGGTCAGTTATATCGGTTTTGACAGTGTGTGCAAATCTAGGGTGAAGACAGAAGGCCACAGTTTTGCCATAATGAAACAGAATTCAAACTGAAGGCTTTGACAGGTTATTACAAGCATCTTTGAACTGTGTTGTTTTGGACGGCAACTACAAAGAAAGCGCCACCCATCAGCAAATCCCTGCTTGAAACGGGGAATGGCAGACATTTATTTATTAAGCCAACAGGGGAACTTGATGAAACCCTCAGATGAAACCAAATAAGATTTACTGACTGCCGCCGCTCCATGTATAGTGGTATTTCATTCAGATAGAAAAACATTGTAACTCTAAAATGATCCACAGGAGAATTTCCTTTCATCTTGTTAAAATATTATACCTTTTAGATTTCTATAGAAAATAAGCTTCACTGCAATACTTCAGCTCTGCGGAGCATTATTTCTCCAAATGGCTGATTTTGCCATAGTGATGACTATTCTCTAGTTGTCAGAGTTTTTTTATGGAGTTAAAAAAGAAGTAGGAGACATGTGAAGTCTCAATCTGTGGCCCCAACATCAGTTACATGGTCTAAAAAAATGAGAATAATTTAGTTTTTCTGATAAATTATAGCTCTTTGCACACAGTTGGTGCTTTGAAAGGTCCAGTGCATAGGATTTAGGGGGATATAATGGCAAAATGGAAAATGGCACAAGTATGTTTTCTGTAATATATAATCACCTGAAAATAAGATCTGTGTTTTCATTACCTCAGAATGAGTAGTTTATTTCTACATAGCGGGCGGGTCCTCTTCTATGGAGTCTGCCATGTTGTACGACCGTGTATACAGTGGCCCAACGCAGAAAAACCAAAGACTGGCTCTACACTGGAGCATTCGTGTTTTTGCGTTGGCCATAATAGTCAGCAGCCCCCCACCATGAAAGTGTAGGGAACTTTTTTTTTAACGTGAAACTGCTTTATGCAGTGTTTTTACCGGTTTAAATTACTCTGCGGATAATTTAACTCCTGGTAAATATCTCCTGAACGTCTGGATCTTAAGTCATCAGAGATGAAAGGTGAACACACATCAGCAGGTGCTAGGCTAGCGTCCTGTCTCCAACATGCCAGACAGTATCTGAGAAACACTGATTTATGATGTGAATCTGGTTTATTGAGTGTTTTTACTAGTTTTAATCACTAGGTCCGTTTGTTTTGGAGAATTAGGGTGTTTTCACACTTGGTCGTTTTCAGCCCTCTAAACAGACTCACAGTGGTGACTCAGCATTTTTTGCGCATATGTGAACACACCAAGAGAACTCAGAGCCCTCTGAAGGTACGCTTTGCTCTTGGCCATTATATTTAGCCCTCTAGATCACATGCTGTTGCACTGGGATGCTTGGAAAAACAGATAAAATCACGTTGGCCTGTAATGCTTGCAAGGACGCAAGACGAGGTGTAGTTTGGTCCAGGGAAGATGCTGCACATCTCTAGATGTGGAGTGTAGAATACATCAAATGGCAACAGTCTACAGCACACAGAAACGCTAAGATTTTCCTCCAATTTTAACTTCATCTGAGAGCGAGGGGTTCATAACTGCACTGCAGTGCCACATCAAAGTAAAAACAAAACTATGTAGGCTATAGTGTGAACAGAAAGAGGGCTGAAGCCCCATTAGAGCTGAAGATGATCAGAAAGAGCACTGAGTCCTTTTTTAAAAAGAAGTGACAGTGTGAACAGAAAAAGAACTGATTCCTTTTTTCTTTTGGTTCACTTTTTTGGTGCACTTTAAGAGGACTGTCTTAAAGACCTCTGCAGATAATTTGACTCACAGTTAAAACCTTCTGCTCAATTAACACTGAAGGAAATCTAACTTGGTGAAGTTTCTGCTGGTTGCAATCTACAATCCTTAGCGATAGATTCTGCTAAACCCCCCTAAATCTTACACACTGTTCCTTTAATTTTTCTTCTGGGAACCTAAAAGCTGCTTTATTAAAAAAAGACCATAATATTTACAAAAGAGATTGGATGAAAATATATAGCACATGGATACCAAATAGACAGTATTGTTGTCCTTTTATACAAAATCTAATGAATGTATTTTTATTTTCTGTGAGGGCCGCTCTGAATTTAAAGTTCTGAAGCTTTTTTCTTTTTTCCACTGTTGCTTTGGTTTGACTCAGAAATGACTCAGAGCCTGAGGAGGCCTTGCCGAACCTTGCACAAAAAAAATCAATAGGCTTCTCCTTTATCTGCTGTGTTTGGTGCTATATAAAGAGTACAATAGCTTCATCTTTTGCATGCTATCGGCTCTCAGTATTTATTTTGAGGGGATAAATAAGGCTGTAAATTCAACTCTGAAAATCAGTTGATTTCTATTCTTTATCTCAAGCCTTTTTTCCTTTTGTTCGTTTGGTTGAAGCAATAAAAAAAAAAAAAATTCCAACAATGACTAATTTCTTGGTTAGGGAAATGTGATGTGTTGACACATCACATAGTCATTGAAACGTTATTTACTTTGCATGTTTGCAGTCAAAGGGCGCTCCAAGATGGAACAAACTTATGCTTTAAAAAAAACAAAAAAAAAACCCACTTTATTTTCCATGTCCTTTTCCTTGATATTAATACATACTATGTTGTTTGTTGTATGACAGAGAGCAGATCTACATTGCACCATCAGGCGTCCAGAAAGAGAGAATACAGGTGAGTAAGTTGTAACCACAGTGTCAGATATTGTTCTGCAATAGTTAGGATTACGCAGTATTCAGATAAGGATTAGTGTGCTAATACTTTATCCTTCTGTGTCACTCAGCCAGACGACATGTTTGTGTGTGACGTGGAGGAGAGGGACATCAGCTGTCCACCTGCCTGGAAGAAGTTAAAGAAGAGCCAGTGCACGCCTCTGTTTATGAATGCCTACACCATGAGAAGTGAGTCAATCTAATGCTTACATACACATGCCACCCATACTAAACATCCTTTGCAGACATTCAGTGATTGAACTGATCAGTAATCTGAATGCCACCAAAGATTTTTAATTAAGTCAGTGATAGACTTGTTTTGTCTTGACTCACGCAGCACAAAGAAGAAATGGGGGGGTGGGGGCATGTTTCTAATGTGAAAGGCTGAATGAGATAAGAAACACTGAATGTATGTTCGTGAATGCTGTGATTATGTTCATTTAAGGTGGTACACCATTTTTTCGATAGAAGTGATATAACAAATAGCCATTGACAATAAGCTTGGGCGGTATTACTGTATATACCAGGGTAGTTAGAAAACCTGATGGTATAATTTTCAAAACCAACAAAAATGCAGACGTTCCTCTTTATTTTAAACTCATACGGAGAAGTTGTATTTAGGATGTATTGTATGTAGTGTACATGACGCACCACCAGAGGTCAGTCTTTCCTGAAAACAGGCAGGTTAGCTGAGGAACACGGCGACATTGGGTGGTTAAGGTAATGTTACAGGACTGTAAACAGCCATGTCAGGGTAAAACAGCATATTTTAAATCTAGCTCTCTGAATAAAGAATTTATTGGGACCAAAATAGAATTGGTGATTTTACTAACTAACTAGACAACGAACAAGACCAAGACAGTTTTAGTGAATTTTAGAATTTTTTTTTTTTTTTTTTTTTTTTTTTTTACGACAAGTTTATAAGGCAGTGAAGCTAGTCTAGTCTTAATTCGATGAAAAAGAGAAACTCAAATTTCAAGCGGGATGAAAAAATGGATACAGCCCAAGCCTAGTTTCTAATGTGAAAGGCTGAAAGGAATTAGAAAAATCTGATGCATGTTCCTCAATGTTGTGATTATCGTCACTTAAGCCCTGACCATACAGAAAGTGTAAAGCATTTTGGAGGTTGCAAAACGCGAGGTGTGCCACTCTGCCTTTTTAAAAAAATTAAATGCCACTCGTACAAAAAAACAAACAAACAAAAAAAAAAACGCTTGTTGCACCTTTTTGTTGTCACATCCTTACACTAACCTTCCCGTGTAATCAATCTGCCATTTTTTTCCCTTCACAGTAATTAATAGCTAGTTCCTAAAATGTTGAGCAGCAAATAGTTTGTTGGACCCAGGGAAACGGAGATTTGTGTGGGTACATGAGACCCTAAAAAAAGAGGGTGGATCATGGGGAGTACCACCAGTTGGTTCAGGAGCTTCACCTCAATGATGGCCATTTCTAGGCATATTTTAGGATGACTCTGGGGCAGTTTGACAACCTGCTGTCTATCGTCGGGTCGTATAGCTCTGTGTATCCAGTAACCGCTACCACCAGTTTCTCCTCCATTGTCTACCAACTGTAAACTTGTTGTCGTGACCACCACAGAAGTACCGCCTCTCAAATCATCCGATTGGACAGTTGAAGAAAGAAAGTGATGATGTGGGGCGCCTGTTCTTTCAACTCGAGGAGTTCAGAGCGCTCTGGCAAAAAACGGCAGGTGCCTAGAGCACAGAAACGCAAGCCGCATCGTAATGCAAAAACCACAAGCAAAAAGCTTCATTCTCAATGAAAGCAATTACAAAAAGGTGCCTCCAGCTGCTAAAACGATTTGTTTGTGATCAGGGCCTTAAGGTGGCACATCATTTTGTCATTAGAAGTGATCCAACACATCTATTGAAACCAATGTAGAATCAATAATAGACCCCAAACACAGTCTTCTTTCTTATTTCTTTTATTCAACCACTACATTTTACACACATTTAATCTTTAACACATTTTATTCTATAAACATGAGGTTTATGAAATGCATAGAAGGTTTTTCTTTGGACAAGTTTACACTGATAAAAGTGTAGGATTATGTTCTACAAAAATGAAGGTCCTTCATGTAAAAGTTGTGGTTTGCTGAAGTTTTACATTTAGTTAAAAATCCAGGAAAAATGATATTTAATAAAAAAGCAGACAAAGTTTCACTCAGAAGATAGTTTTAGAATAAAGGCATTATGATTAAAGGTCAGCATTTTAATGAAATACCTCACCACAAAATGATGATCTTGTATCAGTTTCTCTTAATTACTCAACTGTTCTGTCCTGAAATGCCAGGTGACAGTTTGTTTAGTTTGCTTTCTCTGCAGATAATGAAGCCTTTAAATCTAGAACCCCGTACTAACACAGCACAGACTGTGCCAAAGAATTTCAAAGCATGGTGCACCTTGATGTCAGATCATCATCTGTGGGCGGTGGCATGCTTTCTCTTGTCTTGTTACAAATTATCATTTTAGAAACACAATACCAATAGACAAGACTCAAAAATCAAAATCTGCTTTTCCTTTTGCTAAAATACAGGGGCACAGGCAGTTATACACACCCACTCCAAGGCTGCTGTCATGGCAACGCTGCTGTATCCTGGCAAAGAGTTCAGGATAACACACCAGGAGATGATCAAGGGGATTCGTAAGGGCACCTCAGGCACCAACTATCGGTATGTAATCAAGCAGCAAGGATTAGTGAAGTCCAAAGAGTTTCTAAGTATTTTCATCTTTCATTCAAGTAGAGGTTTGTAAAATCTTGTTTATGAAAGTATCTTAGCACTGATAGCAGAAATCATAGCTGCAAGCTCATTGCGTTTCGGCAAAATTCTCTATTTTGAATGCAAAATTAGGAACCCCCGTGATATTTGTAAGTCCGTGGAGTGTTTTTGCTCCACCTGGTCAGATGCATTGCACCAGAGGCAGGACCCCCCTCAACCTCATGTTAGTTAAAAAAGCAACTTTTCACGTTACAGCAACCGAAAACTTTCATCACAGAGATTCAGTAACTTAACCTTGTCCAACGTGAGCTTAAAAGGAAACTACAGCCTTGAATTCTGCTAGTTAGGAGCTTTGACAGTCACTAGAAGCACATTTATGGCCCTTAAAAGAGTCACTGTGTGGATACCTGTTATATCTTGGGTAGTGGCTCTACAATAAAAAAAAAAGGCTCTGTGGTGTGTGCGTGCTGTTAACTACAGTCAACATCACTGTTTGAAGTCCCTAAATATCCCTCTGAGCTGAAAGCACAGATATCAGAAGGCCCGTGTGTTGTTTACTGCCACTAAAAAGGAATACATCTCATTAAAGTACATAATTTTTCCACTCACGCTAGTCAGTCCTGCTAATGCTACTGCAACCACCAGCTGTTTGAAAGGGCTTTGGTGAGCTCGTTTTCTGCTTTTTATACTTGTTGCGTCAACTGCTAGTATAGGACAGTCAAGTCAACACATGTAAAGCCCAGTTAAGACCAAGGATTAACGACGAGACGAAACCGTTAAAGAACGTTGCAGAGAAAAGTCGCAGCGGTGTGAACTGGCCGGTCTGCGCTTGACTTAAGTCGGGGGTTAAGTGTTGCTGCTCAGTGTTTATGCTTATGCCCTCCCCCACACACACACACCAATTGACAGATGAATTGATGCTGTTTTTTTTATATTATTGTGGCGTATTTATTATGAATACAGTCCATCTGATGCTGGTTATGTTTATCCCCGTTTTATCACTACTACAAATGCAACTGCAGCCAGTATCTCACTATTACTATCCTCATTTACATTTTAAGAAGCTGCAATTTATATTCAGCCAAAAAATAAGTCTTAAAAGCTGGAAATTAGAACAGAAGTACAGAGTTGTTGCATGCAGATGATGCACTGTCTCATGTAGTTGCATTGGTGAGAACCAGCAGGTTTTTAGAACATTCCAGAATGGAGCATTGCAGGCCTGTTTCAACTCGTCTTGTTGTGTATCTTTGGTCTGAACTGGGTTTAATAGACCTAATTGTCTTGCCTGTTTAGCAAGGTTATGGCAGGTTGAGAAGATTACTCTGAACCAAACTTTAAAATCCAATCTGACACATACGAGCTAATTTTGAACAGAAAAATCAGATTTCACACTCAGTAGGAATTTTGTCAGAAAAATGTACTGTATTAACATCATATAGCAATAACAATTAATGTGATTATGTACAGTGAAAACATGAATAATTAAATGTGTAGTTCCTCTTTAAGTACTTTATAAACTTTATGATCACAGCGAAACTGTGGTGTTGTAGTATAAAATGGGAAAGAGTGCAAATCAAAACAAGATTAAAAACAATTAAAGCTGTAGTTAATAACTTAAAAAAAAAAAAAAAAAAAAAAAAAGACAGCTACAAAAGCCTTACTCAGAAAACTGTAATTTAAAGCGAGACATTGTCACTTTTGCTGAACAGTGCAGTCTGTGTGGCAATTACAGGATAATGGCAAATTGAATTGTCCCTCATTTCCCAAGATTGTCTTGAGTCAGTTACTTTGAAGTCATTAATGGGGCATCCTGGTGGCCTCGGGGCTTAAAGGCCTCGAACACACCCACATGTGTTATTAGTTATTTTAACTGATTACACCTCTTACTGACTGGGCGCGACATGAACAAGAGAACATCACATTGTTTCAGTTTTTCTCGCGATGAAGATGTCCGAACCTTCAGCCTATTTTGATCAGTTCAAATCGACACTGACATCCCTCGTGTTTCTGTTTCCATTTTCCCTCCAGTCACCAATCAACATGGATGCAAAGAGACTCATTTATGAGATTGAGAAGTGGCACATCTTGTATGATCAACAGCGGCCAAATCACAAAAATGAATCATTCTAGTTGAAGATATCATTAAAACTTATGTTAATTATGTTAGTTATGAAAAAATATCTTGGAGAAATCGCAGCAGTGCCAAACATAACCTTTATTTCCTCCTCATGCTATAACATGGTTTGTTGAATATCTGGGCAATTTTTTGCTCTCCATCAGCCAGAGTCAACTCGCTGTATGTCATGAAGAGATGTCAGACCTTTGCTCCGGCTGAAAGTGGGCAAAACTATGCTATGATGAGCATGACGTTTGCTTTTAGCCCTGCAATAGTAGCATTTTTTTGGCACTATGTCCGCGATTTTCGTAGCGATTTTAGGCCCCTTGATGCCTGCTGCTTACGTCTCATACCTGGTAGCTACTTTTTGATTAAGTTCCAACCTCACCTCAGCACTGTGCCCAAGAACGACCCTAACACACCAAAGAAAAATAAAATAAGAAAATCCAGGCAGAGAGCAGAGTCTCTGCAGAAAAATACACCACCACGTACCTCTAGTGGGTCATAAGTGATGACTGAGAGGGATTACTTCTGTATGAGTCTATACATTGTTTTGTTTTTTAGGAAAATCCTGCATAGTATACCCTTTTCACCTCATTTTCACCATCCAGTTATAGTATTGAAAGCTACTGTGACAGATGGGGACACAAAATGTATCTTTATTATACAACTAAAATCACAATCGAGATCTTTAGTCTCATTTTACCACATGGATATATATCCATACACACTGTCCTCCACCTCCATCCTGATGTGTTTCTGTTCGTCCAGGGCCATGACTGTTACCCGGTGCTGTTTGTGTACGATGGTGCCAAAGCAAGCTTGACCTTTGGGGGCAAACTGGACGTTCCTAAGCAGGCGGCCCAGAAGGGCATCAGTGCCAGGGAACGTTTCCAGAACCTGGACCGTCGGGCCTCAGAGACCCAGAGCACCGACAAGGACCTGAACACCCTGCACAAGAACAGCATCAGGTGAGGAGAGAAAATACAGGCCGCTTCACTGCTGTTCTGTTGCTACGGCAACAGCTTTGGTCTTTACTTCCTGTCAGCTACCAACAAAATTCTTATATCTTGTATAGGTTCCTTGTCAGCTACTGTATCGACAATCCCAACAGGAAATACAAAGAGACCCATTTAGATTTTTATGTTGTAAAGTTTGAAATGGTCTATACTGCATGCTTTAAGTAGATCAGCTTTAAAAACTGTTGGTTAATATTTCAAAGTCAAGAGCAAGTGAGATCTTATTCTGAAAGCCGAGAGCTGTTTCACTTCATTTCATGGCACATAATAGTGTGATAATCTAAAATTTTCCTCATTAATGCAGGGTCAAAATACAATTCTAAATTTGGGAACTCATTCACAGACCACTTTTTAGATTCCCCAAAGGAAAAAAAAAACTTTCCACCTGGCAATAATTTACAATTAAAACTCAATAGTAAGGCTACAGATATTCACAACATAATTTCATTTTTAAAGGCATCATCACAGTCTTTCTTTTTTTTTTTTTGGTTTGCTTTTTAAATATTTTATTGTCTTGTGTCCTTCTAATGCGGAATCTATACTATATATACTATACTGCGTTCAATCAACACCGTACCTATGCCTTGGCCTGACGTCACCTCCCCAGAGATGTGACTCCCCGTCACAGTGACGCAGACCTCCTGTCTGTCTCTGTCAGCTGAAA
>JAPZEB010000001.1:31402266-31412393 GCA_029783705.1 Chaetodon striatus
TGTGTGTGTGTGTGTGTGTGTGTGTGTGTGTGTGTGTGTTATACAATATGCTTTGTCCGTGTAATCAAATTATGCGGATTGTAGACACAGGGTATCTGGGCACCGAGTGGGTTTGCAAGTAACACAATCATAGTGTTCTCACTCTTTCGTCCTTGTTAGCATCTAAAAGCTATTAATTCTGGCCAATTTACAGTTATTGAGATTCAATGTTCTCTATGACTGAATGTGCAAAGGAGGATATTTGCAACAGCATGGGGTCAAAAATGCAGGATCGGCTATCTGTAAAAGGCTTCGGTCCATCAAGCACTACATTTAGCATTACAACATTTAGCTTAAACCTGCATTAGCTGATCAAGCAGAAACAGGGTAACAGTCATTAACAGTCATTTGGAGTCGTGTTTCTGGCCATGTGATGAATACAAGTCCAGGACTGACTCCCTTCTTTGCTTTATCTTTGGTGTATCCTGAGAAAGTTATCCAGCTTTTTAGCTGCTGAATGCTTCACCATGTTCACCGCCTAGCCGCTAACCTTATGGGTGCGTTCTGAATCGCATACTTGTTACTTTTACTTTCAGTATGTGCTGCAGCTGCCCTTAAAAAGTCTGTACTGGTGCATGCAGTATGCACACAGTCGGCACACACTACTTTCTCATAACATTATGCCCTGAACTTTGACCCTCTTGCTTTTACATCTGTTAACCTGGAGATAAACGCCACTTACAGAGTTCGCTAGCGACAAAGCTCGACCTAGAAAGCTCTGCTGTTGTCACTTTATAATGTGTGTGGTTTAACTTTAAATATATGACTGAATAGATTGTAGAACATATTATATTTGCGAAAGTGAAATTACATCTGCAGTTCTCTGTCACTTATTTTTAATAGTTATGTCCTTTTGTTGTTTGTAATATTTATGATTATTTTGTTCACTTAATCAATTAATATTCCTATAATTACTATTCAACTGGTCATCAGTTACTTGAATGCACCGTCATCTGTTATTGCGACTTCTTACAAATGTCAAACAGCTGTCATCTGTTGTTGCTCAGTCGATGTGACATATCTTTCGCGGCACAAAGGACTGTGGGTCAGAACAGGCATCTAGGACTATGGTGCAACAACCATGGATTGAAAATTCATAATAGAAAGAGTGAAAATTGACCTTGTTGGTAGTTCTGGATGTCCTGTTAACAGTTTCACAAATGTCTCTTTTACAGTGGTGGTCTCTGAGGAAAATGCTTTTTGGGCCAGAGGGGATTTTTTTTTTTTTTTGCTGCAATAACGCAAATGGCCACTGGGAGAAATTGGAAACAAGGCAAAGTGGCGTTTCTTGGGGCCTGAGGTGCCCTTGAAAAACAGTAGCAAGCAGATAGCAGGAGGGGAGGAGAATGCCCGCTGAAATAACGAGCCAATGGCAGGTTTATACCCACAGGCTATTGAATCAGACTAGCTCTCTGGTGCTGGGAAGGAAGGGAAGAGTATTTATTTATTTATTCTTTTTTTTTAACAGCTTTCCTACACACAGCAGCTGCCTGCTGCATCTGGAACTGTCGTTGATGAGAGAGAGTGAACCAAAACTGTAAATTTAAAAGCAATAGAACCAAAACAATGAGCAGAAAAGTGCTGAAATGCTCTGCAGAGCTGAGCGGAGCTGCAGAGTTTGGTGATAATTCTCTGTGGGTTTGTCACTACCAGCAACACCTTTCACAAACACATTTATTTGATCCATATTTTAATTAAAAAAATATTAATTACAGCAGATTCAAAGTGCTAAAATGTGATTACTTGATTAGTCAGACAGAAATGTCAGTTATTTATTGAAAAATAATGGAAAAAGATTAGTTTCTTCCAGCTTCTTAAATGTTTGAAAAAACATTTTATATCTGTAATTTAAATATATCTTTGGGCTTTAGACTTTTGCTTGGAAAAAACTAACAACTTAAGAGTTCACCTTGGATTAGGACATATTATAGAGTAAGAGATCAATCAATTCCCCAGAAAAATAAGAGCTATATTAACCAGTATAGAAACTAATTGTTTGCTACGCCAATAATCCTTTGTTTTTTCTATCAGCTTCTCAGTCCATCCATTATCTACGCACCCTTCAGAGGCAGGGTTGACAGAAAACCTTCCCAACCAGGAACCAGAGCATCCCTGCAGACACAGGGAGAACAGAGAAGCTGCACAAAGAACCAGACAGCTAAAGGGATGTAACCCGGAGACCCTCTTGCCATGAAGCACCACCCATGAATCTACTGTACACTGTATGAGTAAATCTATTTGCATATATCCTAACTGCCATTTCAAAATTAGGTATTGGATTTATTAACCAAGTATATTGTTTGAACCCTGGGAATCCTCCTCCTGACTCATTTAGCCTCCTGGGCATGTGCGTCATTCACCTCCCCCTCATCACCTCCCCCAATTGGAGCTCAAGGTTCTGTCATGCAAACTACTTTTTGCCAAATCAAATTTGAATGGATTGGAGGGATGACAACCATTCCCAGTGAATGGATTTGCAAGGGACTTAGTTCCTTCTTGGCACACATCCCTGCTTCAAGAAGCAGCCACAAGACAGAGCGCCTATGCAGCTGCCGCCGCCGCACATCTCTGCTATCACAGTTGAAATATTTCATATTTCTGCAGTGTGTTTCATACATAACGTGATTGGATACATCCAGTGGAGATCTGGCAGACTCGCTTCTAATCTAGTTACCGCCACATCTGGATTAAATGAACCGCGAGCCAAGTAGATGTAGGATGATAGACTGTTTTACACATATTTTATTATCAAAGCGGAACCTTGTTTATCTGACATCTGAGGAATGGAGGCTGTTTTCTCCAGTGAAATGATTGGATGACTACATTATTACATGAGTCCTTACTCTGAACCTCAAAGGTAAAATGGTTTATCCTAGCATGTAATCACAGGAAAGAGCTGCAGTGTGAGTGATTTAACAACTCCTCATCTAAAACAGTTTACAGAGGGCGGACTGTGATTGCTTCTGAAGTCAGAGCTGTTGCGGCAGCCAGTGGTGTCCAGTTGTGCACGGCTGGTACTTTAAGGTTTGAGCGAGCTGACAGCTTCACTGCTGTTCTGCAGCACAACATGACAGCAATATGTTAGCCCAGCTTAGCTGTCATATGTAGATCCCATAAGCATGTGGCCGTCCCACAGCTTTCGCTTTTTTTTTTTTCCTGCTTGTTCCCGCTGCATCCTTGGATTGCTGTTAAATGTAGCTGTTGGAGGTGCCCTACAAACAGTTGGCTGGGAACATGATGATTTTTTGATGCCCTCTGCTGGCGCCTTGTTGTTGCTAATTGATGCTTGTGGAGTCCTATTAATAATACTGTGATTCAAAGGAAACTTCACTGGGAGACTGTAGAAACAAACAGCAGAGCGACAAAGGCAAATATTTTTATATCACAAAGGCATTTCCGTCATCAGCGCAAGAGAAAAGAGGTGTTTTTGAGCTCTTCTGCAATTACATTGTGTTCATTTTATCCAAAGCTCATAACTAAGCTGAAATTGAACTCAGCAGTGCCGTTGCCATGGAGTTGTCGCCTCAGCAGAGCGGCATCATGAGGCAAATTAGGCAGTCAAAAGTGAATCTTCAGACTGAATCCTTTCAAGGTGTGTATTATCAAACTTCACTGTTTACAGCTTAACAGAAAAAAATCATTTTATACTTGATATATATAAATTGCAATGTGTGTAATTTGCTCTCCATATTGAGGTTTAAATATTTATCCTTAAGACCATCTGGTTTTTTAGATTTGAGGTGACCACTGGTGACATCAGTTCAGCCTCATTTCAGCCACAGCACCCTATCTGCTATGCCTTTGTGTTGCCAGAGGGATTAGCTAAGCCTGTAAGTGGGGACTGGAACAGAACATTACATCCCTATTGTTTTGGTCATGTTATGCATTTACAGAGAGACAGTACATAATAAAACACAACAGCTGGGCAAGCAAAGCATCTATCAGTATCCAAGGTGATGGATGTTTTCAGCACATTGCCAAGTACATCCCACAGCTAACCTTTTCATTTATAATCTCCCCTCTAATAGTGCTGAAACGAGCAGTCGATCGGTCAATAAGTATTCAGGTCATTGATTGAGAGCAGTTTTCCTAATATATATAAATTGTGTAAAGCTGCAATAATCAATATTTTCATATTAAAAATAGACCTTTAATGTGAAGCCCTGCGCTTGTAGTGATAAACCCACAAGAGTTATCACTTGACTCTGCAGTTCCTCTCAGCTCTTTAGGCTAATTGTTTTGCTTTTATGGCCCACAACTTTACTGTTTAGGTTCACTCTCACTGCCCTCATAAAACCAATTTCCAGCAGAAGCAGGCAGCTGTTTTTTTAGTGAAACAGGTCTTTTCAAACCCACTGTAAGCTACCTGCCCAGCACCAAATGAATGACAGACAAAGGTAGCAGCTAGCATGTGGACATGGTGGAGCAGTTAGCAGCTTCAAAGCCAGATATTTGTTGCCAGTGTTGCTTCATGTCTGCTGAATGTGTAACCAGGCAACTGCACATCTGCAAACTCTGTTAGCTAATAATTTGTCATTGTTGTGTTGACAGTTAAGTTACAGTTATTTAATGATGCTGTAAGTCATTTATAAAGCAAGTCGTGCTGTTTCAACTTCTCAAATATTAAGATTCACTGTTCTCCTCTGTTTCATACCAGTGTGTTTTAAACTAAATGACTTCTTATGAGTACTCATTGCAGCGTTATTGTGGATCTCTCTCAGGTGTAGGTGTAACGGCACTGGTTTGAGCAGCTTGATCTCACAAAATAACTTGAGATGACCATGATCTCTTAACACTGCATTACATGGTGGTGGCACATAATGTGTTACAATTACATGACAAATGTCATTTTTTAAACAAAACACTGCCTTTTCTAAACCTAACCAGGTCATTTTGGATACTAAACCCCACTGTGTTGGCACTTTGTACTTTAACCAGTTCAAAACCCCTGTCTATTCCAACGGACACAACTTTTGTATGACGTATAGGTCTATGTTTACTGTCATTTGATTGCACCAAAATGCCCAGACTTACTTGATATACCAATCACAGTGTTCTACATCATCTTAAGTAGACTGCAGTGGAGCCACGCCCCCTTTTTTTAACAAGCATGGCTTAATATAAGGCTAGATGGAAGCACAAGGTACATTTCAATCTATTAATCATGCTGCTAAAGGACATACGTTATAACACATAATTAATTAATAATTTGTTTTTGCTTATTAAATAACAAGTGCATTTAGATTAGAGATCCACCATACAACATTTTTTTCTGTGTGTGTGTGTTTGGAACACAATTGGGCTCTGAAGATGTTACCGCCACGTAATGCAGTAAGAGGTCGTGGTCATTTCACAAATTTTTGTGAATTTCTGGGGACTTGGGTCGGGAACTGAAGAGTTGCTGGTTCAAGTCCCCATAACGACCAAGCAGCGGCACCAGTTCAGCCCCTGGGCACTGCCTATATGCCCTTAAGCAAGGCACTGAACCTACAACTGCTGGGGGCGCCCATCCATGAGCAGTCCCCTCACTTTGACGTGTCTTCATTTAATGCATGAATAGGTCCTGTTTGTGCATGTGTGTGTATTTCAGGTCTGTGTGTATATGACAACAGCGTAAAAAAAAATTTCCCCTAGGGGATTAATAAAGCATATCTTCTGGATTAAGGCAGGCTGCTTTGAGAAAGGGGCACATGCATTTGTGTAAAAGCTAAACCTCTAGTTTGTAGGGACGAAGAGAACAGGACGGACGCTCTTAGATTATTGAAACAAAGCAGTAACTACCAGTTTCAATAACAAACTGCAACTCCAGACATCAATTAAGGAGTGTCCCTTTAATAATTAATAGAAAAGAAAATGCTTGCTGACAAGAATGCTGCAGAAAAACGTGTGCTATGAGACAACAGAAGCATTTGAGTGCGGCGTCTTCATTAGCCTGTCTCAACCTCAGTGTGGGTAATTAATGGAAATACTAAAGCAACACTGTCACAATAGAGATGACGAAGACAGTCAGGCAGAGCAGAGGTCCGGTACAAAGGAGTGTAGGGGTGAGGAACATCTCTGTATCACACCTTTAATTATACGAAGTAAAAGCTCTATCTCTTACACATTCACCTTCTTTACAGCTTCATGCCTCATCTTCAACAATTTAATTGTATCGAAAGTAAACTATGACTCTTCCCTATCGCTGAGTGCTATGTGTGAAAAAACACTCCTCTGTACACTATTAGAAATACACGCCTTACTTACCCAAAAGTGACATGCACAATCAAAACCCTGTCGCACACAGATTGTGGCTGATATTTGCAGTTTTGCGATGTGATTCCAGATTGTTTGTAGCTTGCAAAACCACAAATGTGCCAAGGGACTGCAGAGAAGCTGCACTCGCTATCACAATGACTTCTTGTTGCTATTTCATTTGCAAATATATGCAAATCCTCTAGACACTTTATATTTGTGTAATTTCTGCTCAAAAGAAAATGTCCACTTTGTTGTATTTTGGATTGCATTGTTTGCCCTACTTTCCGCCACACCAACTTGGCATGCTGAAGCACTCAGCACTAGCCCACAGTGTCTGGCAGGGACGTGCGTCTAGTTCACGTTTCTGTGAGCCTCCCTGCCAGTTATGCTTTCTAGGGCCACAGTCAAACACAGAGGGACGGGGCCCTCGCTATCCAAGCTCACAGCAAGATCTGGAGTGTGATCTGCTCCCTGCCCGCATGTTTTTTAACTCTTGAATTAATGAGCATGCGGCAGGATTCATCATTAGGGCTTGTTTGTGTCAAGTGTTTTATAATAGCAGTGATCGCTTGAGACCAGCTGCTCCAGGAGCATGTCGACACACTCGGAAAGTAAATTTGTTTCGCATATTCATTACTAACATACTAAGTCCATATTGCTATGCAACTTGGCAAGTGGTCGTTGAATCATGAAACACACAGGCTTGCATATTCCACAGCAGTCAGAGTGGGGATGAAATATAGATGACTGTCAGATCTGAGCACCTTTCTGGTGAAAAGGGAAGCTGTGTAAAGGTTGGTGATAGAGAGGCTAAACAACTTTGCTTTGACGTTAGGGTTTTGAATTGACATCACCTACTAGATATTAAACACGCAAGATGTATTACTATCACCCCAGCCTCTGGAAAAGCCAGCCACTTGTTAATTCAAACAGCAAGAGGTGTGCCGATGATTATCTTTCTTCCCACAGAACGTGAATAATAAAAAACTAATTCATGAGCTCACAAAACTCAAAGGTCCGCAGCCTCGCTGGAGTAACACAAGAAGGGCTGAGCGCTACAAATGCCTGCGAAGCTGAGGTAATAATTTAGACGTGCCGCCAGAAGACAGATCTTACTGAGCTCTTAGGAAACCATGACGGCACCTCATCCGTCATCTGTCATCCTCCCTTCAGCCCATCTCCTGGGCCCGGCTGGAGAGCATCCTCCGTCTCTCCCTGCCCACATAGACAGACACATACAGCCTCAAATATGATGGATGAGGGGAGCGTGCACACCAGCCTTACTCTTTCAACAGAGCATGACTCCATTTACACCTACAACATTACCAGCGAGCACTGTGTGGCTGGTGGAGCCCAGTGTTGTCCTTATCCTGCCCAGTTTTACGAACAAATGCAGACAGATGTAGGGCACACTTGGCTCCATCTTCACTCTGCGATTCTAGTCGTAAAGCTGCTGTTAAAGTGGATGCAACCGTTTCAAAGAGCTGGTGCCATTAAGGAGGAAAAACATGTATTAGCATATTAAAATGTTCCTTCCGGCACGAGAATAAAAAAGTTAAAAATAGCGAGTCACAGGGAGCTCTGCATCACGCTTATTTGACTATAATCTGTCATGAAATCATCTTTGGAAGTATATAGCCTGGGCTGAGTGTACTACTGTTTAATTCAGTTGAGTTTAGGCCAACGACTGTCAGAAATGTTTTGGATCTGTTTTTTTTCTTTAAATGA
Organism: Chaetodon striatus; assembly: GCA_029783705.1. Lineage (NCBI taxonomy): Eukaryota > Metazoa > Chordata > Actinopteri > Chaetodontiformes > Chaetodontidae > Chaetodon > Chaetodon striatus. The sequence goes on from JAPZEB010000001.1 coordinate 31,410,271, forward strand.
GAAAAGTCACAACAGCCTGTATTTTGGTACTTTAGTATTTAAAGCTACTTTACTTTAATGTCCTCAGCCCTGTCAAACTCAGAGAGACTTTTTTTGAGAAAATATGTCGTGAATCATTCTCTACCTTTTAAATAACCATAATTATTTTTTATGCAGTTGACAGCTGTTATGATTTCTCTCTCTTAAGAAGCCATGAGATGCACACTCTTTTCTTTTTTTTACAATAAAACCTTGTTCGGCTTTGCTTTCAGGAAAATTACAAAGTTATTTTACAGTTTCTTAGACGACACACCTGTCAAAGCCTGTTTCATATTTAATGTTTGCTTTAGTCCTCATTTTTCTGAAGCTAGCAGATTTCACAGGTGCTTCTTTATGTAAAAGATGACTGCAAGTGAATCTAACAAAGGGCACAGAGTGATGTTTAATTACTGTACTTGTACTGTGTGTACATTTGGATGAGTCACTTCTGAGTCACTTAACATAAACAAGATACAAAAAAATAACTTTAACATTAGAGATAGACATTATTTAAATGTGTGAAGGATTCAGTGGCATCTAGTGGTGAGGTTACAGACTGCAACCAGCTGAAACCTCTCCCGTGTGCCAAGCGCGTTGGAGAACTACAGTGGCTGTCACAGAGAGGTGAAGGGCTACATAGAGCCAGTTTTTGGTTTACCATTCTGGGCTTCTGTAAAACAACATGGCAGACTCATAGAAGAGGCCCCGCTCATAATGTAGATATAAACGGCTCATTTTAAGGTGACAAAAATGCAATGATTCTTAGTTTCAAGTGATTATACACTGATAAAAACATAGTTATGAATATTGTATTGCATTTCTGCCAGTGTATCCCCCTAAATCCTACACACTGGGCCTTTAACCCTTTTTAATTAAATAGCACCACAGCACTTTGTATGTGAGATCCTGAGACTTTCACATGTGCAAATGCATCCCACTCCTGCAACTATTCCTGAACTCTGATGATTCTAATTTCATTTTGGGAGACTTTGGAAAGGCTAAAATTCTCCACAAGTGTGTAGGCCTAAATGTATCATAGGAGAGCCATAAGCCCCCTCACTGTGTGTGCATATTTAATTTATCTCATACTTTGCATGTGAAACCATGGTGATGTGTTGCTTCAAGAACAAACTGTGCAACAGTCAAGGACAGCCTCTTTCTGTTTTCATATTTTCTCATATAGTTTTGGGGGGAAAACAACTGATGAGAAGGGTGAAACTTTTCTTGAACAACTTTACCCTCGTCATGGCAATATACAATAGAATATATATATATCTATATATATATATAGAAGTATTCTTTGTTACAAGGCAAATTTAACCGGTGAATTTTGAAAGGGCTTCGTCAGTAGTGATTTTTTTTCCTTAAATGGCAAAGCAATCCTTTATGGAAACATGCAAATCACCACCACTGGAGGCGAAACAGCAGCTATATCTGTATTTTTAGTACATGTGGTGTGAGGTTTTAAACACCACAGCAAAAAAACAGAGGAACTTCACACCAGGCTGGAAAACAGCACTACACTGTTCTCTATGGTTGAAACATTCAGGTCTGTTTCACCACTGTCCACACCCAGCATCACTGATGGGTGTGCTCAGAAGAGTGCTTTGGGGTACAGCGTCGATACCTGACCCAAGGCCGATGGAACCAGTTGGGACCCAACAGGCCAGGCCAGGTTGAGACAAATATTTACAAATTGATGTTCTGGTTCAGGCTGGGTTCAGCCTACTCGACATGGTGCTTCCAGTTCCTTTTAATGGACATATAATGCATCACATAGGCTATTTCAAGCGGTAGATTTCCCTGTATTGCTTAGCTCAGTGGTTCCCAACTGGTGGGTCGTGGTCCAAAAGTGGGTTGCAGGTCCATTCTGAATGGACTGCAAGCGACTGAAATGTGTAAAGTTTGTAAAAAACACACTTTATTTTGAAAGTGAATTTCTGGCACAGAGCTTTTATTCTGAAGTACCGTTGCCTGCTGGAGAATAAGTGACCAACGGACAGCTACTTGACAGACACAGCAAACTCGCTCGACAATGTAGCCAAACGCAAGTATGATGCTGAGTGAATTAAACTGTCCTGACCTTGAACTAATGACTAAGGAGA
>JAPZEB010000001.1:31412493-31422798 GCA_029783705.1 Chaetodon striatus
AAGTATGACGCTGAATATTTTAAACTCTGTGGACCCTGAACTAATGACTAGGGACAAATCTGGACCCCATGGCTGGAACAGTTGGGAACCACTGGCCTAGATTACATTAGCTGTGCTGGGCTCGGGTTGGTTTGGACCTACAAACCAAAATGCCTAAAGGGTTCAGGTCAGGCTCGGTTACCACTCTCTCAGACCCCAGCTGGGACAGATATAGCCCATGAGGTCTGTGCTGCACCCTACTGTATGGCACCTGTAACCATACCCAACAGTGATGTCACAGTGTACTGACCCACCCTGGAGTATGCTTTATATCACAGCGAGAACTTCAATAATTATCAGAGGTTGTGTGTAATAAGTGTGTAAAGTTAGGGAAACATCATGTTCATGGAACACTTGTGTCCTGGTTTAAAAGAGTACTTCACCCCCAAAATGATCATTCATATATCAGTAACTCATTCTGTGCTATGTAGAATTAATGAAGAAAACATTTACCTTGCATGCCTCCACGGTGGACAAATCCAAAAAGGCGAAATTCTAAAGAAATTGAAGAAAAAGGAGGTGAGGTTAGCAACAGCAAAACTATGTCAAAACATCACCATAAAAACTCTCACACAACTCGGCACACAGGCTCAAACGCCAGAGAGACGGACATTTTTCAGGGCGTCTCTCAACTTAGGAATGCATCAGCGTGCACCGCATGTCATGTGACGAGGACCAACCAATCACAGCTGACAGATATTTCCTTTCTTCCGTAAATATCAGTCTGTGTAAATACGGAGAAGTTGATCATTTTAGTGCAAGGCTGCCAGAGCTTTACATCTGTCCCACGGACAATAGGCCTACACACAAACAGCACCTGGAAGAAGATCAGCTCGCACTCATGATTTCAGGTAAACAGGCTATGATACAGTGCTGGTTAGGGTTACTTAGTAACCCGATACGCAACCTGCTGCTGTGCTCTTGAAAGCTGGCACAGAAAAGGCACCCAGCGCCTGACCTTGCATTTTCCAGGCGGTAAAAGACACGACATATGTGCGGCCGATATGTGTTTTAGGTAGTCATGTTATAGAAAAAATGCATAGTTTTGATGTCGTTAAACACGGCCCCCTTTTACTCCAATTCATCGAGAATTTTCTCTGGTTTTGGATTCTCCATTCACCATGGAGGCATGCAAAAAAAAAAACAGTTTGCCTCACAAATTTAATGTACCATCAGGTGAGTAATTGAGAAAAAATTATCATTTTGTGGGTGAAATATTCCTTTAAAGAAACCAGTGCTGAGGCTAGTATGAAATGGGATATGAACTGTGGTCTCCTGAGTGATAGTCAACCTCCTCCCACAGACATTTTGTGACAACTGATACTATTTCCACCCATGCTACCTGGAGAGGACAATCATTACTCTGATGACTGCGAGAGGTAGCTTTTCAGGAAAGTGTAAAAGTAGGTAGGTTGTTTTAAGAGTTGCAACAAACAACAGCTGTCATTTTCTTTTTGGTGAAGACTGTCCTCAAATAACTGCATCTGCTGACCCCACGCTCGTCTTTATAGTTGGATTAATCACTGGATATTTATAAGGGAAACAAAATGGCAACAATCCACATTTTACATTAGAGGCATCACCATGTCCGGAGATGATGAAAATGCTGTCAAATCCGTGGGTTTGTTCATCCACAAGCGAATAAAACACTGTTGCACTGAGACTGTATGTCATCACCAGCACCCACTACTAAGGAAACAGAGCGTGTAGACAACAAAACACACAAACCTCTTCAAAGCTTTGCACATACCACATTAGTCTGTGTCCAAATCAAAACCACTGTAAGTCAATTCTTTTTCATCACAGCAGGTTTTAACTGGTAGAATTTAGCCTTTTATATTTTAAATGATTTTATTGCTAACCCAATGAAGTGTTTCTTTTTACTGTGAAACACCAAACGGGGAGCTACGGGGAAAAAAGAGAGTTTTTCTTTGGTAAAAATGTTCACCAATTAGCCTTTGCAGGCTGTTACATGATTGCGAATCAGTACCACTTAATTTTTTAAAGGAGTCAGAAAGGTTCACAACCACTGGCTTAATGTAATAAATATGAATGTGCAACGTGTAGTTAAAGGAATACTCTCCTGATTTTCAATCAGCTTTGAATCATTAAAATGTGGGTAGTTTGTGTAAATTAAACATAGTAAACTTCCTATTTCCTTCCATCTTACCAGCACCCTGATCTCCCCGCTCATCTCTTAGATCAAATCTGCCCCATGACGCAAACGGTGATTTTCATTGGCTCTACGGCTGTCGCTCAAACTAGATTGGACTTTTTTGTATTTTTATTTGCCTGCCACCACCATGGTCGTATAAAGAGAACTATGAAAGTTTCTCAGTGGTGCATGAAGCTAAAAAAAGCTTGATTTCCACACTAGCTGCTAGCTAACTTTTGCTAGCCAAGCAGCTCACTTTCAGTTAACCCCTTCACTTACTTGAATGGGGATTAAATGACTTTATCGTTTGTCTCTTTCGAACTTTGGAAATGTTATTGACAGAAATGGATCAGATCCAGATAGTTAAATGAGTCATTTCACTGGGATTTTGACACTCAAAAAATATATAATCTTTTTCACAATGTAGGTCTTTGGGAAAACAACTTTTTGGGTCCCATGGCATCATGTGACGGACCCAGATGTTGTAATTCCAAATTTGGCCACCATGTCAAATGATTTATGCGTTTTAGTAGTCACCATCCTATGTTTTTGGAGCCAGAAGTAAGAGGCTGGCGCTGTGGAGGAGCAAAGGGTGGATCTGACTGAGAAGCCAAGGGCACTTTCTGCATTTTTGGCCTGTCATTCAAAGTGGCCCTATCCTTATTTATGCGTAACTTTCAGGTAAGCATAAATCAACTAAAAAAAATCATTAGCTACAAAGCCCAAAAACGTTTTTCGTACCAGGCTGTAAGCATGTTTATGTCTGCTGTAGAGTTGGGCATTCTAACATGAGGGTCTATGGGGCTTGTCTCACTTCTGGAGCCAGCCTCAGGTGGCTGTTTAAAGAACTGCAGCTTTAGGCACTTCATTTTTGTCATCATTTTTCAACTCTGGAAGTTGTCCCTTGGTCAAAATGGCCAAGCTTGCATTATGTCGACCACCAGTGGTATTGATACTGGTCTGGTGAAGCGCAGTGCAGTCTGGTAGTTGCAGGTTTTCTTCCTCTTGAGCAGAATCAAATGCGACAGGCCCTTTCCCTCTGTTCTCTCTGGTCATATAGCACCAATTTCAAAAGTATTTGCATCTTTCTCCTGCATATCCAGCCAGGTTTTATGACAAGACCATCTCTCTAGCAGTGAAATACTTCTTTAAGGCATTGCCATTGCTTAATAAATATATATCAGTGTTGTGGAAATAAAATCTGTATGTAAATAAATTACTGATGCGCAGCCAAGACTGAGTCAAAACCCAGCTGGCTCCTTTCCAAGACAACATTTAAATATTAGATCGAGATTGTGACTGAGAGGAGAACTCTACGGCTCTGAAGTATCTCCACAGATATGTTTACTGGAGATGCGAACGGCGAGTGTAATGTGCTGTGACGTAAATGAGGAATGTCAGGTGGTGCAGTTATGTAATGTTGATTCTTCAGGTGTTTTAACAAAGTGAGCAGAATAACAAGTATTTACCTATGTGAATAATTTTAGCTACACAATAAGAAATGAGGCATGAAAGTGTGCTGTAAATGAAATAAAAAAACTAAAGGTATTTGAGTGAATGTGCAAATTTACATTAGTTTTATATACACAGATATATGAGTACATAATAACCTAACTGCTTATCTGATTTAATGTGTGTATACTAAACCGCCTTCCTCTTCACATTATGATATCATAATCCATCCCATACTTTAGTAATAATCCATTGTGCATATTTTTGTTACCTCCTGGGTGAATTGAGCGAATACTCCCACTTTGCCTTTATTAATTTGGAGCTAGGAGGGTCAGTTTTATTTAATTTGAAGGTCTGCCATTTTCACTGTTCATGTCAGGAAAACACACAAGATCTAACCCGTTTGTCTCACACAACACAGACTCCACCGATTACATAAAGTAATAAAAAAGCCAAATGCATCTTACAGGGGCCGCTTGAAATTAACATAACTGCATCTAAATCAAGTTTTTCTGCTTACAGTGATTCTGAAAAATGGTGTTTCCTCACTCTCTTGCCACAGATTTGATCAATTTCTTGTGCAACATCCTGTCTGTTTTTTACTATTGCTTCCCTGTTTATTTAGATATTTATTTCTTTACCGTTTTCTATTTATTTATTTTTTTGCTGATCCTGCTCCTATCGATTGGCTGCACTCTGTTGCAGCTGAGAGGGATGGGTAGGTGGTGCGTGGGCGTTTTATGATCCGTCCTCATCCTCTTTCCATCCTGTAAAGTGCTTAACGACAATCAATCTTAACTCCCCTCCTTAGGAGATAACGTCGACCATGAGGTTGGTATTGATTTGTGAAGAGGCCTCCAGGTGGTCTTTAGTCATTCCACAAACCTCACCTACCTGCCGACACAGAAAAATACTGATTTAGAAGGAATCGAGTAACCCAGGAGACATAACCTCTATTAATTAAATTAGTTGGCTGGTGAATGGAGCAGTTAGATTAGTTGGTTACATAATGAATTGTGCTGCCTGTCTGATTGTCACATAGATTTATGCCCCAGTCACCATTTGGAGGTGAGTATATCCTTCTTCTTACATTTGAATTGTGCTCCTGTATGGCTGCTCGGCTCGGATTATGGCACAAAAGACTGTAACATCAGATTCCGTGTATCGATTAATGCAACCACCTGATCATATCTGTCACCCATCAGCCACTTTATAGGATTTCAGACGAGAGAAAATGGTCCTGTTAGGGTGAAAATTTTATCGTCAAGACAACTAAAGACGGCTCACTAGTCCCAGATCTTTTTTTTTTCCAACATTGATTTTTTAACACAAATTTGTCTGGCGTCCAGAACAATTTTTACTGAAAGATAAGATGCACAGTTCGGTACGCAGGTACAGAGAGATCAATGTTGCAGGAGACTAGCGCGGGTTGGAAGAGGCAATTCTACAAATGGAAGGTCACTGCTTCGGTCCTTTATGACACCCGCTGTCCATTCTGATTAAGGAAGACATTGAACTGCCACTGCAAGAGCACTGCCAGTATCTTAACCTGCAGTTCAATCTTTACTGTGACAAATACACGTTCGTCTGCCTCTACTGAATGTGGAGGGGAACGATTTTCTCCTTACATTTAATTGATTATGTGGGATACTGTGGAGGTTATGGGATATAAAACTTTTCTAAACCTTCAAAACTAAAATATTACTTCTATCTGAAGGGCATTAAATCTTTTGAAGGTACAGAGTGTAGAATTTAGGAAGATATATCCACAGAAATGCAATGTAATATTCATTACTATGTTTTCTTTAGTGTAAAAACACCTGAAAATAAGAATCACGGTGTTTCTGTAACCTTAAAATGATCTGTTTATATCTACGTAGGAAGCAGGTCCTCATCTACGCAGATCGTCATGTTGCACTGCCATGTTTCTACAGTAGCCCAGAATGGACAAACCAAACGCTGGCTCTAGACAGGGCCATTAGCGTTTTCCCATTTGCCAGTGTTTAGCAGCCTCTCTGTGACAAGTGTCAGAAAAACACTTATTTTTGACATGAAACTGCTTTATTCAGTGTTCTGACAGGTTTAAATCACCAGGTACATTTGTTTTAGAAAGAAAGAGACTTCTGCAGATAATTCAGCTCCTAGTAAAGCCTTCTGAACAACTGGATCTTGAGTTACCAGAGAAGAAAGGTGAGCACATATGAGCAGGTGCTGGAATAGCAGCTGGTCTCCAACGTCATCAGTAAAATAATCCACACGTTGTTAATAGGCTCCCGTTATTATAAATGCAACACTTCGGTGTTAGGTGACCTCATCAGTCATTAACTACTTTTTACTTCGGTAGCAGAAACAAAAAAAACAACTACTGTCACATATAGCCTGGTGATACCTACACATAATGTAGGTCTCAGCTGATTACAGAGTATCGTTTACATCCCACATGATTGACATTTTACTCTCGCAGTCCTAGACACTTTCTGCACTGTTTCATCTGATGTGACATAAAGCAGTCTCCTTCATTTATAGTTCTGATGATCTCTCTGGTAGTTAACACCCCCGCCTTTTTCACATGAACACATTGTGGCTGGATAGGAAAACCCAGAGATGACTGAGCTGATACCCAGATTAATAGCACCTGTTGTCCAGACGGCCAATGTTAGGGTTCGTCAAGCCAGATAACGAAAAAATATCCTGGGTGAGTCGAACCGGCTTTGTAGTACAGGCCTCTGGTCTGTTTATTTAAGAGAGGAGGAGACCTCTGCAGATAATTTGCATCATGGTAAAATCTCCTGAACATCTGGATCAGAATAAGGTGAGCACACCAGCAGGTGCTGGGCTAACAGACAGTCTGCACAGAGGAAACAGTGATTTGTAAAGTTTTTAAACACTTCGTCCGCTTGTTTTAGAGAGGAGACCTCTGAAGACAACTCAGCTCCTGGTAATAACCTCTTGAACAATGAATATTAGTGGAATTCTAACTGGGAGAAGGTTAGCTGGTCGCAATCTGCAATCCTCACCACCAGTTGCCTCTAAATTTCCCTAAATCTCGCACACTGTTCCTTTAATGCATTACTCATCGAGAGGATTTTTCAGTGTAAACATGTCTCATACATCAGGCTCAGGATTGCGGCCTACACGTCAACTGTGACAGCGTGGATATAATGGGGTGGTTTTGCCATTTCTCACCGCTATGAGGCTGCACACACATGGAAGCATCATAACTCAGCGCGTTCTGGTTTGCTTTATCGTGACACGCCACAGCGTTCATGACAAAATATCAGGTCACACTATATTTTCCTTAACTGCTGTCCCTGTGCACTCCCCAGTGCCTAAAGCATTTGCATTAATCACCATCCTCATGCATTTGGTTGTTCTGAGCTGACTGTAGAGGTTCATGTGAGGCGGTAAAACTGTCGAGAAAGTTACCAGATAAAAGATATAACACCCCAGCCCGTTTTAGAAGCCTCTCTCTGTCTTCATGTTTATGCTAATGAGCCTCATTATGATGCTTTATAGAATCTGGGCCCGCACAGGAAGTCACATGACGAGGACTTGGTACACTCTTTTGGAGGTCATTCAAATTCAATGGGGACCTAGTGTAATTAATCAAAATAATGTATCCTGGAGAAACAAGGCCTGTTGGACAGCAGTGTTCAACAGCAATGGGAACACGGAGCTTATTTGACTCCATGCCAAGGTATCCATATTGGCATAGCATAGGAGTGGAAGCAGCTTTGCATAACTCATCATTGTTTCTCCGCACCTAAAATAATCTGGCCCAGAACCTATGAGAAGGGGCTACAACATTGTTTTCTTTTTGTGCTTTCCTCCACAAAATGTGTCACAAAAATGTTGCATAAGAGGACTCTCGTAAAGAACCCACCAGAAAGACTTAGCAGTCTGACTGAGTCTGCAGATACTGCTGAATTTATTACAAACATGAAAGTCTATGGTAAAACACTGCCCTCTGAATTACTCCTTACCGACAATTTCTTTAAAGTACATAGGTGCTGTGAACAGACTTAAGCTGTTAAGTCTTGATCCACTGATATATTTTTCACTCTGGTTTCCACTTATCTTTGCTTCAAATTAATTCAGTGCATAAAAGAAATTATCAGCTGGTCTTTCTCTCACATCAGTCACAAAGGCCTTTGTGGCTGAGCATAGGCAGGTCAAAAGTCAGTGTGGAAGTCATGTCCCACATTTATAGCAAAGAATATGAATAGATGATTCTGTCTGACCTGCATAAAGATAATTTTGAGCCTTCATAAGCCATATGGAAAAAAAAGACTGGTTAAAAGACTTAAAGGAACAGTTCTCCCCAAAATGAAAGATACATATTCTCCCTCTTAGCTGTAGTGCTGTATGTCAGTCTAGATCGTTTAGTTGTGTGTTGAGTGTTGGCAATATCAGCCGTAGAGATGTCTGCCTTCTCTCCAATAAAGTGGAACTAGATGGCACAACAAATACATCTGAAAAAACTCAACAGCAATGTCTGTTTCCACAAGTGACTCAAGATAATCCAGAGATCTTTTTGTGAACAGTTTCGTGTAGGAACTATTTTCTTTCTACATCATCCACCAGTCACATCACCACACAGAGAGAAGTTCACCCAGCACCACTGAGCTAGCTAACATTATAGTTCAGCTGAGGAGGATGCCATTAATGTTTACATCACATGCTGTCACAAGCACGAGCCTCTCTGAGTAGATGCACGCTTCCTTCTATGAGGTGATATGGTTGGTGGATGTAGTTTTAAAGAAAGAAAGCAGTTCCTACATAAAACTGCTCACAACACGGTCTGTGGATTATCTTAAGTAACCTAGTCATGATTTCTGGAAAGAGACAATGCTGTTGAGTTATTTGATGGAGCAGCTGATTGGTGGAACGGAGTCAGCTGATGGATCACATGATTCCTCTCTACGCAACCAAATGGCGAATCTCATTCACGGAGCCCTGTTTAAAATGCTTTGGCCTGCCCACTGTTGCTGCTTCCTCTACAAGCTGCTTTGCAACCCATCTCCACCCCAGCTCCTTCTTTTCATGCTGTGTCTGACTTATCAGTTCAATTTCTGTTTGTCATTTATGCTGCTCTGCTCTGTTCCCAGGGAGTATTTCTTGGTGCTCTCCCTGTCTTAGGCTTTCCATGGAGGTGCATGAAAGGGCAGGGAGGTTTGCTTTCTCAGCCTTAGGCTCTCCGTGTAGGCACGCAGGAGGGCAGAGAGGTGTGCTCTCTCTGCCTTAGGCTTTCTGCGTAGGCTTAGGAAAGGCAGAGAGGCCCCAGAACAGAGCCATACCACTAAATATAATACTGCAAATGGAAATTAAGTTTTCTTTGACTAAAGTGGTCCTAGCTGACTGATTTTTTGGCACTTTGAGCACCATAGGCCGAGTGCCATGTAGTTCCATTATATTCAAGAGAAGGCAGACATCTCCACGGCCGATATCTCCAACACCCTGCAACTCACACCAAAACAATCTAGACTGATAAACAGCCCTACAGGTAAGAAGAAAATGTGTACTTTTGATTTGTGATGAACTTTCCCTTTAAGAGAACTGCAGTGGTATACTAGACACAGTTATGCACTTGAAGGCGGCACACTAACCGCCTGATTTTGATACTAATGAAACAAAAGAATATTATTAAAAGATTTTTTTTTGCTACAAATATTTTATTCAGCTCCACATTAAAACAGAAAATGGTCTTGTTCCCCCCCAGGAGAATCTTAAACTGGCACCTCTCTGTTCACTTCAGAGTGGAAACATTCACAGCCTTCACAGCCATTTCACCAGCTGAGTTAGTTTTTCTTTAATCCACAAAAGGGCTTTAGTGTAATATGCATACACAGAAATGCCACTTCAGTTATCTGGAACTGCTGTAATGAGAGGAAACACGGTCCATTAAGGTTCATCCTCCTACGCTGCTTACTGTGATCACTGAATACTAACAAAATAAAATGAAATAAAGAATAAAAAAATACAAAATAAAATGCCCCGGGGTCTCTCTGGGGGGGAGTTTCTATTCAGCCACACGCACTAGCAAATTAAAAGTGGTAGGTATACAGCAGGTTATGCTTTGTTTTATTTCTCCCTCTCTCTCTCTCTCTCTCTCTCTCTCCTGTAGTCTCAGCCCTAATATACACATGGACAGGTGATGTGAATAAATGAGTCGAGAAACATGCAAATGCTGCTCACAGGACACAGAATGTTCTCATAAGTATGAAAATGATGCAAATTATATGCTATGGCATTCACAGTCAGACCGATAAGAAATTTGGCACTTTAGTGTTAAGCTGAGCAGGCACTGTGTATTTCTGTTAATCAAGTATGTTGTGTTAACTCACAATACACCATTTTACATCTCTCCCTAACATGCAGCAGGTGAGTGAACTCTGGTGGATGGAGCACGAAAAACTGTCCAGAATATGAGTGACAACATTCCGGGAGCCAATCAAGCCCTGATCGAGCCTATGAACCGCTTGCTGTCGCACCCGTTGGAGGTGTGCATTTGTGCTTTGCAAAAATAGAGCCGGGACAAGCAGCTTTTCCACTAAGCGTTGCATAGCCTGTTCACTGATGCACAGATATCTTCATCAGGAACAACTGAAACAATCTGATGTTCAGTTGAGCAGCCATGTGCTCCCACTGAATGTGAGCAC
>JAPZEB010000001.1:31422898-31437195 GCA_029783705.1 Chaetodon striatus
GCTCTTCCGATCTACCACCATCTACACAGTAGAAGTGGGATGCAGGGGATTCGTTGCAGCATCTACCATCAGTTTGTTGAGGAAAATGGGGATGAGGGGCCACTCCCTCCAACAGGCTATCAAGACCGTGTCAAGTGCTGCCGAAAAAAGCAGCAACTGGCTCTGGATCAAACATAATGACAACAGCTGGGAACCAAGATAAAGACAGATGGTATGCAGCCAGGTGTTCACCTGGCTCAGGGAGAAGGACGCCCCTACCATGCAGAGTCCACTGGGGGACACGGAGCGTATGGCATAAAGGGGGGTGTACCTGGGACACTGGGTACACTGTTGAGCCCTCTGGAGACGTTGTGGGCTTCAATCAACGAAACGTCGATGAAGCAGGGTGCCCACCTGATGACCCCAATGATGTCCATACCCTCTCTTTCACCACTCCACTCCGCCTGCTACTTTCAAGAGGTAACTACTTACCAGGAATTGAAACAACTAGTCCTATTAGCTTTACTTTAGCTTAACAAAGCTGCATAGCTATCTAACTAGTTAGCTAACTAGCTACCCCTGATTGTGAATATAGGCATACAATACCATTTCATATTATGTTGCTGATTCTATTGGCAAAATACAATTATCCTTTAATGCACTGCAAGAAGCACTGCAAGAAGTTACTGTTAAAGAGAATTCATGTTATTCACCAGGGACCTCATTAGAGGAAACTATCATAATTGCTTATCCTATCCTAACAGAATCCTATCTTTCTGTTGCATAGCAATTCCTAAATTTATGGCTGTATCTTATCTCAGACCTCCTATCTTAAGAAACCCTAACTACAGTTGCATGCAAAAGTTTGGGCATCCCGGTCAACATTTCTTTTACTGTGAATAGTTAAGTGAGTAAAAGATGAGTTGATGACAAGATGAGAGAAGTTAAAGATGAAACATGCTTTTCAACATTTTAAGCAAGATAACCACCAGCACCTCCAGACAAGTGAGCTCACAGTCACCAGGGTCTCAGTCCTCATTTACTTTGTTGGGGCTAAAAGGGGTGCAGAATTTCATGAAAAGAACACCTGTCCAACTGTTAAACACAAGGGTGGCTCGATCATGCTTTGGGCTTGTGTTGCAGCCAGTGGCACGGGGAACATTTCACAGGTAGAGGGAAGAATGGATTCTGTTAAATTCCAGCAAATTCTGGTAGCAAACATCACAGCATCTGTAAAAAAGCTGAAGATGAAGAGAGGATGGCTTCTACAACAGGACAATGATCCTAAACACACCTCCAAATCCTCAATGGACTATCTCAAAAGGAGGAAGCTGAAGGTTTTTCCAAGGCCCTCACAGTCCCCTGACCTAAACATCATTAAAAATCTGTGGACAGACCTAGAAAGAGCAGTGCATGCAAGATGGCTGAAGAATCTTACAGAGCTAGAAGACTTTTGCAGGAAGAATAAGTGATAATACCCCAAACAAGAACTGAAAGACTCTTAGCTAGTTATTAGTGATTTGAAGCTGTGATACTTCTTAAAGGGGGAGCCACAAGGTATTGACCATGCAGAGTGCCCAAACTTTTGCTTCGGGCCCTTTTCCTTTATTGTTATTTTGAAACTGTAAAAGATTAAAATATTGCTTAAAATATTGCTGTTTGAAGATCAGTTCATCTTCTACTTACCTAACTACATACAGTAAACAAAATTAATGACCAGGGGTGCCCAAACTTTTTCATGCCACTGTATGACAAGTGCACAAAGACTTTTTGAGCAATGGACTCTGACATTCCATTCACCTTAAAAAAAAACCACTGGCAAAAGCGCAGTAGGTGACGCTACATAATGCAGCTAACCATGCAACAACTGCTGCTGACTTAGCAGCTACAAGCAAGTGCGAACAAAAGAAGACCCGAAAAATGTCAGAGAATTATCTCAAGTGCAGCTCAGTTCTATACAGTATATGTAGAGGGGGGTCTCTGCTCCGTCCCTCTTTCAGTTAAGGAGTCATTGGACTGAAAAACATTGGAGACCCCTGTAGTTAAATGATTAAATTATCTGAACTTACCAGACTGTTCTAGCTGTTCTATTATTTGTCTTTACCCATTTAGTCATTATGTCAACATTAATGATGAGTATTTATCAGAACTCTCATTGTCTAAATATGTTGTGAAAGCACCAATAGTCAACCCTACAATATTGACATGATATTTGATTTTCTCCATATTGTCCATTCTGTCCTGCAGTGAAGTTCAGCTTTATATCACAAACTACAGTTTTAGCCACAACAAGTAAAATACAACTGTATTAGTATTAAAACAGGCTCCCTACAGTTTACAGATCTCTTGACACCAGTAATAATCCAATCATATAAAATAATCTAACAGTCAGATGGGCCATGCTACTGCATAATGAGTACTTTTCCTTTTGATATTACACTTTGATGTAGTTGTCTTAGACTTGGACTTTTACTTCTTTACTGGTAAGTCTTTTTGCATTGGTGTTTGGCTACTTTTACTTAAATAAGAGAATATTTCTTCCATCACTGCCCTACCATCTGAACTACAGCAGCCCTCCGCAGCGTGAGTTCAACTCATGAATTTTTGCTTTCGATTTGAAGATTTCTTTTAGCTACTATGACTAAAATCTAACCAAACAAAAGTTTTGCTACGTCTGAGCAATTTATTTAAGGCAGCTGACGTCCAATCCATGCTGTGCGAGGAGGATCTTAATCTCTAATAGTCTTCAAAGTTCATGGTCATGTCACAAAATCTCATCAGACTGTGGTGACCAGGCTGAGCCCCCAAAGAAAGCATCAGGACCTCTGTTTCTACCTCACTGTGCACCTCTGAGAGGAGTGGGCATTTCCTGTCTGTCGAGATACAGGTAACATGCTTTACTTGATGCTAATAATGCAGTCCCTCAGCCTGTCTTTAATGGAATTTAGGCCAAACGTGACAGGAATACTTCCCTCTTAAAAGTCATGCAGTCTGTTGCATGGATATAGTCTCCCGTTCATCGACTGCTGTGGCGGGGATGCAAGGAGTCAAGCACACTCAGCCTTTGCTCTCTGCGTGGGCTTCATCTTCTGGATATCTGTCTCTTTGGGGGCGGCCATTTTAATATTCAAACCAAGCAGAGAGAACAAGTGCAGAGGGACAGCGGCCATTTGAATAATTGAAGAGGCTCCGTAGTGCTAGAGGATCCTCTCCCTCTCTCTCTCTCTCTCCACCATATTTTTCCTTCCATCTTTTTTTTCCAGCCCGGCTTCTTGAAGTTTGTCCCAGAAAGCAGTCTGGGACATGTGCTACAACAGCAGCCGATCCAACAATCCCAATAGGCTGATGGGAGAAGATAGAAAAGAAGGAAGACGGAAAAGAGATGTCTCACAGAGAGAAAGAAATATAGAGGCCAAATCCAGTTTGACAGAAAAATGGCTATGGACCAAAATCAGGGATAAAAAGAATCAACTAAAGCCATCTCTGCCCATAATTTGTTAAACACTTTTACGTAGCTTTTCCCATCTGTGTCCTTCAATTTGTTTGACAGTCTTTGAAGCCAGGATGTCTAAATAAGTCAGGGAGAAGAACCTTCTTCATCCCAGAAGGATTCTCAACATTCTTTCACATTTTTACTACATCTCGAACAGTTATATGAAAACTATTTGATGATCAATGAAGACGACGAAAAGTGATACACATTGTGCTTTTTGCTAATCGTGTTAGAGCCCCTTGTTAAGAACGCCTGCAAGTTGAAATCCATCTGGATGCATTTGCATTCAGAAGACCAAAGCAAATTGGTAGACAGAGCTTGGAATATTTAAGAGTATTTTGATCAAGTATTTAAACTGTTTTAGGCTCATTCATCTGTCCGAATAAATCTAGCAATCTATCTATCCATCTATCTAACTTCAAAAACTGAAATTAATCTTGTCAAAAACTGTTATTAATATTCATCAAGATTCAGTTAATCACACAACTTTCAAGGAGGCATATTTGATGGATTCCTTTATAAAATGCACAGTAATACAAGCCCGGTCTAAAACATTTCCAATTTTGCCATTTGCACAGAAAATAGAAGTAATAGAAGCTGTCAAGCTGTCAAATATACTTCAAACTCCACGTGTTGATTTACCGCCCAGAAGTCATTGGTGGGCTGGAAATCTTTGGCATTGACACTGAGTATTGCTGTTGTACGGGTCCAAATAGAGCTAAATAAGACATACAGTATATTTATGTTGTCCTTGCATGAAAAACATTGTAATGAGGGAGTACACTGTCAGAGCAGCATGTGGTTGACATTGATTTGATTGTGCAGATCTGCTGAGGCTTTCATTTACAGCAGCACAGGGTGTGCATCCCTCCCCCTTGTTCCGTACGCTTTTATTTTTAATTTTTCTGCTCAGGAGATCTCCAGGAATTAAAATTCATATTTCATCAAAGCGTGAATAAAATGCTGATAACAGGAAATATATCAAATGTATCTCTCGTGTTTTGTAGGGGAGACTGTGAAAGTCTCCCACAGTTATGTAAGTGTTACCACATTAATATTAGTGCAGCGTATGAAAAAATGATAGTGAAGTAAAGTCCAATTATGCCTCTCTACAGGTCATGCGAAACCCACGAAGATCCACTTTTGTGCACCTGGATCCGACTTCATCTGAGTCAATGAAAATTCTCTCAGATGAGATTCCCACTGATTTAGCTTCTTACACCAGGATTATATTTAATCTATGTGAAATTGGCTTTTGTTTTGACAAGATATCCTTTTAGTTATGCATGAGGAGGAAAGTTTTGACTTTCACAGATGTTGAAAAAGCACAGAAATGTTTTAGGAGAGTGTAGGAACTGCTTTCAGTTCAAGATACTAAAGTGGGATAAATGACTAAAAAGGGGGACTTAAGAATTTATGAACCAGTGTCAGACTCTGTATTGTCCACCAAATTAAAACTTTATTACTCATTGTGCTGTGCCGTGTCATGGCAAATCAGTTCATGAGTAGTGTGTTTTTTGTGTTTCACAGGACATTTAGAGGCAGAGTTTTAACAGTGATAATGAGACATATTGTGACAGAGTTGAGCTTTAGTTCTAAGGTTGAGACTCTCACTTTGGTTCAGTCAGGAATCCAATTTTCTATAATCTTATTTCTTATTATGATCCTCCAACGCACACATTTTCATCCCGGCTGTATATAAAACTTAAACCTTCAGTGAATGAATGCATTAGAGTATAGCTTCCAACCTTAAGCAAACTGTATTGTAGATGAGTGAGTGGGTATATATTATCATTCAAAGAATCATGTGTGATACAGTGGATGGATTAATAGATGGATACACAGACAAAAGATGTGGATGATGAATTAAAGAAGCGTCTTAGTAAGGTTTTAGGCCACTAGATTCTGAATTTTACTGAATGCCATTCTTCCAAAAGATATTTGCTCTTAGTTGAAACCGAAAATTAATTTGCAAGCATTTAAAAAAACTTATTTTTTAGCTACACTAACCATGAAGCTGTAGGGATGACAACCTTGATCTGTTGCTCAGTCAACTATTGAATGAAATGGATGGATGGATGGATGGATGGATGGACGGACGGACTAGTAGGTTGGTATGCGTGGTTTTGAGGGCCATATGTCAGTAAATGTTGGATAGATCATCCATTTCCATTGGTGCATATTTATAGTCTTTCTGATTTTTGTCATGAAGGTCAAAATTTCAGTTCGTCCAATACTTTGGTTTATCCAACCAATCTAACATTATATTTTCCCAATGACCATTAAAGCCTCATAGAGCAGTTGTTGTCAATCTTTATCGTGTCAACGACCCCAAAATTGACACACATTAGGTCAAAGACCCCCATTTGATATGATTTTGCCTCAGGGGCCTCCATTTGAAAACATTTAAGTTGTTAGATATGATTCGGAGCAGAATTGTATAGCTGTCAACAACAGTGGAGGAGATAACAGTGAAGGCAGTGAAACCTATGATCAGAGTAGTCACTGTTATGACTCTTATCCTTTCCACCTAAATTAGCATGTGTATGCAGGTTTTTCAAACACAGCAAAACCTGGTAACAATAGGCTATAGACTCCTTTCACATTGTCAGTAGACCAGAGCCTGCAGAAGAGCATGCCATACTGTTTTCATTTATGTGTGTGTTATCGCTGACGTCATGGACAGGCCGAACCCATTTACTAAGAACATATAGCAGCATGGAGGCCAGTGAAAATGGTACAGTGGTTTCTTCTTTTAATGTCTTACTAATGCTATATAATTCTCCCTTTTACCCTTAAAGCAGACCAGTTTGTAATGATGTTTGGGCGCTGCTTGGGTGGAGATGGACGGTATTTAGTGGTGGCGTGTCATTGCATTTTGCCTGGTAAAGGGGCTAAAAATAGTGCATTTACTTGGATGTTGTATTTCTATCACTGCCCATCAGAACCGGAGCGGATAAATATCCCTGACTACTGAAGAATCATTTGACCCAGGTGTGAATGCTGATTGTAACCTTGCCCATTACATACAAGAGCCAGAAGTTCGTGGGTGTCCGTATTCCTCAACATCCACCATCAGGACAATGGAGTGTGTGCACTTGTAGTTAAAGTAGTCACTCCTGGTGTGCGGCGGTGCCTTGATGTTCACGTGTTTGCCATCTATGCAGCCAACGCTGTTTGAAAAGTTCCACAGTCGACAAAAATCAGCGGCAATAGCTTCCCATTTTGCGACTGAAGGGCAGGGAAGGAACTCTGGCTGCAAAAGCTTTACAGACCTCCAAAATTATGGAGGACATTGTGCTTGACGCCAGTTTGTAGCCAGCTGCTACAGTCTGTTGGCTTCCACCTGAAGCTAAAACTCAAAGGGCGACAGCCAGTCTCTGTCTAATGTCCATAGGCATTTTGTGCGTAGACTGATGAGAGATAAATGGTTGCAGACAATGACTGGACAAGCTCAGAAAGTTCACCATCCTTCTGCCTCAGTCCAGTCGGCAGTCGTACACATCGTCTCTTCTGATGCCTTCTCTATTTTTTGGACTGCAGTATTTTCAGTTAAGAGTAACTGTTGTTCAACATTTATTAGCTCCATCTTCAACACTATCTGCTCAGTCTCGGTCGCCATGTTTGTTGATAAAGTAAATGCTTAACACAGTGGCAAATAAACCCCGCTGCCAACTAGCAGTCTGGCAGTGTAATTGCAGTGCAATGCTGAAACACCCATGCACATGTATAAATGCTCACAGCAGCGTGGTACACTATGCTGTAGGTACTGTATTGATTCAATGCTCAGGTATAAATCCCACCTTAGAGGGTTTGTTGTCCAGTGGGAACGGGGCTTTACTCACATTGGGCTCACTTCTGTAGTGAAATAATAGTGAACAATGTCATGTGATACACCTTGCAGTGCAACCTGGACACATCGTCGGTGAGGAACCTGGGATTATTGGGTGTTTCAGGTCTTAACATCAGACATCCAAGTGACCCAGCCGGTGATGATCAGGCCCCAACTTGTGTCCAGGTAGCTCACTTCGCCACTCATCACCCCTCTTAATCCGAAGCCAACGGGAAGCCTTTCAGCAGCTTCCAAGATGTTCTTGATGGCTCTTCGTTGCTGCTGTCCGAAGATCCCTAACAGTCCCAGGACCTGGTGCAGAGATCGCCCTGCAATGCCTCTGCAGCCCACTTCGACAGGCTCACAGTGGGCCCTCCACCCCTGCCTTTGACACTGAACTATATAATCAATTATTTCCAATTTTTCTGGGGACCCGCTGGAACTGCCTCAGGGGCTCCTGGGGGTCCCTGGACCCCTGCTTGAGAACCACTGTCACAGAGCCACTGATGTGGCTTGAGTTACGTAAAAATGCCACAAAGTCACCAGTCCATGACTTCTCAAATGTGAGTATTGGCTGGTCTTCAAAGTCCAATTGAAAATCTTTGGGGCGTGATCTGTTTGCCAGACAAAATGAGCATTTTAAAGGCTTCAACTTGGACTTCAGGAACATTGTACCATTTTTCTCCATTTACTGACATTTTAATGACAAAAACATTAATTCAGAAAATAATGAGAATAGATAGATGCCACCCCAGTTTCTTAATTTGGTGTTTGATGATGGAGGTGGAAGCAGTGTCTAACGCATCATTTCAAAATAGGTGACCAACTGGGTTCAGGTAATTGTTGAGGCCAGAGCATACAATTAAGATCATTTTCATACTAATCAAACTGTTCACTGACCCCTAATTTCCATTTATTGTTTCATGTTTCTCTAATAATTTATTCAGGTGACAGATGAACTAAAGCATCTCACTCAGCTCCCATTGGATTTTTGTGTGCAATCAAAACAACATGTAATACAATCCTGGACTGATTTATATTCATCTTTGTTCTCTCTCTCGTTCTTTCTCAATCTCATAAAGCAGCGTGGCCTCATTGACCAGGAGCCAATCTGTCACGTAGCCGACTTGTGGTCCATTATGTCGTCTAATGAGACACACTGTTCATCTCAGATGAAATGAATGCGCACTCACTTGTCTGTCTGAAGGTCTGCAAGTCACTAAACCTCCTTACCTTTAAGTGCCAACCTGTCTTCCACACTGGTCCTTGCAGTGGATGAAGTTTTGTCCGTATTTGACCGCGGTCTGTAGAGGATATCAGTGAGAGGGTTTCAGCCATGGAGAGGTTGCCTAGGTTACTTTGCTTCAGACAGCATTAGTAAAAAGTAATAAATCTGTAGCACGTAAACATAGCAGGTGGTGAAATAATGTAATGTTCCAGTAAGTCCAAAGCATTAATCATGATTTCCTCTCCAGGTGATTGTAACATGGTGGACACAGGCACATGTTCTATCCTATTCATGTGGAGAAGAGCTGAGAGGACCTCTACATGTTGAATGTGGATTTATTTGTGGATGCAGACTGTGGAAATGGTCCGTTTTGGATGACTGGATAGAGACTAACGCCTGTAGGTGGCAACCATACCTCATCAACAATTGAATCACGCGTGCACGCGCACGGGCGCACGCACCCACACACACACAAACGCACACTCAGAGACATCAGATCTGGGCTTTATGCGTTAATGCGATTGATCCCTGATAATTAACGACCGCTGGGTGATTTAAATGGGCAGATGGACGCGCAGGCAAAGTGGTCAAAGTTAAAGTGGTCCCTGGGCGATACAGGAACACGCTCACGCCTACACACGCGCGCACCTACCTACACTTAACCACACACACACACACACACACACACATAGGCTACACGCACACACATACACACACACGTGACTCGCACACGCGCGCGCGGCAGCTCTGTGCCTGGAGACCGTGATTTCAACGTGCTCGCTATTCAAGTCATGGACTGCAGCGAGCGGGGGAACCATTAGGAGCCGGTGGCAGAAAAAAAAAACCCGCTTTATTTGCAACACACGGATGCTGCTGCTGCCACACCACCCGGATCGGACACACTCTCCCTGACAAGCGGAATTATTACTAATAGCTGCGCTTATGTAATCAATACACCGGATTGCTGTGGGGGGGTAAAACAGCATCCCGTGGATTCTTCCCATTCTTGACTTGATAGAAAATACTGTATGCCATATGCTCTGCGATTTTTAGAGCAGCCTATGGCAACCTATTTGTCCTGATGCGACGCGTGTGATGGTTGCAGTGGGACGGATATCCTTAATTTTATCCAATAGGCGTTCTCAGGGTTTTTTTGTAGGACGCTTCTGCACCCCTTTCTGCGCTGACCTTATCAACAATGCTTTAAATAGGTAATTCATTGTCATGTCCGTCTGCTGATCTTATTCATTTGTTTTGAGGATGATCGGCGTGAAAGCCAGGCTGACTGCTACATCCAAAAATAATTAGTCCACTTTGGTTGTATTTCCTTTTTTGGTGGAATTTGATTTGGCGATTTTTGTCAAAGAGGGAAAACCACCGGTGGGAGTCAATTTTTTGGGACTGTGACTGGTTTTAGGGGGGATATAAGGGCCTGTACAGACTTGATCCCCCATCAAAAACTCTGCAGGATTTCCTCCTCCTCGGTCCAGAGGAATATCTTCAAGTCCAGGGGGGTTGCTGCTACTGGTCCTCGGAGGGGGCTTTCATCGGCGCTCATTACATCCGAGGGAATGGTGGCCGCACCGCAGATCCACGCAACTCTTTCTGAATGTTTGGCATTTTTCGCAGGCGAGCATCTTGACTTGTGATCGAGAGAGACGCGGACTGCAGCAGCCTCCGATCCCTTTCACATGGAGATTTGTGCCTCGCTCGTGCTGCACATCTTGAAAACGGGGACCGGGGCCCTGCTGGTTTTTCCTCCACTGCTCTCAACCTCGATTTCATTTATTCGAGAAAATGCGTAAGTGTTTTTTTTTTTCTCATATTGAATTCAGTCCAATTGAGCCTCTTCAGTGTGATGTGCTGCTGCATGTTCCCGTGTAGACCGATTCATCGCCATTTAAGCCGTGATTTGTGCTTGGCTCACAGACTTCAACGCAAAGAAAGATACTTTTTCTGTTTTTTAAAATGTCCCTTTTTCATCTCTATAGGTAGCTTATGATAGCTGTCGCATCCCCTTTCGAGTGTGCGTGTTTCTGAATGTGTGTGTGAGATGTATAGGGAGAGATATAGATAGAGATAAAGATGGATAGGGACAGAAAGGGGGGCTGAGGAGGTGTGGGGGGGGTGGCTGGTGCAACAAATTGTGTGTTTGAGCGCTTGGTTGAGACTGTATGGGTCCGTGGTAGTCCCTGTTGCCAGCAGGACATTACTGCTAGAAAAAGGCCTACGTCATATGGTAATTCAAATTCAGTTCAGGTATTCTCAGCATACACGTTTGCAGCAAAAAGAGCGCCGGATTGGCCAGGTGGGCAGGCTGGCCCTCAGGAAGGGCGCTTTGAGTGGGAATGTGGCAAAAGCAAAAGCTTCGGGTCAAGCTTTATTTTACACAATCTGCTCACGCACACGCCTCGTACACATTTCCTCTTTCTCTCCCTCTCTCTCTGTGGTTCTGCCTGTTGACCCAGTATGTCTGCAAAACCCCAGCAAAGCCACCCATGGGTGATACTCAGGAATGAGGTTGTCATTTCTCCCTACCACAGTCTGTGCAGGTTAACCAGAAGTACAGGGCACATTTTAGAATTTAAACTGTCATGTCCCAGAGTTGTTGCTTTGGCAAACCAGCCTCTTTTTTGTGTGAAAATGTGAATAGGAGCTGTCCATCAGTGGGAGGTGCTGAAATGCCTTGATGCTGAAAATACTTGTGTGTTGGCTGAAATGGGCAGAGGGAGCTGCATTTGGAGCAGACATCACATCTGAAATTGCTCATGCTGCTGCAGCCAAAAAGCATTCCACTTAAACCTGAACCGGTTTGTCCTCAAGTGTACACTTTCATGTGCACATCTGGCGTTTTTACAACCTGCCTGTAAAATGAAGGACACTGTCGGAGTGCTCAAGAATGGGGCTGCCTTTTTTTAGGGTTGGTTATCACAGTATTTGTATGCGTATGTAAGCATGGCTATTATACCTCACCTACAGCCTGCCTGATTGGGTTGGGAGTTTGATGATTAAATGGTGAACTGAAGCATCTTAAATGCTGCATAGGCATTTAAGCTAAGGGTTCTGTTGGGAAGATTAGTGCCTGTTACCCATCAGACCATTTATTCCTTAGTATCACTGAGCTTTTTAAATGTCTGAAAACTTAGAGAAAAATGGTAATTCGGGGTGTAAAAATGTCAACTTACAAGTGGTGTTCTCACCAACATATGAGATAGTTTGTAGTACAATATGCACTGCCTCGTCCATGCAGACAAAAAATCACTGCTCCCTGACAGTGTATCTGCAGCTGTGCTTTTACACTGAGAATTACAGTAATGTTTTAAATTGGCATTCAGTTCCAGGTCTGGATTATTTTAGTGCACCGTAACACGCTGGTGCTGTAACTGCGAAAATTAAGGCCACACACTCGTAAGTGTCTCAATAGGGCATTGGGTCAACGTGAGTCACCTGGGCTGCTTCACTAAGATTTTTTTTTCTGGAAAAAAAAAAAAAGCTAAACTGGAGAAATGCAAGAAGAAGTTCAACCATTTTAACCCTAAAGGTGGTCAGAAACATTGTTTGTAGAGGAGGTGTAGTGTTGTGGGAGGTGACCATTATCATTACTGGTGGTAAACACAATTTTCATGCTTATCAAACAACTCAGAGACTCGTCATGGCCTGCGTACGGGGGGTTGTCATCTTGTAATGTTCTGCTGTTTGAGGACAGAAAGAGCAAAGCATTAGAAATGTGATCACCCCGACAGGCGTTGTAGTTTTGGCATTTACCTGCCTGCTAAGGGGACCAAATGGATGTAAACCATGCCAAGACCACTCACCAGAACAGCTCTGACAGAAGCCTTCACTGTGGGAAATAAGCACTTGGGCGAATGGATTTCTTTTCATGCGTGACACACATGTAGTCAACCACTGGTTCAGAACAGGGTGAACGGTGACTCATCTAACCAGCCGAGGTTTTTCTGCTTTTGTTCCTGCACAACCTGCTGCGTAAAGGAGGTAATTTACGTATAATAAGGGCTTTACGCGATGCAGTTCCACCATAATATTGCTCCCTAAATTTCTTGTGACAAACTGCCTTCTTACACCTCAGACAGACATTTGTGGTGAGTTGATTCATAGTGCCTTGTCTGCTTTTTTTTTTTTTTTTCATGCATCTGGAAATAATGCACAAACCTCACAGTCGAGGACTATTATGCGCCTGCACTTCCCGGGTGGTTATGTCGTTTCAACATCTTTTCATGCCATCATCACCTTAGCTGCACTTTCCAATTGGGAAACATCATTAAGTCAAACAACGTACATCACAGAAGCTCCAGCGAAATAAAGCCTACTTCAACAATCAGCCCTCTATAAAAGCCACACATTTCTTCTTTGAGCCACAGGAACCAAAATAATGAGCAACTGGGTCTGCCTAGGGATTTTACACACAACGCTAAGCATGGTGGGATGTTAATCACTGAGTAATTTTAAGGACCAATCACACACCTGCGTGAAATAAACTGCATGTTTCAGACGTCACATGGCCTGTCAGTCAAACTAGGATTTATAATGATCATGATTATTCATAATTAATTTCCAAAACTCATTACAATTCATTATAATTACAATTAGGTGATAAATTATTAATGGACAAAATAATGCACAAGTCATTTATCAAAGCAAAATGCCGAATATTGTCTGGTTCCAACATCTCAGATGTGAGGATCAAAATATTTTGCTTTTGTTTAGTTTCTATCTTTTAATTAATAAATGAGTGAGTAACCTTCTGACAAGCCTAAGCCCCTGAGTTTGTTATGATGCTGTATCTTAATTGGTGTTGTCAAAATATCAACTTAGAAATACACATATATTTTGAATATTTGAAATGGTTTCAATGATAATTTTCAGCAGAACTGACACACCTGTACGAGCTGTGCTTCCTCCCTGTCTCCTATTGTTAATGTTAACAACAGTCATTCTGCTGTTCTCTACTACTAACCAAGAAACTCATTGTTCTCATGTTATAGCCTTGATATATTTATTTCGAGAAAAAAGTTTAAGCCTTCAATATCAGTTTCTCCCATGGTATCAAATATTGATTTTTTTCAAGACATTGTATTGAAGTTAGAAATTCCATTATCATGGCAACACTAATGTTACAACCCTGTATCCTTGAAATTACATTTGCAAGTTACTAAAGTGCTGTCTTACATATGTTATTGTGGCAACTTAATTACTGCTTGGATTATGTTCAGAGACGGGAAACACAATACTACATTCATGTACTGCATAGGCTTCCCAAAGAGGTAGCTGTGGAGGATGGCAGGTGTATTAAGTTCAGGATCTTGATCCCAGAACTTTGGGTTTGCGTCCAGACTCCTGTCTTAGGTATAGGTAACAAATGCACTTTGATTAAGGTTAGGGAAAGATCATGATTTTGGTTAAACATTGATGAAAAAAAGGTCATAAAACTATAATACAAAAGGCGCTATGAGTGAATCCTTGATTGCAAGATTGCCAATTTGAGCAGAAGACAACTGAGATACGTCGTTAGTGAACATTTTACAGATAAATGACGTACAGTTTTAGTGAACTTTTTGCTAAAACGTTCAGTATCAACATTTTTGCAACTTGCCAGATATATTTCTTGGCAAAATTTCCTCATTATATTACCCTAAAACTTCAATTAGAAGCCTAGTCCCAATTAAACAGCTAGTCCCTTTTACTAGCCCGGCATAGCTACACATTTAGACAAACATCTGTCTCAATTAAAAGCCTGGTCCGGTTGC
>JAPZEB010000001.1:31473011-31483189 GCA_029783705.1 Chaetodon striatus
GGGCATCCTGTCTTAATCCCTTTGCAGAGACCAGACAGAGCATTGGCAGAGTGCATTTGAACATGGAGGTCACTGCAGATTATTTAGCCAATGCAATTATCATAATGGAGGCAGCATACGGTAATACGTGAATTGCAATTGAATTATCACTTGAAAGGTGTCTCTTTACCCCCTCGCTCTTCTGCTTTCCAGTATTGCTAAGATAGCAACCTTCCTCTACCTTCCTCAAATTAAATCACATGAAATAACATACAGGTACTCAGAGCGTTCCATAATGTGACACTGTTTAACACAAGAGGTAACACAAGTGCAGTTCCCTGAGAAACAGATGTAGTATACACAAGCTGTACTTACTCAACAGGGGCTACATTAACATACACGCTAATATTCCAGTTTAATTCTGATTATGAAAATATTCTGAGTTAGATATGGGTCATGTAAGCAGCATATTCTGCTTGCATAGTCCACATCAGGTTTAGCATTTTCAAATTAAGACACGGGGGGTATGCACGTATTTTTGGGCTTTAAATAGCATTCTTTGAACATTAATGCAGTGCATTTAAGAATATACGTCTCAATTGGGGTTTTTAATCGCAGTTTGCAACTCATGGCCTCTTCTTTGTTTATGGTTGGCTCTGTGTGTTGTCATGGATACGCTGTACACAAACCAACTAGCCAATAGTTTAATGGCTGGGTTACACATTTCTGGTCAGAAGGAGAGACACACCTACTTTTATTACAAAAGACTTGAGTATTATTAGGTTTTGAATATGCTCAGATTTAATAATGCTGACTTAAAAAAAAAAAATGGTTGAGGGAATGAAAGAGGAAGACTGTGTTCGCACGGTCTAATAAGTCTGCCACTGGTGGACAACTCAGGAAAAATCTTGGAAGAATCAGCAGCTGTCGCATATTGTAATGTGATGAACGTCATGTTAAAACAGGTTAGAACAGGCTAAATGTATGCGCCACTGCATATAAACAGGAATATTAGTTGAATATTAATTTTTATTGGGGCTGTAAACTGCTTAGCAGAAATGTTGGGCCTCATTCACAAACACTGTGTGCGCACAAATCTGTGCTTAGACCATGCGTGCATTCGTTTCATGCAGAAATCTGGGAATATTTTTCTACCTATATGTGTCCATACTCAAACAAATTCAGAGCTGCCTCACACCATGCATAGGCACAAATGCTGAAGGCCAGCTATCTTAGAAAATGTACTCACACCTTTTAACTAAATGCACCGCATTCATTAAAAAAGGCCTTAACAGACAACATTTAAAACCGTTAATTTACTAATGCATGCACTTATCTGATGCCTTTTTATCCTCTTCAATTATTGTTATAATTAAATATTCAACTATAAAAACTGAGTGTCCCAGTCCTAGCTTACAGTGGAGTATATGTCCTTATTAAAATCTCACAGTTTTGGTTTTCATTGCTTTTATTGAATCTGCCTGTAATGACGGCTACTCCCACCAATTTTTGGTGCCATGAAATTATTAATATTATTAACAGGCATCTAGAGTATGTAAAAGATTCTGATCTACTTCCAAGCAGGTGCTAAGATGACATATCTAACCTCACTGGAAGATATTACAGTTAGTGCCTTCAGTAGAGAGCGCATCTTCAGAGACCAACATAACATGTCTGAAGAGAGTGACGAGCGGCTTATCAGCTGTTTCTGACTGCCAAGACATTCACAGACGCTCACTGACGGCCCAAAACTGGTGTGTCAGGGCCTTGTAATGTGTGTAGAAACAACCTCACCGCTTTCTCCATGATGCACCTCTTAGCAAATGATTTCTGTATGCAGAGAAATGTGGGCATGGCAGTATGTCGATTGCAACATTAGTGAACATTTCTATGCACATATTAATGAATGAGGCCCATGTCTTTTTTGGAATAAGGGCAAAAAAAGGAATATTTTGTGCGTGTAAATGTACTTATAATTTAACATAACTGCCATTTCCAGAATCCACTGTCTTAATTTCACCTCCTCTTACTCGTGTCCTGAGTTAAAGCCAATGAATTGCATTGTTTTTTTAGTTCGTCATATGTTTTATTTAAATCCCTCTTGAACTTCTTATGCAGCAGATTGATGCTCTCTAAGCTTCCCGTACGTCAGACAAGAAGTCATTCAACAGTACTATAGAAATACTGCCAAGTTGTCCAGTCACTACTTGGATTTTCTCACTCTCCTCCAAAGTTTGAAGTATGTGTCATCGCAGTTTCAAAAGCCATTTAATAAACAAAAGCAAACAAAACAGGACCGCCACATTTTCAATCGCCAACACTGCAATCATCAGTCTATGGGACAAAGTAGCTGGCTGGCTGATAATAATATTACATATCTCATCAGAAACAAGAGATTGATTAAAACTAATGTCTTTTGTACCACTTTGAGACATAATGGCATAGCATATTGCCTGATAGCAAATTAAAATGTGTCTATAGGTTTTTGTTCTCGCAGTGATTGTCTGTCTGACCATAATTCCAGATGGCAGTTTGATTGCTCTCAATTTTGCCTTTCTTTTAATTTAATCTCGTTCCATCACAGACGGGAGAAAATGAGCCTGGTCATCTAAAATTGTGATGATTTTCAATAATACGATTGTGCCATCTGGAAGCGCTGCTGCCCTGAGGGGATGGTGGAGGTTAAGCTCAGGTCAGAGGGTCAACTGTGCCACTTTTTTTTCCACTATGAACAGACCTAGATTACATGCTGCTCTCTCGTGTTGGTCAGAGAAAACAAAGCTGTCTGGCTAGTTGAAGACATTTTTCACCTCACTTTCAGCTGAACAATAGTAACAATTTTGGTGATAAAATAGCAGGAATATTTCCAGTATATAGTGAGCTGGGTAGACTCACTTACCCTGTGATCCTGCAGAGCATAAGTGGAAAGATGGATGGATTAATGTGTTCTTTATATAAACTATATTTCTGATCCATATACCTTTATTGGGCTTTGAACTTTCTGAGCGTAAACCTTTATGTCACATTAAAGCTTAATCAATATATTTTCTTTATAATAACTTTAAATCAAATGACTCTGTTTAAAATGAAAGCTGCTGCTCAGAGCACCGAAATCACAGAGTAGTGTCAGCCAACCTGCAGTTCTGCAAAGCTGTTTTTTAGACTCTTTTGGCACATTGTTTAGAATTTTATTGCCTGTATACAGTATTTGCTGTAGGGCTGAGTCAATGTAAAAGCTTGTTTTCATGTTTTTGTGCCCCCTAGTGTCCAAAAATCGATTAATGCCGCTTTAAAATTAAAGCAACCAATGGAGCTTTTATGTGAAAGCATTCAGAAAATCCAATTACATTGTTCTGTAACAACGTTATATTGAACTTGGATTGCTTAAAGAAAGTAGTGTGGACTTTAAGCAGGCTCCGCGATGAAGTGAGAGTAACTGAGTTAACACTTTTGGTCAGCTTTATTAAATCTGGAGTGTCCCTGCAGTCGTCATAGCAACCTGCACCCTATAGCTTAGACTCCCATTCCACCTTTCACTGTCACCCTTGGCAGCCATCCATTCATGAAGCACTTTATCTCCATACAGATGAGAAAAAAACACTTCAGCATAACCCACTAGTATGACCTTGCTTATATGTTTCTCTTTTTTCATTTCATGTCTGCAGCCGTTTTTCAAGAAGGCGTTACAGAATGTATCTCCTGTGCAATCAGGCTGATGTTACCCTTACCTTGAATCCACTAAAAATGAAATACTGTGGCTCCTGACAGTTGTACTTCAGTCATTTTGCCAGGATGCTTGTGTTACTTTCATTACCTTGAAAATGAAATACTGTGGCTGCAGTCGCTTGTACTTTGAATGATCAGATTGAAGGCACAGGAATTATTTGAATATGCTTACATTCGGAGCTAAAATAAATATTTCTCCGTTGCACACAGGATGTAGCTATAGAAATAAACAACACCAAAACGTGGTTTCCATCATTCCTTTTTTTCTGTGACCTAGACTACAGTGCACTGCAGCAGTGGCCTGTAATTCTTTTCACATGCAGAGGAGACCAGAGCAAAGAGAGACTGCATTGCCAACACACCTTGGTTTAAAACACTCGCTATATACGAGTTGTGTTAGAAATCTCTTGTTTTGAAGCATCACTCCTACAACAAATGTCCCAACCAAAGCAGATGAAAAATACCAGGCAAATAATATATATATATCTCTGCTGTAAACAGAGTAAATGACAGTTATGATTATACCACAGCCAGTGAAGGTGACAATATACCAAGCATTATGATAAATATGTCAGCGGCAGTAAGGCCTGTAGTGTAAACAGCCTGAACTTACCCTAGTTACAGGCATGGTTTAAAATTGGCTGCAGCAAGTAAGCCAGTGACAATACTAAAAAAAAAAAGAAATGTTGAATAACACCATCCCAAGAGAATGAAAGATGTTCAAGAAAATACACTATTTCTGCTGTACCGAGACTCGTCCAGTCAACGAAAGGGCCATCATTTCTGTCCCTGTTAAAAGAATAGAGTTTGGCTGATAAGTCAGCAGCACCCAACAGCCTGCTAGATTTATTTCCCTAACACCAGCACTCTGCGTACTGAGGCCAAGGTGGGGGAGGGGAATTGACTCTTTTTTTTTTTTTCAGGTGGAGCAGAGACTCTGCATGTCAGAATGAGACAGCAGCAGTGGTGGCCGCTCAGTATGGCGGGCTCCAGTGTGAGATTTTAAAACCTCCACCTTCCCAACGTCTGACATAAAGCTGCACACAGATTTTAAACCACAGCAGACAGTGTACTGTAAGCTATTACAATGACGCAGCTGAACTAATTATTACAATATTTTCGTAATACTGTGTAGATCTGTCATGGCAAAAAAACATATATAATCCATTCATCATACTGGGCCACCATTTAACCATTTTCTAAACTTACAACAGTTCTACTTAACCCTGACAGGCCCACCATAGGCCTATTTTTGTCATTTTTAGGGGGGAGGAGATTGCAGGTCAGCAGAGTTGGAGTGCATCATCATATGAAAGCTGGGGACCTGACAAGAGCTCAGCACAGTGTGTCAAGCTTTTCTAGCCATAAATCTGTAATAAACATTGTGTTTTGGTTGGGCAACTATGCAAACTTTGAAAGTTTAGAGTGTTTGACCACTTGAGAATTGGTAAAAATTGTCAAATATCCCCTCAAATTACCACATTAAGACAGCAAGACCTTGAAGGACACCCTAGAAAAATCCATGCTGTGTTTGACATTTAGATGACGAGCACTTCTGTTTTGAAAATTGCTCAGAAACCTCCCTTACTGTCAATATATATATAGAAAGCCATACATCCTCTAAATGCCCTCAATCTCTAGTTTGTGCTTGTAAAGTTTCCTAGCTTTTCTACCCTGGCTTTAAAACACACAAATAAAGTCAAGAGGGTGTGAGATTGAAACAAACTTATTGTCTTAATTTTTAGCGATTTAGCTCTTTGTTTGTTATTGTTCACTAGTGCATGTTCAATATTATTTTTTTCTTTCAATATCAGGTTGTGTTGTGCTAACTGGCTGACTTGGGTTTTAAATCCATCCTGACAGTCTCCCATTTTGAATGAAGTATACAGACTACCATTTGCTGCTGGCATGGGCAGTTATTTCCCGTCACACAGGCGCATAACATATGTGCTAGTTGGTCATTGGCTGTTGTCTTAAAGGTGTTAAAATGTTACTTTATGTTTGAGACAAAAGCAATGTGAGACAACGAAATAGTCAGCCTTTGTCACGACCAGTACTTTCATGTTGGTGTGCCTGGGCCTTTAGGGTTTAATGAAAAATGAAACAATTCACTGTAGTCTGCTGCATCTCATTAAAGGAACAACAACAAGAAAGTTTTTTTTTTTTTATTAGTTTTTTGTTAGGGCTGTTATTATTGTTTATTTTCATTAGCAATTAACTTGGGAATTGTTTTCTCAATGAATCACTATATTCATTACATACCATGAAAAATTACCATTATAGAGCCCACGGTAATCTATTTAAATTGCATCTTATATCAGACCAACTGTCCATAACCCAAAAAAATTCAGTTTACTGTAATTGAAAAAAATCATACTCTTAATTCTGAGAAGCTGGAACTGGAGAATGTTTGACATATTTGCTTGAAAACTAATCATTTAGGTAACTGATTATTTGAGCTCTATCTCCCCCGAATTATTCAAAATGATAATGCTTGTACTATATATTCTGTATATTTTTGGTCAACAAAACCCCATAAAAGACCAAACAATGATGTGATGAATATAAATGTACCACAGCGTTGCTCTGGACATATCTCCTCATTACAACTAACATGGGTAGTTTATTTTGAGTCAGTTCCACATACTTAATAGTGCACAAAATGTGTATTAATCTGCAACCAAAAATAGTCCCCCACAAATGCTCTATTTACTCTAGTTGTAGATAACTACAGCTCCCGACTGTTTTAGAGTAGTATTGAGCTTTTGTGACAAAGTG
Organism: Chaetodon striatus; assembly: GCA_029783705.1. Taxonomy (NCBI): domain Eukaryota; kingdom Metazoa; phylum Chordata; class Actinopteri; order Chaetodontiformes; family Chaetodontidae; genus Chaetodon; species Chaetodon striatus. The sequence goes on from JAPZEB010000001.1 coordinate 31,479,495, forward strand.
AAACTATGCATTTGTGCCACGTTTTTAAAGATTTACGTGTCCAATAGCATCAAATGGCTTTGAGCTGTGTGCCACAGACATAGAGGGAAAGTCAGTAAGTAATGAGAGATGGACTAACCCAGTGTTGGTTTTGGTCTCAGCCTGAGATTTATTGACAATCAGAAAATCGTGGAATATCACCATCCTTATCCTTTAAAAATCTCTCTTGTGTGTTGTTGTTTGCTAGGTAGCTTAGATGTTATTCATCCGTATCTCCTAGGCACATTGTTTTGTTCACAGGGTCTTGTAAAACCCAGATGGCCTGTGAGGTTACAACATCAGCGCAAACGAGGTTAAAACAAGACATGCAACAAACGTATGCAAATGTAATGAATCAGTAATGCCTTGAATAAATTAGCAAGATGACATTCAGTTCGACAGACAGCCCTCTAAGTGGCCACAGGCTTCTTTCTCCATCATGATGAGAGACTTGCCACATTTCATATCCCTTCATATTTTACCCACTCTATCAATTTCACACTCACTGGATCAGCTGCAAATGACTGATCAGTAATTGTCTAATAAACAATTTGACTTAATTTATTTGGCCATTGTTAAGATGCCTTTTCCAGCCCCCTAAGTATTACAATGAATTATGAGATGAATAAACATTTTTCATGTTCTTTCTAGTGGCTTAAAGAGGAACTATTATGCTCCTTTTTAAGGTTCATACATGTATTTAAGGTGTCTACTAGAGGTGTCTACTGTCTGTGCTGGAACACCTGTATTGCACCTGTCTCTTTAAAAAGCCAAGCCTGCTTTGATCCGTCAGCATTTCCGGGTCTCCTCGATCTCTGCACCATCATTGCAGCCAGGAAGTGACTGTGACAGAATAGCAGCACCTTCTACCATGAGAAAATTTACGATATAAGCCTCTAAACACAAAGCACATGTTAAAGCAGGAACATGATCCAAGATCAGGGAAAATTGTCAAACATCAGCCACTAAGATAACATGTTTCTCTGATGTTAGCATGTAGCTACATGTATGTTGGCTGTGTACCTCCAGCCAGGAATAATGGCAAGAATAGTGGCACTTTTTATCAAGAACAAAAGCCTCTAAACACAACTAGATATTTTCCAGCAAGAACATGATTCAAAATGTGGAAGAAATTCACAACATCTGCAACCAAAGTTACATTTTCCCTGCTGTTTGCATTGAGCTACATGTAGCAGTGCACTTGTAACCAAAAATATTGAAACCAGAGAATAGTGACACTTTCTACCATAAAAATTCACCAAGGGTGCTTCAAAATAAGACCCAGTCATGTTGCAGCAGGAATAAAAAATGAAATCAGGGAGAACAGCCAAATATCAGCAACCAGGATTACATGTTTTCCTGAGTTTAGCATAGCTACATGTATTTTAGCTTTGTGCTTGCAGCCTGGAAATACGTGTAACAAAGAATAGTGGCACTTTAAACACAACTGCACATGTCCATCCAGCAGGAATATGATCTGAAATCAGGGAGTATTTTCAAACACCAGCAACTAAGATTACATGTTTCCCTGACATTAGCATGTGGCTACATGTAAGTTAGCGGTGTACTTTCAGCCAGGCAATGACTGTAGCTGAGAACAGTAGCACTTTTTATCATGACAAAACAACAAATAAAATGAACTGGTCATGTTACAGCAGGCATGTGATACAGAATCAGGGAAAAATTAACAACACCGGCAACCAAGATTACATGTTTTCCTGAGGTTAACACGTAGCTTCATGTAGCAGTGTAGGCTATGTAATGTAACACTTGCAATAGCATGCCTTGAGCCAAAGACCATATAAATAAATTCTGTATACTATAACAGCATACTGTAACTAAAGTAGTCGTAGAAACAGTTTGAAACAGTGTGTTCAAAACGGTGAGAGACCCAAGATTTTTGCTCACAGGGATTTCTTATATGTTTGGCCATGTTTAATATAAACGTCCTATATTATACCACTACATAAACACCAAATACAAAACCCATAAAGCCATTAGTCCCCTTTAAGTCATTATAATGTATTATTGCATTTATTGTAGGCGTATGGAAACCGCCTTTCTTTCAAGGCATAGGATTTGTAATTCCTGCGGGCATATTAAGCGAGAGTGTTAACAGCAATCCTGCCAGGATGCACAGTATAGTGTCCATGACACTGGGTATTAACTTTGATAATATCAACATTAGAATATTGTGCCACACATGAGATTAGCATGATTACTGCTGAACATGTGATGTTGTTATCAGATAGTAAAAGTGCAAATTGAGATGTTTGTCATTTTGTCACTTGTTTGGAATAATCTCATTGTACATAAAAAGCTCCAAATCCCCCCCTTAGAAGTCTGTTGGGAAATGTTTAATATGCCAGCAAGCTAAGACAAACATCAAAATCAAAATGTGACTGCAAAGCAAGTTGTTCAATAATGCAACATTTCTTGTTACGTTTCATCCTCATAGATGTATTATCTTCCTCAATTTGACTTGTGTGGAGCAGTGTTAACATATTTCCTACTCATATTCATACCATGAGACTATCAAACAGACATTCTTTTCTTTTTTGAGGTGTTATCTAACTTCTTGAGTGGTAGACACTCGGTTATTTTCATCATAGACTGCCAAGCTTGCTTCCCTGGTGTGTGGGAACGTCCAAGCGAACACGTTTGGCTACTTGGAGTGGAACTGCGTTGCTTGTAATGCACAGCACTCACACAAAAAAAAAAAAAACTCCACTCATCTGACATTGTAATTTAAGTGCTCTGAAATACTCTGCGTAATGCTACAGTCTCTTTGCTATGCGCACCCTGATTGAGACATATGTTACCCTAGCACTTCTCCAACAAACTCATTAGAACAAACGAATTTGGCAAATCACAGTGGTGTCAGACATAATGCCAGTGGCTGCTGGTGCAGGAGCAGGAGCAGAAAAGTAAGGGTGGGTGTGTTTTTATGTTGCTGGCAGGATTTTAGATGTAAGCAGCTACTGCTTTCAGTGGCTATGAATACATGTTGAGCATGCCTAGATGGAATTAATCCACGCAGTGTTGCACCAACAAAGGGAGTAAGTATGTTAGAAACAGTTTTTTTTTCTTCTTCAATCCGTTTATGTAATGAAGCATTCTGTGCTGATAAAATAAATTCAGATAAAATGTTTTATGAAGAAGGCATGTGGCCAAAGCTATAATTACACCATGAGTGGTAGATCAACACCCTCATTGCTGAATTTAGTTGGGTTTTTTTTTAAAGCAATCCAGTGGAAATGCAAACAGAGGTGGTTTATTGAGAGCTGAAATTCTCTATCAGTGTGTTTGCCGGGTTATTACGGCCCCCTCGACATTTCTTGGAAAAGCAGTGTGATCTTGCTCTGATTGGCTGGTACTCCTAGGTCGACACGTAGGAGTGAGTCCCCTTAATTGCACATTTTTCACTCTTTCACTCAGACGGTTAGGGTTACCTTATGTCATATTTTCAGGCAAACAACCTATATGTGTTTGCTATAATAAACCGCTTAAAGTTTTTTGATAGAGAAAAAAAGTCGTGTGGATTTAACCGAAGGTGGACGCTGTCCGATATTACAAATTAAGCTCCACTGAGTCTTAGTTGTAACAGTGTGAGTTACAGTTGTAACACAGCTAAAAAACAGCATTAAACAAATAGTTTTAATGGCAAATCTGTATTG
>JAPZEB010000001.1:31483289-31498419 GCA_029783705.1 Chaetodon striatus
GTTTTTACATTGGTTTCATACAAAGCATGTGATCACATAATGTATAAAACAATGATAATATATGACATTAATTACACCTACATACATTAATTACAACTACATACTAACACTACATATAACTGACATCTTACTGAACACACAGTGCAGCTTTTTGGGGAGGTCTGTGTGCCATTTTGCACTGACCCCTGGAGATTAAAAAATGTAGCACCTCACTATTCACAGTCCATTTATATTTTCAATTTTAATTTACAAAAACAGTTGAGCCGCTGGACACACCCGCACTTTGGCAGTCCTTATAGACTAGAAGTAGCATGTATTATGTGTGAAAATGCTATGCTAACTAATGAACACTACATGCAGACAACAGCATGGATTTTAGCACCACAACATACAAAAACAAATTTATATTCAAAAAATACTACATGCTGAGGCTTGTTTTCCAGGAGCCATTCCCCGCAGAGCAGATGAATCCTGCTGATATTTCCTATTAATATTTACCACTGCACTGGCCACATGGCAACATGACGACATTATGACAACATTTATGCAGCAAGAGAAAAAGTGTGTGTTACAACTGTTACAAGTTACATTCAAGGCGACTCTTCCCTAGAGGTCAAAGGCAGTAAGGGCAAAGAGGTCATGGTTAGGGTTTGTAATAGCCAATTACAGCATAGTAGGGTGGCTACTATGTCTGACTTTTTTGTTTTTCTCTAACATCCTTTTTGTACCAAAATTAGCACATATATGCAGCTTTTTAAAATGTGGGATAACCCGCGTAAATAGGCGATAGACTCCTGTCCTATTGCCAATAGACCAGTGCCATGTACAGGGCTCTGCAGTGGACAAGTATGCCATTTTCAGTGGTGTGTCACCTTTGATGTCACAAATACGCTAGACAACAAGGTTAGTAAAAACATTACATACAGTAATAACTTATCTGTTATTCATTCTGTCTCTCTTACAAACTCAGAGCGGACTCATTTAGAATGATTTTAGACCGCTGCTTGGACAGACGCAGACAGAATTTGTGGTGATGCGTCATTGCATCAGGCCGGGAGAGGGGCAAAAATTAGCATGTCCACCCAGGTGTCATGTTTCTATCCCAGCTGATCGGAGCTGGAGCCGATAAAAACCCATGACTACTGCAGTCTTTTGTCCTGGAAATAATGCGCATTGTAACCTTTCCCACTAAACCAAAAGCCAGATGTTTGTGTGTGTTATTGGTCCAGTGGTAAAGGGGCTTTAGGTGGTAGTGTAGGGTTGTTTTTATCCCTTTCAGACTAAAAGAGCTTCTGCCAGTGGGAAGCATCATTCGATTTGATTCCCCAGCAGAGGCTCGTCTCTCTGCAGCCTCCCTACACCACGGCTGGTGTGGCAGCCTGGCTGGTATGAAACCAAGCCACATGTAGGCTCATCTCTGCTGATTAAGCCAGCCACTCATCCCCACTGGAGAACATTTCCACCTCACTTAGCAATTTTTACAGTTTAGAAAACACCTGTCATAATACACTTGTTTCTTCTTGCTTGTGGGTTGATGGGAGGAGATGATTAACAGATAACTTGAATTGGAAGAGTTGGAAAGAGACAAGGAGAATACTTAAATGTAAGGACCCAGTAGACGAGGTTAATGTTTCTTGCACTAGGCGAGAGTGCTTTGCTTCTGGCTAAGGCATTAACTGCACTGAAGAATGGTGTCTGCATCCCTTAATGGCAAAGCTTGACACGATGTTGTCACATTTTATAATTTCACAGCAAATATGATACGTTTGGAATACAGTATGTATTGATTTATTTGTAGGTTACCATCTTTGTGGGCAGGAGATGATAAGGGGTGATAGCAGCACATCAACACTGCTGTGTGGAAGTGGGAGGTACAGGCTGTACTGTATGTGTATGGATGTCTTGGTCTATTTTTATCTTGAGCACACTCACTCAGGCATATTCTTAGACACTTTGGCTGAATGGGCTAATCCAATCTAATTTAATCTAATCTAAGATAACAGAGTAACGAGTTTCTTGTTAGTCACTTGATTTGAGAGATACGTTCTGCTTTAGTTACACAAGGGCAATATCAGGCCTCTTCACACTCTAGAATCGCGCCATTTGTGAGGGAGTTTTGTGTGACAATAAATTGGATCGTAATGAAAAGTAAACAGCACTGCAATACAGCTTTGAATAAAAAAAGTATTAATCATGAATCAATGAAAAATGCTGTTTTTGAAACCCCAGGAAATGCATCACAGATAAATTATTTCAAAGGCAATAAAAAGGCTATAGAATATTTTAGCAAAAAAAGTCGAGATACTGAGAAATAGCCCTCATTGTTTTGTCACTGGATAACATTTATCAACAACTTTGTGAATATATTGTTGTGTTTTACGTTAAGATAAAAGCCATAGCACAATTTCAGGCAAGAACAGCTTGACTTCCTCTTTGTTTGCCAGTGTTTACAGGTTGCATTGCTTTTAGCATGATTATAAGCAAATTCCTCATGGGCACTAAGTACTTGTATCACTGTGGGACGACATTCATTGAGTGTAACTCCAAAATTGGCATGTTAAAATTTTCATGACTAAGGCTTTGTGTGTTATTAATTCCAAGCTTAGGATTCAAATGAGTAAGGGGCTTACAAGAAATTGATCAGATGCGAAGTTCTCGTTTTTCATTTTCTGTCTCCAGTGCAGATGCATCAGCTTCTGTGAAGTCTGGAAAACTGGGACAATCCAGGGTTAGAGAGCTAACAAAAAGCTTGTTATACTCCATACATGGGCAGTATATGACGATTAATTGAAGCTGTTAATTCATCTTGCTCTACTTCTTTCAACATTCTATGCACATTGTGCTCCATAAGTAGATTATGGCTGCAAGTAGTGATTATTTCCATTATCAAGTAATCTGTTGAGATTTTCTTGATGAACTATTCAGACTACTAAGAAAATGGTGGAAAATGCCCATTATAATTTCCTAGAGCTTCAAGTTGCATCTTCAAAGTGTTTCACCTGACTAAGAGTCTAAATCCCAATGATATTTGGGATTTTACAGTATTTGTTGTCATTTAGTTTTCTGTCAATTAAGTAATCAATTCAGCACTAAAAGAGATCTTGTATTGAGCCACTGATGCAATAACTCACTACAGCAACATCAACTGTATTTCTGGCTACTTTATGTGGTCACTTAATATTTTTCTCTCTTTTTTCTTCTTGTTGCAGAGAACACAAACAGCAGATGAACTATGAATGCTGAACACAATGATCTCCTCCCTCCAGCGCCAGACAATGAGAGGTCGTAGGCTGAAGGGGGCGCTGTCCAACCCCCTCTTTGTGCTGCTTTTGGCCCTCCAGATCCTGGTGGTGGCTGGGCTGGTTCGTGCTCAGACCTGTCCTTCTGTCTGCTCATGCAGCAACCAGTTCAGCAAAGTCATATGCACCCGCCGCAGTCTACGGGACGTCCCCGATGGCATTTCCACCAACACTCGCTACCTGAACCTCCAGGACAACCTTATCCAGGTCATCAAGGTGGACAGTTTCAAACATCTGCGCCATCTGGAGATCCTGCAGCTGAGCAAAAACCACATCCGCAGCATTGAAATTGGCGCCTTCAATGGCCTGGCCAGTCTCAACACTTTGGAGCTCTTTGATAATCGGCTCACGACAATCCCCAATGGAGCATTTGAATACTTGTCCAAGCTGAAGGAATTGTGGCTACGGAACAACCCCATCGAAAGTATACCATCTTATGCCTTCAACCGGGTCCCCTCGCTTCGAAGGCTGGATCTAGGTGAGCTCAAACGTCTGTCCTACATTTCTGACGGAGCCTTCAAGGACCTGAGCAACCTGCGTTACCTGAACCTGGGAATGTGCAACCTCAAGGAGATCCCAAACATCTTACCTTTGGTCAGGCTTGAAGAGCTAGAAATGTCAGGAAACCAGCTCTCTGTTGTCAAGCCCAGCTCATTTTTAGGATTGGTGAACCTCCAGAAGCTGTGGATGATGCATGCCCAGATCCAAACCATTGAGAGGAATTCCTTTGATGACCTTCAGTCACTGGTGGAGCTCAACCTGGCTCACAACAACCTTACCTTTCTACCACATGACCTCTTCACACCGTTACATCGCCTGGAGCGGGTCCACCTCCATCACAACCCTTGGAACTGCAACTGTGATATCTTGTGGCTCAGCTGGTGGCTGAAGGAGACAGTACCCGCCAATACTAGCTGCTGCGCCCGCTGCCATTCTCCTGCAGTCTTTAAAGGTCGCTACATTGGGGAATTGGATCACAGCTACTTCCAGTGTGATGTTCCTGTCATTGTGGAGCCACCCAGTGACTTGAATGTGACGGAAGGCATGGGTGCAGAGCTTAAATGTCGTACAAGCTCACTCACATCCATCAGCTGGCTTACACCAAACGGCTCGTTGGTGACACATGGGGCTTATAAGGTGCGTTTGTCTGTACTCAATGATGGGACACTGAACTTTACAAGCGTCACAATGCAGGACACTGGGACTTACACCTGTATGGTGAGCAACACAGCAGGCAACATTTCTGCCTCTGCTGTGCTTAACGTCACTTCTGTGGAAAACAGCGGGGTGACCTATTTTACCACAGTCACTGTGGAGACCATTGAGACCCCGGGGGATGACAGCCAAACGCCACTTCCCCCATTTGGCTGGGTGTCATCCTCAACAACAAAAGGTACTCCTGTTTCAACAAGGACCACAGAGCGGACTTACACAATTCCAGTTCTTGATCTGGATGGAGAGGGAGCCCTCAATGGCCTGGACGAGGTGATGAAAACCACCAAGATTATCATTGGCTGCTTCGTGGCCATCACGCTCATGGCTGCTGTTCTGCTGGTTATTTTCTACAAGATGAGGAAGCAGCATAACCAGCAGGACCCCGATGGCCCTGCCTCCTCCATGGAGGTCATCACAGTTGAAGAAGAGCTCGCAGGCGTTGCTGCCATGGAGAGACACCTATCGCTGCCCCCTCTGGAGCACTACAACCACTACAACACCTACAAGAGCACTTACCACCACGCTCCCATGCTCAGTACCATACACAGCTCAGCCACACAGGAACCTTTACTGATTCAAGCCTGCTCAAAAGACAATGTACAAGAGACCCAAATCTGATCTTGAATTTGACTAAATATCCAGTATCAGCAGTTTCATACTTGGAGTACAATGGACCAAAACATGTCGATAAAAGAAGTCAAAATGACATTGACTTGAGTTGATGTCGATAATGGCGATAAATCAGCATTTGGCAAAGGGACGACATATGATACTTTAACAAGTGTCTTTACAAAAACAAAGATTATTTATTAAAAGTATGTCTAGTGGCTAAATGAAGAAAAACAATTTGTGATAGCTTTTTAGCTCATTTTATTTCTCTCTCTCTCTCTCTCTCTCTCTCTGTGTAATACTGCACAAGGGAAAGAATGGTTTACTAAGAGCGAAAACGGAAATGCAGCTCATGTGAAAACACTGTTAGAATTGGCCTTAAACTAAAATTAAGGTAATGCCATTAAGTTAACACTTTATTTTTACCTGACAATAATATGTTCTGTTGAAGGGCATTGCTTTAGTATTTATAAGCATTTATAGGCATGTTCAGCATACCATGTCTAATTCGGCGGAGGTTTATGGGAGACAAAACGTAAAATGGCTTTGTTTTCATTGCCATCATATTCTAGCTGTCACTCAACACAAAATGAGATCTTTTAATGACACAGCTCTGGATGATATCACAGTGAAACCAGCATGCCTGAGGAGCAAAGCAGCCAAATGAGTAACTGTGCATTTCCCCTGTGGCTCCTAAACAACAGCCATACATCCTTCACTTTAATTAAGATTAACTTCCTGCTCCCACTCCTCCTCGTCCTACCTTTTCCTTACACTTCAACCTTTACTACTTCTTCTACTCCTCCTCTCTCCATCTATCTCTGAGTTCTCCATCTTCTCTGTCTACCCTCTCTCTCCTCTCTCCCCGCTCTCCTGTCCTCCACGTCCTCTTGCTTCTTTTAGATTGTCTCTCCGTCACTTAGCTCAGGCACGTTCCTCACCCCTCGCCATGTCTCATTTGTCTCGCTTTATCCGCCAGCATGTGCCGCGCAACGGCAGAATATTGCTTGGGAAAATGAAGGGGAGCATAAGGCTGCAGTCTGTAGCCTCCCTGTTAACCTAGTAATGATCTACGTCCACTCACTGTCGCGTTACCTTGCCATCACCCCAGGGTCACACGAGCTCGGGCGCGGATAGTCCATCTGTTACACAGATAAAGAGGCAAATTAGGCTGCTTTGTAATATAGTGTGACCCTGTCAGACTAACGCAGACGGGGCTAACATAGTCAGTGAAGCAGCTAGGAACCTGCAACAAAATAAGAGGAGATGGGTTATAGCTCATTAATCTGTATCAGCAGTTCATTTGCAGACTAACAGAGGAAAGCTGATAACAAAACAGCAAGAGACTTTTCCACTCTCCCTGTGCCCAACATCTAACGGGGGGTAGAGGCCTTTGATATTGAAGCGACCCCTGCTCTGTCTCATTTTTGTCAGAGAAAAACACACACACTTTGATGTTGCATCATTTATAGACCATCAAAACATTGTCTCTCTTGTAGTCTGTTTACACTTTGCTTTTTCATTTAGTCTTTCAAAGAGGAAGGCTTAAGGAAGAGGGAGGTAGGGATGAAAAGTGAAGAACAGTGGGTGGGGTGGGAGGGGGAGCCAGACCCACGACGGTCATGAGGGGTCTTCAAACAGATATATTGCAGATATGAAGGGAGAGGAGTGGAAAAAAAAGATAAGGAATAAGGAGGCAAAACTAGCCATCAGACTGTCGCCATGGAAACAGTGACCTTGTGCAGAAAGTAAGAAGAGGTAGATATGCCTTGCAGCCTTTCGCTTTGGTCTCTGTGCAACAAGCATATTCTAATTTCCCACCGGCGACTTCACAAATGCGACAGATTATCGACAGAAGTGGCATAAATGAAACGTGGCATAAATGAAACAAATGCTTTTGACGGGATCCGACCGGCACGTGACGTCACCTTTGCGTCACGCCGTTTTAGTTGTTTAAATAAAATGAGTCATCGCATGATGTGAAAATTTTGACATAAGGTCCAGCACCTTTACTCGCCTTATTGATTCTCATCTCATGGACGACAGCTACCACAGCATAATAAAGCACCATCACTCACATGAAATCTCCTGATCAGTCAGCCTCCTACAGTTATTCTTTCTTTTTATATAATAATCGTGGAAAGATGGTGGCAGCAAAACACACATCTAAAGATGGGTCATGTCAGAGGAAACTTTAAGTGCAGCAGAAACCTATTCATTTACAGTCTTTCACAGAGTGTCATGAATGACGAGAACAGTACAGTCAACAGTAACGTCATACAGTGAACCACTCTTTCCCTTTCCACTGTTTTCTTTTTCACTGCTCAATTACTTTTCAATGCTTTTGGTGGCTTAATGATTCAATGTTGACGCTGGCTACAGTGAAAAAAAAAGGTTGAGATTTTTATATATATATAAATATATATATATTTGGGGACGAAGGTTGTGAGTTATTCGGAATGAATGGAATATCTCTGTACTGGTATTTGCTGGAGCAGGATGGCTCTGTGTGGAGAGATATTTGAATGCCAGAATGAAATTAAGACTGACCTGCAGAATGTTGGACTTGAAATACCAGCAGAGTGAGCTTGATTTTTGTGCTAAACCCCAAGCCAAGGTGATCCAATTCTTGTGTGTTATTCTGCCAACTGTCTATGTACGGGGGAGGGTTACTGTATGTGGGAATATTCTCTCTCATTTTCGGAGAGAATAATCATCAAATGGTTAAATTTCTACAAAAAGAAAAAAATATTTTCAAAAACATAATGCAAAAAAAAAATTCTTCAGATCATAATTTTACATGTGCTTCAATTGTTAAAAAAAGACAAAAAAGCAAAACAAAAACAAGAAAAAAAAGAAAAAAAAACAAGAGACTGTGCTTGTAAGGAGTCCAACTAATTTCTCTGAGGATGATGTTCAATTATTGATACCTGAGATTGTAGTTCATACTGTACATGAATACAAATAAAAATTGCAATTCTTTTTTTTCCCAATAGATTTCATAGGATGTATTATTCACAGAGACGTTGTCACCATTTTGCCGCCTTTGTCCCATTTGCACATGAACACTTGTATAGAAACATTCAAACAAAAAGGATTACTAAGCAGCTCCCAGAATGCTGAAGTGAGAAGAATGTGCTGTGAAGAAATGTACTGTAGCTTATTTTATGAAGTCAGAGGAGGGAAGTGGATCTCTCTAAGAGGAAAAGGAAGTGATCTTTCTGTATTATACATGGGGAGTCGGATTCTTTTATCTAATTTGAATCACTCCATCTGTCTGACAAAATCATTTGATTCGTGCGGGCAAATCTGAGAATTTCATAACCAATAGCACAATAGGCTATTCCTGCTCTCTCCGCTGACTCAATATGATGAACAAAGAACCTCACAGAACATTGGAGAACATTGTCACAGTCAGAAAAATACAAGCCTACGCTACTTTCACTGGCATTTCAAAATTCATTTAATATTCAATCAATTAAACTGACTCTCTGTAGGAAACAATCACTATTTTTGTAAAAAAAATTACAACAATCCAGTGAAGAGACTGCTTTTCATTATGACATCTCCACTTCCCAAATAGCACAAAATGGCTCACAGTCACAATTGCCTTTGGGATTGCTCCATTTCATTCACAAAGTACTTGATGGCTGCCCAGCAAAATGTTGTGAGGCAATTGGTGCAGGCTTCATTCAGACACTTATTTTTTTTTTTATGTGTGGTAAGTCTCAAAAGCTAGGATATCTATTCCAACAAAGGGATAATTAATTCATTTGCTAACTGATTACAATTTTTTCAGGAGATGACACACTCAGACTCAATGAAACAATGCCTGATCTGATGCAGTGACTGAGCAGTAATCTCATACATTTCCTGACAGTTATAGAATCTATACCATGTGTGGGAGAATGAAGTATTTTCGCAAGCAGTGAATCAGATTTATTTTCTGTTCTCTGGTTAGAAATGGAAGTGAACATTATTTCACACTCTTTTATTTTTCAGAACTTATTTCAGTGTTTGTACGTCACACTCTGAGCCAGCTCTGTATCCAAAAAAGGCAAGTCCCAGCACTTGTGATCATAATCTGACAAGGAGAGAAGAAAGGAAGAAAAAAAAAAGAGCCCAGGCTGCTCCTCTTTGGCTGTGAGGCTGAGTGTGATGCATTTACATGATGGTGTGAAACAATGGTCATCCAAAACTTGAGAATCAGCTGCGCAGCCTCACTGTATACACAAAATAACAAAGCCTGGAAAACAAACAGGATGATCATTTGTTTAAAGGGATAGTTCTCCCACAAAATGAGCATTTGTGAATCAGTAACTCAGACTGTGTTACCTTGAATTTGTAAAAAAAAACACTTTTTTTCCTTGCATGCCTCCAAGGAAAACATACTGATTTATTGATCGATTGGGGACCACATGTAACAACATCAAAATTATATTAAACTTCTATTTACACACTCAGTAATTATTAACACATGCATATTCACTTAAACCTTACTACTTCTTAAAGTGAAACCTTTCAAGACAATACTCCAATACCAGCGGCGTAACAATACATGTAATCGTATTAAACTGTTTACGAGGCTTCCAATGTGTTACACATTACAAACAGAACAATTTGTTGAACTATCCTATTACATTTGTAAAATAAAACAGACAGCTCAAACTGTGTTCAATTTAATATTCTTAGTGCCACTGCTCTGAACAAGGCGGCCCACACCATGTAACAGGCAATGTGCCCCTCCCACCCCTAAACCAAAATATTCTGCTCCAGTAAGACGTACTGGCAGGCACGCTACACTAAGCTAGCTCATTGCAATATGGTTCGTAACACCATTACCAGACCAGAAACACAGTATCTTCCATTAACCTACAGGCCTGGCATTTGGAGCCACTTTGCTGTGAATTATGAAAATGATGGCAAGGCAGTGGTGGTTAATAAATCAATGGTACACACCGAGCTAAGAAACAAGCCACCGCGTTGTGTTTCTATGATTGTGGCATTTATTAGAGATGTTTATTCATGTATTTATCAGATTGAAAGAGTCAGTTAAGTACTAAACTGTTTCCAGTCTTTTCACATGTTTTCAACAAGTATTTTCTAACATGAATGTGTTAAGAAAGGAATCAGTGATTTTGCTTTACCCAGACTTTAACGTGCCCATTTCAGCCAAACAATAATTTCCGCTTTGCACAAAAAAACAAAAGTCCAAATTATTTTAGTTTTTGTACATTCAAAGTTTTAAAAATCAATTAAATTCCTCTGGCATTTTAACTTTTGCTGCATTGAAAACATATGGAACCATGACACCGCTGTAACATATCAAACCAAACCATTAAGAAGGTTTGCTTGTGAAAATGTATGTTTGTGAAGTACAGAGCGCACAGCTGGATAAATGACTTGGATTATTTTTGGCGGAGACATGCAAGAAAAACAAAGTTTTCTTCACAAACTCAAAGTAACACAGCCTGACTAATTGATTTACAAATGGCTATTTTGTGGTTAAGTATTTCTTTGAAAGATATTCTGAGTTTTGTTTGGTTGAGGCATGAGAAATCACGTTACAATTATCTTGGTTAAACGAAATTGCAATCCATGATATTATCCAGATAATCAGCTAAACATGCTTGAAACTAAAATGGCACTACATAATGAAATTTACTTTTTGTTAAACTTTTTTTTGGCAATACAGATGCGACACACATCTCTTTTTAGTGAACATCCATTTTAGTAAAAAAACAATCTTAAAAAAACGTGTTTTTGTTACTATTTGAAATGGCTTCATATCTTTTGATATGAAATATGCTAATGCTTAATTAAGATCTTTTGGTTTGCGTTGGTGTGTATGCAGCCTGTTTTTGCAGAGTCTCTTTTATTGTGTGTTTCCCAGCAGCCTCTCTGGGTGCAGCTGGACACAATAGTCACGACTATTCCAACAATGGAAACTCACCACAATCAACTTACTGTGAGTGTTTGAATCCCGATACCAGTATCACAAATGCCTCCAATACTGCCTTAAATGCTGGATCAGTTATTGGGAGTACGTGCGTCTATGCACCAATTTTTCATAAACTTGAAATTAGTCTTACACAATTTAGATACAACCATTTCCCCAAAAATGAATTTCTTTGCTGCTGCAAAACTGTAGCCAATACAAAGAGTTGTGCTGTGCAGTCACTGGCAACTACTGTTGCAGAGCAGTGAAGAAGAATTCATTTAAATAGTGTGTCGTTAGCAAAATGTCAGCAATCTGGCATTTTGGGATAAATAATGCTCCTTCTATTCTATTCTCTTCTATTCTGTATTTTACATTGGAAAGTGTCACCAGTTTAGAGTTTAATCTGAGCCATGCCATACAATGCCATTAATCATTTCACATCAATACAGGATTAGTAGAACACAGCATTTTTTTTTTTTAAGCACAATGGTTTTGGATCATTATTTGGTATTAGCTAATCCACAAGTTCAGGTTTTGAAATCACTATCAGGAAGGAAAAAATTCTAGTGTTTCTACTGTACTCCATAATAAAATCATATATTGCCCCATCCCTAGCTGGGATTTTTTTATGTAATTAGAAAGAGTGTTGTTTATCAGTCGATAGTAAAGTCTTAGATGTTGGAGGTTCCTGTGGCACATAAATGCAGTACAACACAACACGTGTCAGCGAAGCACCGAGCAGCTTGTATTGGACTTTTTCAAGCAGATAAAAGGAAACCCAGGGCAATCAAACAAAGACTAGCATACAGCAAAACAACCCAAGAAGCTGCATTAGCGTGACCTTGTTGCTACGGGAAACAGGTAAACAGAATAATTTGAAGACAGCAAGTCCACTTAAGGCTCATTAAATACCAACATAGTGCATGGTGGTTCATAAAAAGCCTTACATAAAAATGAGCCATCAGCGACATTACCAGCGGTTGTCATTGAAAGGGAGCCTGCCTTTTTTGTCTGTGTGAGAGCTGCCTTACCTTGTGTGCACATCGTAAACCATTAACAGATAATAGATGTTAACAGACCAGAAGCCATCAATATCCGTGTAGAAGGAGGGAGCAACTTCAAAATGAAACATTTATAATTTCTTTGACTAAAAGCATTAATAACTTTTTTTTTTTTTTTGGCAAAGAGAACTTTACAACTGGTTAATACTGACGGTGTTTAGGGGCTATTTTCATCATGACAAAGGCCAGTGTATACTTAATAACAATTTCGCAGCACTGTTACAGAAGGAGCTTCATTGCGTTACTCTGAAGAACGTTGCTTCAGGGAATGTCGTAAGGCCACTGTCAAACAGACGCGGTAGCACAACAAAACAACTGCTGCACAGCCACATAGTTCAGGTGCAGAATATTAAACACAAAATAGTGAGTCCAGTTTGAAGGCTTATCAAACTTTAAAATATCACACAGTTCCTAATATTGCTTCAAGGCAGAACTGTACAACTCAAGAAAGTGAATCACGGCAAGGTGTTCTTTGCTTGCACATGCAGTACTTTGTCAGGTTGTGAAGCCCCTTGAAGTAGCAAACACAGTAATGTGGCTTGAACACTGCTATAAAAGATTCCAAGTAGACGAAAGAGAGAATTTATCTTTCTGTAGCTGGGAGTGATCTGGCCAAAATATGTAAATACCATATTTGCTGCTGCTTATTCTTTTGTTAAAATATATTCCACTGTCATTAAAGCAGGCATGAAAGCACATTTTAAGGCTTGTTTAGTGCAAATGGCCCCTTTAAGAAAAGCTTTGCTCAAGGAGTATAGTTCTAAGAGAAGACAGCCAGGTTAAATGGACCACCAGCAAGCTGTGAAACAGATGGTATCCCACTTGACTGCTGTTGTCTATAATCTAGAATCTAATAGCACCTGTTACACATGACAGGTGGACAAAGAAAAAAAAGGTGAGGTTGCCAACCAGCAGCATGCACAAACTGAAAGGTTACAAGCCGCGTCATCTCGGTTGTAATCAGGCTCAGAAGATTGGTTGCTTGTTGCATCACTTCTCTGTTTCTTTTTTTTCCACATAAGTTATCCAAGCAAGTAGAAAGTTCAACAAATATTGTTTGAGAGAAATGTTATGGAACCGGGGGCAATAAGGCTAGCCCATAAATATAGTATCTTTTAAAATGCTCAGTCTTTGAGACTCTTTTACAATGGAATGTGCATCCCAATTTATGGGAGAAGATGCAAGATACTGACCTTGCACTGGGATTAATAAATAATCCGATAACAAAACAAAAGAGAAATATAAAAGAAAATGCAATAAGAAGTTCTATAAACTGCAAAATCTAGTTTTGTATTCAGGAAGTGAAGTTGCCCCAGTCCTATAAACATGTCCTTATCCAACAGTTCATATGATATCTAAAGCTCCTTTCCCACTGCACAAAAAAAAAAACAAAAAAACAATGACACCCACAAACACCTGGCTTTCTATTTCATGGAAAAGTTTACTATTGGCATTCACTCCTGAGTCAAATACTAAGCAGTAGTCATGGGTATTTATCTGCTCCAGCTCCCATGGTCTTCGATCAGCAGTAATGGAAACACAACGAACAGGTGTACATGCTAGTTTAAGCTTCTTTGCCAGTGCATGCCAGGCCGCCTCAAAATACCATTCATCTCTGTGAAAGCAGCGCATAAACATCATTCCAATTTACTAAAAAAGTAACTTAATAAAAGAACTAACCACCACAAGATTTTCGCTTGCCTCCATGCAGCTCTTTTTTTTTTTAATTGAATCGATAAAGCACAGAATCGCGATATTTTCGTATGGCAATATCGTATCGGCACACAGTGCGTAGTATCATTTTGTTTTGTTTTTTATTGTACACATTATTAATATTACAAATATAAATTAAACTTTAGGTAGCCTACTATAATATTGTAATCAATTGCTTCTTCAGTCCACTAGATACATTTTTCTGCTGCAAAAAAAATGGTTGAAGTAAGATGAACTCACTGAAAACTTAATTTTATTAAATAAAACAGATGCTGATAACTGGTAATAAATCACAATATATTTTATCGCAATATCTCCACATATTTAAATTCACAATAATATTGCATCGTGACCTAAGTATCACGATAATATCGTATTGTGGATCCACTCATGATTCCTATTTCTACAAAAAATAAGAAATAAGTTTACTGCCTTTTTTTACAGGGTTTTCCCGTGTTGAAAAGACCTGCATACATGAGCTAATTTGGTCAAAAAAAAGAGGGTATAACTAATTAGCCCCTCTACCAGTTAGGCTAGGTAGTATCATGGTTGGGTGTCATCAGGTTAGGTACTTAAAGGGACAGAAAATCAAAATCAAATGATTTTTTCTCTTACTTCTAAAGACATCTTTACAGCTGATATATCCAACACTCTGCAACTCACGCCAAAAACAATCTAGACCGATAAAAAGCACGACAGGTGAGAGGAAAATGTGGATTTTTGATGCACGTATGTCATTCAAAATAACTCAGCGTTGACCCAGCATTGTGTCTGACCCATCCATCCATCCGAACACCTCTCTTGGTGGACTTTGTCATTCTTAACTTCGCCACTTGACGTCTTTACTGCCGTCATGTGATGGATGACAATTGGCGGTGCCTAGCTCAGGTGATCACAACCTCCTGCTTCACCATAACGTGGGTTATAAACTATAGTGCATTACTTTGCGTAGGTATAAGTACAAACAGCGAATGAGAACAGCCTGCAGTGAGAGTCAATGTGGAACGGATGTAGGCCAGGGCCTAAAATTGTGTTTCCAGGCGCTGATAGTTGCCTCTCAATATAGTTTGGCATCTCTCACAGTTTTGGCAGCTTTTACGCCCAAAGTAGCTACAGACATTTGTCTGCACAGACTGGATAAGAGAAGGAGCCAAGTGTCTTATGATTTTGTGGAGAAGAGAAGAGAAAAACATTCATGTGGCCTCAATGCTCACTCTGTAAGTGCATGTGTGCAGTATGTAGTCTGTGTGTGTGTGTGTGTGTGTGTGTGTGTGTGTGTGTGTGTGTGTGTG
>JAPZEB010000001.1:31514882-31525024 GCA_029783705.1 Chaetodon striatus
CACATCTTATCTTCCTGGGCAGACAATAAGTACGATGTGGGATTACAAAAATACCTTTGAAGACACAACTCACTGCTCAATAATAGGTAAAAATATAACATTTTGAATTTGTGTGGTCTTTGAGTCTGTTTATGACGATATTAATGTCCGTTCTGCCAATACACTGCTTTTCTGTACACAATGGCTGGAGGATAATTATTTTCATATTTGGGATGACAACACATAGAGAATCTTCCATTTGACATTCCCTCAGGGATAAAGCAAAGGCTGCTGCCTTTTGCTTGGCTCTATTCAAGTAAAACAATTATGGCATTGTCATTTATAAATGATATAAAGGCTGCAACTTCACTGCATTGAGACTCTCTCCTCATAGTCATTTTGTCAGTCAAATGCAATGTTTTTGTGCCTTTCATGTACTGCAGGGACACATGCTGACACCATATTGGAACAGCTTATTACTGAACTCATAAGAGCTGAGGGAACAAAGG
Organism: Chaetodon striatus; assembly: GCA_029783705.1. Lineage (NCBI taxonomy): Eukaryota > Metazoa > Chordata > Actinopteri > Chaetodontiformes > Chaetodontidae > Chaetodon > Chaetodon striatus. The sequence goes on from JAPZEB010000001.1 coordinate 31,515,371, forward strand.
GCTGAAAGGACACGAGGACCAAATTGGAAAAAGAGTATTTTGTATATCATTGCAGAATAAAATAGAATGAGATGAAATAAACTTTTTGGAGCTGGAATATGTTCTGTGTCTGTGAATGAGAAATTTACATCCAACTGCAGAAGTCTTCATGGCCTAAAACAGCCAGTCTTAGCTTTTCCTGGTGGGCTCCACTAACTAAGATAAGGATATAATGTTAAAAGTGGCTGACTTCCAAGAGATGAGTGGAGTAAGCTCCAAGCCAGAAGATGTGATTTAACGGGTAAGTGTGAAACTCGGGGAGTCACTCACTCACAAGGCTGCCTCATACTGTTGCACTCACAGAACAGCAAGGGAAACTGGAAATAATGGTTTTTGTCATGCAATGGGGTGCAGACGCACTTTGACAATTTGCATGGCATTAAAGTTCTTGTGGAAAAACAGATTTAATTTGGGCAAAAGCAGCTGCATGTTGTGGTGTATATACAAAGCTGTTCATGTATCGTGTTCCATTTTGTCTCTTGTTGCTGAGAACCTCTGGGCCCTTTCATTATTAGATATTTACCTGTAAGCAGTGTTTTTCAAAAATACAGTTGGGAGCCAAAGGCATGTTGTGGAGAGATAAAAAAGGACTCTAGAGAGACGCAGGGGCTTGTAGCTATGCAGCCTCAAAACACAGTAAATCATGCTAAATTAGCCTAATGTGCTGTGTCTGTGTTAGGGTTGTATTTTCATATCATGTTTTTGTTCATTTTGTCCGACAATGTCGTGATCACAAAACAATGGCTGTATCTGCAGCAATGATGGCTGTTTAAGGTCGCATTTATATGCCCTGATTACAGTTTACACTACCTTTGTGGTCTGACAAGAGAATCAGAACAATATGTGAATGAAAACTAGGGTTGGGCCCTATAATCATCAAACCGGTTTGATATTAAGTTGAACATCAGACCGGTATATGAAATCTTACCACTAGGTGTCACACTCAACTCAGCAACTGCTCTTGAGTGGAACATAATGAGACTGAGAGAGTCTGTTAATGAGAGTGTGGCCACTCCAGACCAATTGGTTGCAGCGACCTCTAAGCACCTCTAAGCTGGTTTGCCAGCCACCAATAAACACCATATAAGAAGTAGCAGCGAGTTACGCAGCATCACAATCAGCAAGACATCATGCTTTCATTTTGACTCGTCGCTCCAAGAAACACATAAACTTTCTAGTAAACAAACACAATGTGCATCCAGTGCATCTTCCCCTCCTACCTCTACTGGGATTTGATGTCCTTCATGCTACAGGCCACACCTTAGCTTTACTTTGTGCATGACACGTAGAGCACTAGTAAAACATGTTTTCAACATTTCAAATGAAGACTAAACTAAAAGAAGAAGCAATTCAACCCTCTTGTGTGCAGTGTATCAGCTTATTTACTATCAAACCACTTTTTCCCCCCATCTAATTTTAGTGATTATCAAGTCTCCTCTGTGGTGGAATTAACAACTGATTATACATGCATACTCTTATCATGATGGCCCACCAGCAGATGGAGACACGAAATAGAATGCTTTTTAATGTATGCAATTCTTAATTATAGTGCAAAATTTAAAAAAAAAAGCATGTTGGCTGATTCTGATAGTTCATTTTAAAGCCATAACTAATGATACTAATGATAGACTGATATTATTTTGCATCCTTGACAAAACAGTGCTGAGCGGGATTTCAGTGTGATTGTAAGGCAAGGCATGGCATTAATATCTCTGCAAAAAAAAATCAAACATAATATCAAACTACTGAAAGCTTGTACATCGGACCAGCAAACCAGAAATCAAGCCGACTCTAATGAGAACAACTATATTGTGTCTTCAGCTGAATTTAAACAGTATATGTGATCACAGGGAGGAGACTGAATAGCTCAAAGGAGATCAGCTCTCCTCTTGGTCACACACACAAAACAGTTTTGCTGTATATGTGTTAAGACAAAAAAACAAAAAAAAACACATTAAATGCATCATTAAAATAATTTATTTAAATCTACTGTCAGCTGTCTAAAATGGCAGTAGATGTCTTTGGCAGCCATGACCGAGCCAAAACGTGACGCAGCAGGATGCTATGGACATTGGAGCGGGCATATGGAGAGCGATGATGCAGGGTTTTGTCAGACTGCACAGTGCATTCGTCAGGATTGGCAGATGGAAAAGAGATCGCAAACAGGTTGCTTTAAATTAAGGAGCAGAGTCACTTGTGCTGATTAACAGTGATCATCATCGCCATGTGCAGGCATGCCACTCCATCAGAGACATTTCCTGTAAATGCAGTCAGGAGCAGACTTTAGATCTTATTTTTCTAGAACAGTTTAGTTCCTTTATATCGGCACAAGCCTAGTCTGCACCATAACTGTTTGCCTCCGTTCAACAGAATGTGCATTAGACTGTTAATCATCTGCACTGTAAAGCAGAAGCATAATATTATCTATTGTTTCAGCACTTGCCTCAAATTGAGTCTTTGTAAAGTGGTTGCTCCGAGGCCACAAGGTTTTTTAATGTGGGTGGCAAAATGCACGTCAAGTTTCTATTATCTACAAATCAAAATGGTTGTTTATTTCATGGTTCATGTTTGCTTTGTTTCCAGCGAGTGCCTCAGTTTTCCGGCCCGGTGCTCACCGAGGAGTGAAGGGCTTATCCATCAGGGTTCACAAATATCTCCTGCACTTGATCACAACATGAAAGACTGAAGGGTCTCCAGGCTCAGTGAGGTAGAGAAACTTGTGTGAGGGGAAAACCTTGTCTTGTCAGCACTAGTAAAAGTCTGCAGCTTTCGAAGAGAGCAGTGTCAATCATTGTGAGGCACAGCTGACAGGGTCAACTGATCTGTTATGCAGTATGTGCACTTTTCAGGCAGACCCACGGGATGTGCCAAGGGTAGCTTAAGAACAGCCTCGCTGATCGCAGGACTACCAATGACCTCCAAATCTCATTTGGTGTTCCTACAGGACTCCATATATACTCTAAAAACACACAGCTAGGTGGGTGTTTAGTTTTTACCTAGCGTCAGCAGAAGAGTTGTTTTTTTTGATGAATAACAATAATATTACAGTTTTCATCAAGCAGCAGATTACTGACAGGGAAATTTCTGGGGCAATACTTACTGCCATCTTAATACTTGACATTTGATCTCGCTTCCTGTTTTTTTTAAACTTTAGTTTACAATTTATGAAATGGACCTTTGTGGAAATCCAGCCTTGTGTTTCAAAGTGCATAAAAAATAGACCTCATTACTAAAGTATGTGTGGTCAACCTGCTCAGTTTATGCAGCCGGAGTCTATGCAGCAATAAAAACAACCTTGTTTACCGACGTAAAATTCATTCGAAATTGTTTCCCTTCTACTGTACAACCTAGTTTGTGGGTTTACAGTTACATTTAAGTGGGTCAACAAAAAAAAAAAAAAAAGTTTGGGAACTCAAGTTACCAAAGGCTTAAAGCGACACACAGGCAGAGGAGGAAGGCAAACAGCTTACTCCCCTATCTTTCTCCACTCTCTCCCACACTGGATTAAAGGAAGATAGGGAAGTTGGGCATGGAAATGGAATGATTTATTTAAGACAGGTCGCTCCACCGGGAGTAAGCACTGTCCCTGGGGATACCCTATTTTCTCTATACTGCTCTCTCTGTCTCTCTCCCCCTCACTCACTGCACATGCACACACATTGTACACACGCATTTCAATAGGAAAGAAGTAATAAAGATGCAACATAGCAGACGATGTGACATGTCATGATGAATGTGTCTGCAGTGTTGTTAGTCATTTCGGTCTGACTTATTTACTGTCATCATGATTCATTTTCATGCAGTCCCGCGCTGTTCAGGTTTCATCTCTTAGAGCCTGTGTAGCTTAATGCGCTTCTGATCGAAATGGAGCCTATATGCATATACACTGGCACTTTATTTGGGCGGATGATTACATTATAATCTGTATAGTCTCTAGGTGTGGCATCATGGAGCTAGAGGGACACATTTTTACCACAGCATATTTATATTGCCTCTGGAACAGAAAGGGCCACATACCCAGCAACCAGTTATGCAAATTGTACACAATTGTTAACTGACTCAAACTGGCAGTATCATTTGCATACACACATTTAGCAAATGGCAATATGACATTTCAGGTTCAGTGTTACTGGGCATGCTGCAGTTAACCAAATTTCAGGCTTGGACATCAGGGACAATAGTTATTTTCATGTTAGACACGTAGTGTGTTGCATAATACAGGGAATTATATTTAAAAAGTATCCAGCAGGGCTGCTGTTTCAAAGACAAAATCAGCTCAAAAGCAAATTTCACAAGTTATTGTGGCAAACCAACTGCCAGACATAGCGAATGTTGAAACTTAATATTTCTTTATGTTTTAATTTTCAATTTTAAGTTGTGATAAATTAGGTTGGGTTAGGATGAGGAAAACATCATGTTTGTCTGCCAAAAACACAGCTGGAAATGTCCTGACCTCTTGTTAAAAGAATATCTGCACTTGTTGCTACAAACACTTCTGGAAATGTTCTGACCCTTTGTTAAAAAATATCTGCTTCTGATACTACAAATATGTTTTCAAATGTTCAGCCTCTTGTTAAAAAATACCCGCTTTTTTTCACTACAAACACAGCTGAAAATGCCCCTGCTGCTTGTTAGAAAAATATCTGCATTTGTAGCTACAAACATGGCTGGAAACGTCCCTACCACCTGTTCACAAAGTACCCACTTTTGTCGCTACAAACACAGTTGGAAAAGTCACAACCACTTGTTAAACAATACCTTTGTGTTGCTACAGACATGACCGGAAACATCCTGGCCCATTGCTAAAAATAGCTTGCTTTGTCACAACAAACATGGCTGGAAATATCACAACCTCGTGTTAAAAAATATCTGTCTTTTCTTTTTGGTACAAACCTGGCTGGAAACTTCCCTTCCTCTAGTTAAAAAGTACCTGCTCTGTCACGACAAACATGGCTGGAAATGTCTCAACCCCATGACTGGAAACGTCCCAACCTCTTGTTAAAAATTACCTGCTTTGTCATGACAAACATGGCTGGAAATGTCCAGACTTGTCAAAAAATATCTGTTTTTGTTGGTATTAACCTGGCTAGAAGTGTCACAACCCCTTATTAAAAAGTACCCACTTCTGTTGCTGCAAACACAGCTGGAAATGTCACAACCTTTTGTTTAAAAAGGACCCATTTTTGTTGCTACAAACACAGCTGGAAAGTTCACGACCTCTTGTTAAAAAGAACCTGCTTTTGTCGCCACAAGCACAGCTGGAAATGTCACGACCTTTTGTTAAAAATTACCTGCTTTTGTCGCTACAAACACAGCTGGATATGTCACGACCTTTGTTAAAAAATACCCACTTTTTTCGATACAAACACACCTGGAAATGTCACAAACTCTTGTTAAAAAGTACCTGCTTTTGTTGCTACAAACAGACCTGGAAATGTTCCAACCCCTTGTTAACAAATACCTGCTTTGTTGCCACAAACACAGCTAGAAATGTCTTGACCTCTTGTTAAAAAATAGCTGTTTTTCAGTACACACCTGAGTGGAGATGTCCAGACAATCTTGTTTAAAAGTACCCACTTTGTCACTACAAACACAACTGGAAATGTTCTGACCTCTTGTTAAAAAATATCTGCTTTTGTTGCTTCAAACATGGCTGGAAATGTCCCGACCCCTTGTTAAAGAAACCCTGCTGTATCCCTACAAACACGGCTGGAAATGTCCTGACCTCTTGTTATAAATCACTCCCTTCTGTTCATTTGCAGTGGTCTGCTGCTGTCTGGCCTAAGTGTCACACCATCCACTAGCCCTCCTCCTCCTCCTGCAGAGAAACTCAGCTCATATACATCAGAGCGACATCACATGCATGAAACACACAGATGTAACATATCCATGGTTTGCTGAGACGTACCATGCCAACATTTTATTTTGGCAACAAGGTTGATTATGGTGTTGACAGAGCAGCGCAGCTTTATGAATATGAAGTCTTCTAAAGCAGGGTGTACAACTGCCAAGACAACATCTGCTATTTGGGTGCTCAAAATACAGGAAGAAACAAGATATTTGAATGAAGAGCTGAACAGTGCACTCAGTACAGTGCGTCCAATGAGTATCAATGTCAGTCTCATTCACTGCCTAGTCCTTGATCACACTTGACAACTTAAAACCTTCAATACTTAACTTGACTTGCCTCATAGTTCCTAATGCTTCTGAATACTGTACTTTCACACACTTTAAAGACTCAATTTTTCATTTTTATTTGGTCACAAATGACCTTTTAGCAGAAGTGTCCAGTGAATATGTGTTATAGTCCCACCAGAAGTACTGCCTTTGGCATTGTTATCGCTAATTCTTAATTGTATTAGAGATTTTGTGGAAATTGCAGACACAGCTGTTAATTGGTTTATGTTTCATATCTCAGAGATAGGTTGTCCTCTGTTTCCTCAGTCGTTCTATAACCTCCTAAGGACTATTTAACTGTTTCATGCTCACTTCTAGATTATTCTCTGAATGCTCTCTCATACTCACATACTTCATCAACAAACACTCAAGATATGTTTTCCCTACACTGATTTTTACATTGTTCTGCCTACTTGACAATCCCACAAAGATTTATGTGACTTTATTCTTCTTGAAATGACGTCTTAAATTAAATCAAGTTCTCTTTTTAATGGAAACTGTAGCACACTAGCAGATATTTGGCATATATTTATTTGTTTCTGGTTTAAAGTTTGGCAACTAAGTCAAAACAGTTATTATGAATTATTAACTGTAATTTAAAGTTTCGAGCTTGAATTAATTTAAGAACTTGCAAGAAAATAAAACTTTCTTTCCCCCCCAGGACAAAGCTGTTAGACTGTTATCTCCATTATACAACTGTAATATTTCTCAATTGACTAAAAAGCCTGATGATTCATAAACAAGTATGAATCATCTCTTTCAGCCTCAATCTGATCCTCCCCATAGCAGCTAGAGTTTGTCCAAAATAAATTCTGTGTTTGCATTTCATACACCAGCAATAACTTTTTTTTTGGCCACTTTGGGGCAGCAGACGCAAGCTGTAAAAACAACACTGATATATTATCTTTAACCTGATAAAGTTGATAGAGAAACTTATTAGCAAGCAGGGATTTATTTACACATTAATAGGAGAAGGAACAATATTAGCATTCATTTAGAGTCATGTTTCTAGCCATCAGATTAGCTCTGTTTTGCTCTCCACCAAGTCCTGAGGGAAATTTACGGCTCTTTAGCAGCCAAATGATTACCAGCTATTAGTGAACTTTGCCTGTCCTCTGTTTGATGCTGGGCTGGGAGAGTACAGTGGGTTTGTCTGAGATTTTTCACAGCTGCCTGCTGCTGAAGACGCTGATGAGAGTGGTGTGAGTCAAATAAACCAGTATAATTGTGAGCTGTAAAGCTAAAACAATAAGTTGAAGACAGTGGAAGTGAGAGGAACTGCAGTCAGGTGATAAATATCTGTAGGTTCATCACTACCTAACGTAACCTCATACAACAGCTTGTATGGTATCCTTCATCTTAGGGGCGGCTGTAGCCCAGTCTATAGGGACTTGGCTTGGGAACCAGAAGGTTCGCCAGCTCAGGTCCCTGTACGGACCAAGTAAGGAGCGTGGACTGGTAGCGGGAGAGGTGACAGCTCACCTCACCACACTGCAGAGGTGCGCTTGAGCAAGGCAGTCAACAGCAACCTCCAACAGCTCGGGGCACCTCTTGGGCACATCTCTCAATTTAATGCATGTATAGGTCCTGTTTGTGCATGTGTGTGTGTATTTCCAGTAAAAGAAAAAACTGAATATCCCCTTAAGGATAAATAAAGTATATCTTCTTCTTCTACAGACAGTTATGCACATACAACGATTTCTATGATATTTCCTGAATTACAGCCCCTGCTGTTTAGCTTAGGTTTAGGAAAAGAATCCTGGCTGGGTGTTGTCACGTCACAATAACTACATGACATAATGGCGCTCAATCAACTATATGACGTGACAACGTGATGTTACACATGTATGTTACTGAAAATAACTCAACGTTGACTTTTGGTTTCAGACGAGATACAAACAGCAGTCTCCAAAAGTAGGTCCTGTGTTTTTTGACCAATTCCATCCACCCTTACTGCCTCCCTTCGTGGCATAGTTGTCATTATACTACATGACCTGACTTTCTCCTTGCCCCATCATATGACAGGGTGTCTTCAGGTATCAGACACTTAGATTTAACGCTTTTTAAGACCCTTTCAAGACACCTTTTACCCATACTTAGGAAAGATATCTGGACACTTACTTATATATTACTTACTTATTTGAGCATCTACATTTTCCCAACATGTAAGTGCAAGTATGAAGTGAAATGATTTTGATGATTTGTAACATTAAAAATTTGTTTGTAGCAGTCAAGACCTCATAAATTCAAGTTTAAGACTATTTAATGCATTTAAGGTCTGTTGTAACATTGAATCTAAGACATTTAAAGCCTTTTTAAGGAAGTGTAGACATCCTGTATGAGGAATGACAGCGTGCAGCACCTAAGACACATGATCACAGCTTCCTGGTTCACAATTAGGTGGGTGATGTACAAATTATAGTGCATTACTTTATGCAGGTGTAAAGGCCAAAACACACTGCCACCGAACAGCTCGTGTCAAAACAGCTGCCCCTATTATTTTCTGTGTATGACTCCACATCGGCTAAGAGCAAGTCAGTGCCTGTGGATGTGCAGACCCACAACACTGCACACCACTGTCTTATTTCCAGCCTCGTCACCACTGAAAACATGTATATTTTTCTCCCACTCACTCCTGTACCAACTCTTCTTCTCTGCTCCCGTGGCAGCTCAACTCCTCTCCACGGATGTTCTCTTTATACATCCATGGATCACCATGATGTATAAAGACAACAGTCACCTCTTGCTGTTGTGTCTCCCGTGTGTGTCGAAGATTAGGCCGCCTATTTCTGTAGGTCGAGAAATATCCTGAGCTACACCGCCCACAATCCTGTCATTATAAAAACAATGGCAAAAAAATATATTGCCTTGCGAGCCATAGCTCTGCAGTTTTGCTTTCAGATGAGAAATAAAGTTTTGTCCACACATGATTTTGAACAAATGCAAACATCTTTTAGTGAAAGTAATACAAACTTTACGTGGTCTTCTGTTTACATGCTGCAGCCCAATTTGAGCTACGAGCGGCACTTGAAGCAGCAGTGTGTTTTCAGCTCAAGTACAAAAAGTGAATGAGAACAGCCTGCACCACAAGCGACCCCTGTTTAGGGATGTCCTGATCCGATCTCAAAGATCACTATCTGGGTTGATCCAGGCATTTTTTAACTGATTAGGATTCTAAAGTTAACAGACGTTATGTAGGCTAATCGGTGCAAAAGATGTTCAGACGAAGACTCAAGTGAATACTGTTCATTCAGGTAACTCAAACACAGGCTGCTACAAATCAACAGACATCTCCTCAAGACAGAGACAAGGTCATAAAAGACTGAAGGGAGGGTTTGTTGATTTATACTTTGTTATTTCATAATAAATAAATAAATAATAGGCTAATAAAAACAGAACAGCTTGGATGCATTGGATACTTCATTGTAAAGTATAGGC
>JAPZEB010000001.1:31525124-31544541 GCA_029783705.1 Chaetodon striatus
TGTCAAGTATAGGCTGTAGATTGGACAGATTTTAACAACTTTAAAGCTGTGGTTTCCAACTGGTCCGGCCACAAGGTCCAGATTTGTCCTACATCATTCGTTCCACACAGTTCAATACATTCAGTGTCATACTTGCGTTTGGCCATATCGTCAGGCTACTTAGCTGTCTCTGTTCAGCAGCAATCTGTTAGTCACCTACTCTACAGCAGAAAACAGCACTTCAAAATAAAAGCTCTCTGCTAGAAACTTACTGTACTTATCCATTCTGTACCATTCAGAGTAAACCCAGGACCCCCTTTTGGACTGTGACCTACCAGCTGGGAACCACTGCTTTAAAGTACTTGAAGTGTGCACTGTGCAGCTGTATTATCTAGGAAAATAGAAGTATCAGATTGGGACTTGGTATCAGCAGATACTCAATATTAAATGACTCTGCTTAGGATCAGGGGCAATAAAATTTGATAGGACATCCCCACCCTCTTCACATCACACATAGTGATTTGAGCCAATGTTTATCTAAACATATTGATTATTGCAGCTTTAAAGACCCACTGTGTAACGTTGTCGCAGAAAGCAATCTACAATAAAATGTTGGGGAAGCTTGGAAACAACCAACGACAGAAATGCTCTTGGCCTGTGGTGCTTTTCAGCGTTAGAAATAATATATGTAGCATGCCAACGTAAGGAAAATATATACACCACGCAGCACATGTTGGATTATAGGTGAAGTGCTCTGCAGAGGCTGCCTGTGGCCACAGTAGCATTATACTGTAAAGATAAAAAGATCCCCATTATCACATGAGTGACAGGGGAGGATTTTCTAGAAACTGGAGGCAGAAACTACTGAACAGTTACATGCCACAACCACTGAAGCTGCCAAACTGCAAGACTTAACACAGTAGGATTTAACTGCTGGCAACCAAAGCTCTCTCTCATGCACAACATTTCCTTGCCTATAATGTTAGACCCAAAGCTTTGGAATGAGCAATTACCAAAGCACACACAGTGCGCAGACTGCCGGTAGGGTTTTACATGTAGATAATGTCCTTTTGAAAGATGTCAAGGACAGCCAGGAGGTAAGAAAACCAGCAGACTAACAAATGAATTGACGGTATAAACAACAGGTATTTTTACTAAATAGGAGAGGTATAAATATGCAGATGCTTTAAAACTGTCAAGATTCTTTTTTAAAGAAGAGTACGCAAACACTAGTGGTGGCCACCCACTGAAGTTGCCATCAAAAGAGTCGAAAAGGTCAGCTTTAATCATGATTTCAAGGCTTGAAACTTTTGAAAAACAGTACATGAAGTGGTGGTTATCAACACCAACAGGTTTACTACTTTGAAACACCTTCGAGAGATTCAATACTTTTTTTCTTGAAAGGAGAGACAGATTTCTTCATTAAAAAAAATCGTTCTCTGTACTTGAAACCTACATGCATAATCACTGTGTGCAGGGAAACTTTATTCCAGGCATATTTTATGTGAGGAAGACACGCTGAGCCCACATCCAGTACCTTCCCAGCACAGCCACAGTGTTTTCCTCTGAGCCAGTGAGCTGCCTCCCTGTCACAGATAGGGAGTAAGAGCTGCTCTTTTTTTTATTGATTGACTTTTCCAAGGTTTTTCTGCTTTTGTAGTCAGACCTGACCCAGTGGGTTCACGCCAGGTCGGGCTCCCTGACCTTTCTCAGGATTAATCACATTTTATATTGATTGTGTTGTTATCTAAATTAGAGAGCATGAAACAATGTGATGTGCACATCTGTCTCCTACCTTCAGCCCCGCCAACACGTTCTGTGACATTTAGGTGCTTCTCAGTTCCTTGGTTTTGCATATCAACACTGGAAAACAGACACAGACAAAATGAAGATGAAATTAGCACCGGGAGAATTCACTTTGTCCTCACAGATAGGAAGAAGTAACACTGACAAGATATCCATTGCTTTTGTTAAACAGTGACAGTGTCTGTTTAAGGTATTGCTGAGGTATGACAGTAGAGTGTGTAAGGATCTGACTCACACACACTGAGGGTAAAAAAAAAAAAAAAAATCTGTTTCAGGCTCATCAAATGGCAAATTGGGTTACACTCGAGTTGGGTTTAATCACAGTCGGTGTTCATGTGGGTTCGGGCCTGATTTTTTTGGAACCAATCAAAACGCTAACCATCTATGTCCAACTACACCCCCGAAAAGTGTGAGTCAACTGCAGCGTCTAACACACAGCTGCTCTCCTAAATCTGCAATAAGAGCACTAGCAACCACATCACCATACGACTGCCTAGCGGCCGTTTGAGCCTGCTGACTCATAGCTGCAGAGCCAGTAGAGCTGCTGCAATGAGGGGGACAAAGTGTATCACAATGCCAGCTTGTACTTGACAGATTTCAGCTAATACCATAATGAGTAGTATCGTTTGAAATTATACTACTGCCAGTTTGAGATTGGTGTTTTAGTACCTACATATGTACCATACTCTTTTCAATACCTTGTGATTTTTTAATGTAATCTTTTTTTTCTTTTTCATAAAAGTAACCACACTAAATTTTATTTTATTTGCATCTATTTAAATTTGTGAGTTTGGCATTATTGTGATTTAGAAGACTGCAGTACGTGATCAAAGCATAATAAACAAGATTCAGAATCTGATCACACATTCAATTCAATTCTGCCTTTCAATTTTCAGCTGGTTCTAAAAAGAGTAATAAGGGTTGAGTGTACACTTTTGATGCTCATAAAAAAGTCAAATTTCCTAATAATTTTGAAGAAGTTTCATGGGGGAAATGTTTGCTACACAATTGAGGGGAATAGATACTGTAATCAATTTGTACACTTCCAATAAACTAATTCCAGTAATTGCAGGTGTAATCTAGAGAGTCTTTCAGCCAGTGAACAGCACGTCATTCAAATATGAAGAAATGTAAAACTGTGAATACTGCCAAGCATACAATTACACACACAGAATATGGGGATTAAAGTTTCCAATAATAAATAATGATGATATTTAATCAGTAGAGCAGGGAGGTCAGTATACTGTCCAATAATAGCATATTGCTAGCCTGGGAGCCAAACACATCTGGGATGTGGGAGCTCATGTTTCACACTGCTCAAAAAAATAAAGGGAACACATAATGGTCACAGTTTAACACCAAGTCAGTTTAACTTCAGAGATATCAATCTGCCCATTTATGAAGCACAAGTCTTAATAAATCAGATTCACCTGCTTTGGTGCAAATCAAAGTGACAACAGGTACAATGGAGAGGCAAAAGCAGGACGACCCCCAAACAGGGAATGGTTTTACATGTGGTGGCCACAGACCAAACCAACCAAACAACCAAAATGGCTGCTGATGCTGAGCAATTTTCAAATTAAAGTAAAAACAGCAACACTCATTCACAGAAATATTGTAGCTACACCATCACCAGCTTTGCATGCTGTAGTCTATTTGAAATATTTCATTGCTATGTTTGGTTGTAGGTCTATCCATCTGCATCCAGAGGCATTTTGATCAACAGCGGTTGATAACGCCCCCTGGAAATCCAAAATGAACTGAGACATTCCTGACTAACTCACATTTGTGCTTTGGTCCGGTGATGTCATGCTAGCTTATTGCAGACATATTTGAATCTGTGCACATGTGGTAAGTAAGTGTTACGGGTTTTTTTTTTAAAATACTATACCAGTGTAGTTCAGATTTATTAAACTACCAGTTACTGACATCATGATTAGTCTCAAAAAGCTATGTGAATCCGTTTTGAAAAGGTTTTTTGTTTTTAGGGAAATTCCTATTTTCTGTATAATTGTATTAAAGTATTTACAGGAAACATGTCAGACACAATGGACCCATAAAATATAGTGTAACCAAAAAGCAATATTGGATATTGGTGAGCTGGAAACCAACAACTGTGAAAAGAAGGGAGAAAATATGACTGGTAGCATAAATAATTGTCTGTTTCCTTGTATCTTGAGAACAAGTGCTGTGTGTGTGTCATTATCTCCAGTCACATAGCCCTTGTCACTTAGTTTCATACTGCATACAGCAGGACTTACTTGAGAGGTAACAAACATGATGCATTATAAAAATTGGATTTTTGATCTCATATTAGTTGTAAGCAGTTCTGCAAATTAATTTACTGAAATTAATGTTTTGAGTCATTCTCAAAGAGCTGACCTTCTAACAGGGTACTATTATTGTCATTATTGAATAATCAGTTGCTAATATTTTCAGTTAATTCATCCATTGTTTAGAAGTTCTAACATTTAGGAAGCTTGAACTAGGGGATTTTATATGTTTTTGTTAAATAAAAATCAATTAACTCTATTAAGGTGTTGCTCTGACTTCACCTGTCATCTGTCGTGAAGGGCCCAGCAACATACTGGGTCCATATACAGTATATATATATATACAGTATACAGTATACACAACTTCACCAAACCAGCTAACAACATCTGGATCAATCTAGTGAACAGTCCCTCCTACACCAAAAGGTAATTTAAAAAAAATAACTTGTGGTTAATGATCTGTCAACGCTCTCATCCAAACTAAAATGAGTTCAGGTTCATCTCACACTCTGAGGCAGATAACTTTCTCAAGATTACCCTGTGAAAAAACATAAACCCACTCATAGAAAAACAGCTCCATAGTGCTACTAGAGGTCAAAAACCCCAGAGAGAGCCTTTAATTAGCTGACATAGCTACAAACATCATCCTGCTTCATACTTTATGTTGCCATAGCGTGGCCTAAGTGACAAAGACGAACATGTTTGTTAGTGGTACGGATCAGTGATGACGCACACCCTATTGTACGCAGCAAACCTTAATTGGTTATATGTAATTTTAAATTCATTTTAAGTGCAGCCCACATTTCCTGACTCATTGTACCACACACAACTAAATCATAATGGAGCTTCTAAAAAAAAAAAAAAAATACAATTAGCCTTTGAATTATGAAGGTCATCATTTTTAAAATGATCACCAAGAACCAACAAGAGCACCATTAAAGCACCAAATCAATAAGCAGTGTTGGTAAGAGTAGTAGTTACCATTATAATCTTAACAATACCCATCTCTACTCATAGTGATGAATGAGAGTTATCACTGAAATTTGTAGCTCCCCTCAGCTTCATGGAGCTTTATAGTGAGTTCAAACTCATTGTTCACTCTCACTGCTCTCATGCCATCAATTTTGGCTTTAGCAGGCAGCTGTTTTAGCAAAAATAGCTCTAAAAAATACTAACCTGCAGCACAGTTAGTGACTTGCTGGTGAAGATAGTGGAGTTTTTAGCAGCTAAAGAGACAGATTTATCCTTAGAGGCTGGTAGAGACAACGAACAGAGCTAACAGAGTAAATGATGGACTTATATTCCTCAGGTGGCCAAACACATGACTTTAATTAATGTATAGCTGCTGGATGTGTACATTAATAGTCAGCTAACAAGTTTGTTATTTTAACTTAACAAGGAAATATAATGTCAGCGCTGTGTTCACAACTTGTTTCCACTACCCCCAAGTGGACAAAAATTGCAGGTTTATCAAAACATTTTTAGTTGCCTAACCTCAAAGACATGCTATGCAGGATTTCCCTAAAAAGAAAAACAATGTATAGACTCACACAGAAGAAGTGATCCCTCTAAATCATTACTTATGACCCACTAGAAGTGTGTGGCATTGTATTTATCTGCAGACACACTGCTCTTTGTGTTGTCTTTTCTTTTTTTTTCCTCAGTTGGTGAAGATTCTCAATCATCTAGGTCATGGTAATCCTCTTCAGAGGCTTCTTCAGTTCTCAACTGAAGAAGCCTCTTGGATGAGAGGTGAAAAGTCTTCAAGAAACTCAAGCATATCCTCTTGCCTACGATACAGCACTTGAGATTTTTTCCTCACTTTGCACAGCACTGAGCTGGTTTGATTTTGTGCAAACAGGCTGAACCAGCATTTGTCATTATAACACATTTTGGCAAATTAAAAAGTAGCCTACACTAAACTAAATCCATCTCAAATAGCTTTACTAATCAGTCAGATGACATAATATTGCTTACTTGAAAGTTCATGTGTTTTTTAGGGGTGACAAGAGGAGACATGGCAGTTAGTCACTCAAGAAAACTAAATCTGCACTAATATGACAACATGTTGGATTTGAGGCCAATGAAAGACGTGTCCTAACTGGCTTCAAGCACTACTTTGAGGTGAACTTTCATTGGCCTCTGGACGCTGTGTTTCTATTTATTCTTGTTGCTCACTTTAAAAGCGCCACAATAAACGAGAAACAACTGGTTCATGAAGCTGAAATAAGGATTTATATACACCATATACACATTGGGGTGGGAATCACTACAGAATTTATGATACAATACTGAAGTCACAATACAGTATTATCGCAATTTTAAATATTTTGCAAAATGCTGAGTAGTGTAATAAAATATATTGTAAATATTACCATTTTTCAACTGTAAATTTTGTCCCAAAAGGAAAACTCTGCTTTATCTAAAAATATAAAGTTCAGTCTGTCACTTCAGCCACTTCTTTTGCAATAAAATGTATCTAGTGGACTGAAAAAGCAATTGATTGTATTATTCTAGAGGCTTACCTAATGTTTAATTTATATTTCTCATTAATAATTTATATTTTTTTTAAAATCTGTACTTGGCACTGTGTGACGATACAATACTGCCACACAAAAATACTGTATACTGATTTTTTTCCCCCCACCACCATATACATGATACCTTCTTATTTTACTATAAAACTAAAAAACTAAAAAAATAAGCTTGCAGCTTGCTGGAGGGAGTCTAACCAGGGAGCTAAAAGATTCTCATAAGGTAAATGACCATGCAAATAACAAGCATTTTCATCTTCAGTAAATATCACAATTAAAAAGCAACGTTACAAACATACTAAGATAGCAAATGGGTTACTTACCCATATTTTAAGTGGTTACATCTCCAGTCTGATCTCAAGCACACAGCTAAGAGCTGTATAGTTGTTTACTTGATGTAACAGAAGTGCATATTTAATCGATTCAGTGTGGACAGAGAACTCCAAGTTACATGATAGTCAGACGATTTTCTGTTGGCACACAGTGTCATTATGTTTCATTCAGGAGCGGCTGCTGAGTCAAATGGCACAACTGGTAAAAATTCAGTATACTGGTCTGGTGTTTGGCTTTATATCACACTGGTTTGAAAATGTGCACACCAGTCCAACCCTAAAAAGCAGCAGGCATTCAAGAGACACAGCACCAAAAAACGAAGATTTAAAGTGAATCTGGGGTTGGCTTTAATTTTTCTTTCGAAAGCGGGTGTGTTTACAAACAGACAATCCTGCATAGTTTATCGTTAATCATACCTTAACCATGATTTATTTGCCATAACCACAGCACTACTCTTACCTAACAATATCTCAGTCGCCATGTGCAGACATTTTACACAGAAATCGTTTTAAAAATGTGGCATTACAGGTTTGAAAACACGATTGAACATAATATGACCAAGAAGCGCTTATTTTCTGATGATTGCTTACAGGCTCTCTAGTACAACTGAAAACAATAATACATTTAAACAATGACTGGTCATGTAACTTGTAATGTAACATGTAAAGCACCCTGTGGTGGGTCTGGCAGAACTGAAGAGGTTAAGTGTATCCTGCTTCCTTCAGAAACACACACACACACACACAATCACAGTTCCCAAAATACACACTCTGGGTAAATACTATGTGGGAACCATCTGCCCCAAAATAGAATCTAATTTGATGCAATCTCTCGAGTGCCAATCAGTCTTAACAGCAAAGTGCCTGTACAGTGCCGACTGAGTTTTCTGTTAACATCAAACGCCCTCTCATTCCATACCACGAGTTTCCTACCACTTGCTGAGTTTCCAATCTTTGCACTCTACCGCTACGCTAAGTGAGTGCTCCCTCGCCAGGAAAAGAAGCCTGTAGGGGGTGGGTGTGTGTGCGTGAGTGCGCGCGAGTGTGTGTGTGTGCATTGAGGGTGCATTTGTTTGTGCTGCACATGAGGGAGCATGCTTGCTTTCTAAAAAGACCTCACAGTTTAATGGAATTGTGTGCGGTGAATGTGAGACAAGACCACGAAATGAGCCATAAGCAACCCCACGGGTATCACTTTTCTTTTCACTGAGCTGTGTGTGGAGAGGAGACCAAATATGAACACCAAATACTGCTTTTGTGTATGGCAGTAAAGCAAGAGCCTGCTCATTTTCTATCAAGAGAAAAGAAATCTATAGTATATGTGCACAGTAAATAGGGTGTCACTACTGATGCTACAAGATAACATAAAAGCATGAGGCATAGTGTTAAATCTCTTGTCTATATGGAACCATAAGCACCACCTAATGCACTGGTAATGGAAAATGCATCCTAAGAACACTTGCAAGGGGTTATAAAGCACTATTCTGGTTATTTCTGGATGTGCTTGATGCTGGTAAGTGGCCACATGATGAAATCACAACAAAATATGATAAAAGCACCCAGATGACATCATGGTAAGTTTTGGGGTCACTCAGAGAAAGATCTTCTTTGTACTGTACAGCCTGCCATTTTGTGCCAATCAAAACACAAGGAGAAAAGAAGAAGAGACAGAGAGACCAATTTCTCCACCGTCAGTAGCTTCAATAGAACGTAATGCAATGCAGCCACTAGATATTTTAGTAAGGGGCTCAGCTGCAATCACTAGACTTGCCCCAGTGTTCAAGAACTCATTGGGGAGACATTTATATTCCCATACGCCCACCTTTGATTGAAAGTAATAAGTTCATGCCCCCCCTTCTCTCCAGGTTGTTCAGCCGTTTTAGGTGAGAAAGGAAATCACAAACTGAAGTAGACGAGTATCAGCCAGGTCGAGGGGAAGTGGGTGTAGCACGAAATTAAATTACAAATTTAAATAAAACACTTCATCACAAAATAACTCCTGAACTTCACAGAATATCTCCAAGTGATGATATCTGTCAGAGTCTATGAGGGCTGATTTCTCCTTTTACATGCAAATAACTGCAGGGACAATAGTAATTGCAGCTTCGCTAATGGATTAATCAACACCCCTTTTGGGAGGCATTATTGTGAGCGAAGTGATGACAGTCTTGTTGTGAAATTACACAGTCAAGTGGAAAATCCTCAGAAAGCTACAGGACCCTAAAAATGAAAGAAGCTGCATCTTAGTGTAAAAAAAAAGAATCTTGCTTTTCAGATAATGAAGGTGTAGAAGAGTTTGAAGCAACATACATAAAAAACATTATTACGACTACTATTGTGCACAATGTTTTACTGAACACAATGGGGGGAATCTTACTTGCAATGACATCTCAAAAGGCAACATTTTCCGTATGTAACACTTCTATAATTCTCGCATAGTTGCTGTGGAATTAAACAAAAATCCGCTGTGTGGTAAAGGTACATTTAGAGGAGAAAAGCAGAAACATTTCAAGTAAAGAACACCTTGCCGTCTGCAGTATTGTTGGAGACAAGAAAGGATTCTAAGAAATAATATCTTGGAAGCCAATGTTCCAGAGCTGGCGAAAAGAATGGAGGCTGAGGAGAGAATGGATAGAGCACATTATGATTCTTTACATAGCATAACAATGAACCATGACCGACGCAAAGAAAATACAGGTTAAGGTTTTACAATTGGCTGCACAGCCTATAAAGCAGAATTGAATCAAAAATGCAAAATAACTTAAAGTATCTGCAAACTAGAAGTGCTCTGCAAGGAAAATCAGGGGTGCATGTCATCATGCCAACATGTCTCCTCGCTTCCCTCACTCATTTCATTGTTTTTATGTCTGAGGCCAGCCCACAGGAGATGCAAGCGGAGGGTGCAAGACAGAGACACAAGGACGGAGGAGCAGAAGCTGCCAAATGAGAAATCCTTGGTTCCACAGAATCAGTCTTGAGCAACGTCAGTTACGTATGACCTGCTGCACAGCTGTTTCACCTGTCAAACCGACTTGTACTAATGTACACAGAACCACTTATTTAAGAATAATTTCAAAACCTTACAGTAATTTGGACAGATGG
The DNA here is from genome assembly GCA_029783705.1 of Chaetodon striatus. Lineage (NCBI taxonomy): Eukaryota > Metazoa > Chordata > Actinopteri > Chaetodontiformes > Chaetodontidae > Chaetodon > Chaetodon striatus. The sequence goes on from JAPZEB010000001.1 coordinate 31,535,151, forward strand.
ACAGACAGACAAACAGTAGGAGCCAGGCTGTTTCACTAGCCAGCAAAAACACTTACACCAGAGCACCATCAGCCGTGGTGCAAGTTATGAGCTGTAATTCAGTGGTAAATAATCAGCTGTGTGTGTCTGACTGTGGATGGTGGAAGTGTTGAATAGATTTGTGGAGTTTGTTAGTTGCGGCAGTGGCTGTTGGCAGTTAGCTCTGCTTGTTAGCTACTGAACAACAGCAGAGCAAGCAGCCACCTGCCACCAGACTTCACAGCTGCATCTCTGATCAGCCGATCCAATATCAGCAATACAAAGTGAAAATGCTGTTATGTATCGTCATCGTTAAGAGACGCCTTCATTTTGAAGTTCCCATGGCACGTCTGTGTCACCATTTTGATCCAAGCAACCGATTGGTACGAATGCTCACAGAGCCCCTTATTTAAGAATGTGTATATATATTTGTGTGGGTTTTTTTTATCTTTCTTGGATGGATGGACGGACAGACGGACAGACAATAGGGGTGTAATGAAACATCAATCTTGACCGATATATCGATTCAATGATAAACATGGTCATCAGTAAGAGACGCCTTTATTTTGAAGTTCCTATTGCACGTCTGTGTCATCATTGTAATCCAAGGTTACCTGCTTCCAAAACATTCAAACAGTGCTGGCGGCCTAATGCCAGGTAGACAATGGTAAGCAACCAAGAAATAGACAATGAGGATATGTATTGATACCGTGTCATACTGATTGCAGGTGCCTGAATTGACCTGAAGGAAAATCCTATTGTGGCAAACTTTGCGATATCAGCAAATATGGTATAGTTGTCCGAAGAATCAATATATCCTACGGTCATTCAATATTTTTTACAAAGCCCAAATCACAATTCGCCAAAGAGAGCTTCACAACATATGACATCTCTGTCCTTGGACCCTCACAGTGGATATGAAAAAAACTAAAAAAAAAAAAAAACCTTTACCGGGTAAGAAAAAAGGGTAGAAACCTCAGAGAGAGAGCAACTAAGGAGGGATCCCTCTTCCAGATACAATGTTTGTACAATAAAACTTGTGATCCATATCCCTTATAGACAGAAACATCGCTTATAAGCCGATAAAAGTCTTACACTGTACATACAAAAGGCCTTTATTCATTTAGATATGTAAATTGTTTAACATAGCCAATAATGAGTGGTATTATTACTGTTGTTGATTTTAATCATCATGTAATATCCTTTTAAATCGTCTAATTTATGTGTGATCACTGTTATTTGTCATGATCACTAAGGCTGTTTATTTACTTGCATTATTGTTATGTGCACAATGACACATTGCATACATGTAGCTGCGTAACAATGTGTGTACGTAAACTGTTTGTAAAAAAAAAAAAAAAAAAAGAAAAGGAACTGCTGCTTTGTGTGATGCCACAACACTTTACAATTAAATTACCTTACATACTGTATTCTACAGTGGTCGGTTTATGACGCACAAGGTGATGGCACATTACACTGCATACCACCTTGTAACTGTGTTCTGTTATATTATGTGTAGATCCCTGACATGACACTAGTAGTAGTAGTAGTAGACAAGGAGAGAATAAACTGTGTGAACAAAGAATCATATGGAGGTGCGGCATTTTATGTCAGGGAACAAATAAAAAATCAAAAACAAATCTGGCTGTGACACTGGGGGGCTCCATAGTAATGCTATTTGATTAAAGAATTCTGTGTAGGATATACCAGTGATTCCTCGCTCTAAGGTGCATTTAAGGGATTGGAAGATCCTTATGGATGGCAGAGGGGGATGATTTCCGGGTCACAGGATGAGAGTGAAGGCAAGGAAGCACAAGTTAGCATATTGAAATGCACCTAGGGAATAGTAACTATTGCTGACCTCAAGAAACGTGATGTCTGCCCAACAGGAATGTAACTAAGTAATGCTGGACAGTAATTAAGATTTAGTATCTTATTTATTTGTTCTTTTTCCAATTAGATAAGTTAAGCAAATTGAGAGTAAATGGGCACTTGCAGGAAAAAAAGGCCATTTATTTACTTCTCCTCACCTGAATAATTAACAGGTTTACAAATAGTCCAGGGGTTAATTTTCCAAGCCAGTGCAGAGCTTAAAGACCATAAATCGTTGTTGGACATTTAAGATATCTGACCACTTTTGAAGGGATACTTCGCCAATTTTCAGCCAGCTTTGTAACATAACATTATGAAGTATATGTAAGTGAACTGTGGTAAATTTCCCTCCGTCTCACCTGGACCCAGATGTCTCTGCTTATCGCTCAACTCAAACTTGCCAGATGACACATTTCATGTCATTCAGCGGACTTTCGTTTGCTCTAGGGCTGTTGCTAGAACTACAGATTGTATGGCAGCATTTTTGTATGTCCATCACCCTGGACACAAAGAGTATTGGCAATATATTCTCACTCCAACCTTGTCACATATTGATGTTTGGTCATGGACTTTCCATGTCCAGATTCAAAATGCAATTTATCCTGCGTGTTGGTTGTTGACGTTGTGGGACATCGTGTCAAGTTTTTTTCTTCAGCAACAAATGCACATGGTTGGGTTTAGGCAACAAAATCACGTGGTTGGTTTTAGGAAACAAGAACAGGGTTTGGCTTCATAATCTTACGGGACATGAACACTGCCCTCCTGGGTGAAATTCTGTGTTTGTTAGACCCATCCACAACCACTCCTGCCCACCCCATTCAGACTTTCACTGGCTTTACTTTCGATCTTGTCCCGCAGCGTTTTCCCCTTACGTGCTGGACACAGTTAAACGATAATGGCAGCCAGCTGGGTATCATGAAGTTAAAGGACAGCTTTTTTCATCAGTGTCTGACACCGAAAGTCACCGCCCAAGCACTGCATTGAGGTGGTCTTCAAAAAATATTTTAGTGCACCACCATTTGGCTGTGATATGAGAATTTGTGATCAAGAAATGGGCGCCATACTGTTTCCTGTATTGTAAAAATGGAGGCTAAAAAACTGACATCAAACAGTAAAACTAAGCTGTGCTGATAAAATATGTGCTATGACTGCATTCCCTATTTCTTGCCTACAGTCAGAACCATATTTTAGCTCAGAGTTTAACAGTAATTCGAGATTGTTTGTTACCAGTCGGCCTCCATATTGTTTCCTGTGGAAAAGCAGCCAAGCTCTCATTACGTCACCCACCATTATTGTGCCAGTGTGGCTCAGTGCAGTCTGGTAGTCATGGGTTTTATATCTCATTAGCAAAAGCAAATGCCACAGCCTTTTCATCTCTTTTCTCTGGTAAGCCTAGTTTTTTTGGAAAGACTATTGTTCCAGCAGTGAAATGCTTTTTTAAGGTTTTATAATTGGCTTCACAGCCCACAAAATACAATGGATTCAAAAGTCTGGGAAAAAAAATGCAAGATGACCTTGAAGTATTCACAAATTAGAGGAGCTTTGCAAGGAAAATCAGGAATAATTACTTTTTGCTGGCCTCAATAAAAAACATTTTGTGATGTCTGCCAAAGGAGAATGTAACTAAGCAATGCTGGACAGTAATTAAGATTTAGTATCTTATTTATTTGTTATTCTCCTAATTTGGCAAATCAAGCAAATTGGGAGTAAATGAGCATTTATTTCTCCTCATCTGATTAATTAACAGGTTTACAAATAGTCCAGGGGTAATTCTGCCAAACCAATGCAGAGCTTAATAGACCGTATTCTTTCAAATCTTTGTTACACGTTTAAGAAATCAGCCCATTTCAAGTCCTCTTCACTTTAAAGTTATCTTTTTGAAAAAATGATAAGCCTCCAAAAATTCCACACTTGTGTTCTCGTTATTAATATGGAGAGTCACATTTCTTCATATCTCCTTGTCTCATAAACATAAATGGCAAAATCTGGATGATCATGCATGAATAACAAAGAGTAGTGTAGCAGCATGCAAACACACCAAAGATTGTTGCGATGGATATCATTAAATGGAGGTGCAGATTCAGATTCAACAGAATCTGCACTCCTTGGGCTTATGAAACATCCTTCCCCTCTAAAGCATCTCGCTTTCTTACACAGGCTTCTATTATGCATTTAATCATCTGTTGTATTAGAATGTTTGTGCACTAATGTCTACAAATACAATGCAATTCTGCTCCCTCGGATAAGAAACTACTGATGCTGTTTACTCTTGCTTCAACAGAGGAAATTAAAGTATACAATCTAATAAAGAATCTACTCAAATGAAGAGAGTCTGCCACCCAGTGCATCTATCTCATTCTACCGCTGTGCTGTCTAGTAAAGACAAGGAGCACTGGCTTGGGAGCACAATTAATTACACCATGATATTTTTCCAGAGGGAAAAGCTGAAAATAAAGTTTGCTGTGTGAATGACAGCATCTCTAATTTGTTATGACCTATAGGCATAGAACATTTGGAAATTTCGGCTTCATGGCCACTGAATATTATTATGAATCAATCTGACTGATCTATTAGACGGCTGATGGCTTTATATACTCTTATTTTGTATTATTCATGAGACAAATTTATAACTGTGTAATGAGGATGAGCATAATGATGATGTTTGAAACTGCATCTGACATTTCTCTCACATGCACCAAGCATTTTCTACTTAATTAATTACCAATGTATTAAAAATGGCGCGGTGTATTTTAGGACTGCATTCAAGACAGCTGCTAATTGGTGAGTTTCTGGCCTCAAAAGGTAAGCATTTAGTTCTAACTAGCAGAGTGTAAGAAAGCAGTGAAATGGGAAGTTTGTGGCGCTCCATTTTCCAGTCTAATGCGAGGCTACACTACCAAGTAATGAAATTCATGACAGCGCTTCCACAGATTTGAGATTTACCTAATAACAAGCAGATAATTTGGGGAAGCAGTTATATCTAAATCATGATGCCAAAAATCTTTCCAACCCCATTCCCATTTCATTAACTCCATCTCTTTAGGCCTACTTGTGCACTGTGGAAATCCATTAGAGCTTCATGGGACGACCATGTAATACCCATGAGCTGTTGTGCTTTACCCTATTTGATTGTGTGTCATGCATGGACTGTAAAATAGTCGGCGTAAGTACTTTGACTTCACAAATTGGTTTCTGAACTCCTGTTTTGAAGCCTCAGGTTTTGCATTGTGACTGTGACATCTTTTTTGGAGCCAGAAGTGACTATATTTGGACAAGAGGCTGGAGCTTTGGAGGAGCAATGGGAAAGGTGGATCTGATATATTGACTGTGGTGATGTCATGCAGACAGCCTGTTACCCTTACTTTTGTGCAACTTTAGGCCCTGATAAAATGTGAACAGGTGAGTTATTTAAAAATGTAACCCCAGTGCAATTTTATTTTGCCACTTTTAAGAAACTGCCTTTTTTGAGACACTCTAAGGCTTTAAAATTAATCAGTGGGCGATTTACTGACGTTATTTTATTTTGTAGAACAAAAGGTGAACATCTCTGAATCTTGTGATAATCACAGACCTTATTTGCAACACATTCTCACACCTACTTTGTCAAATATCGGCGTTTAGTCATGGACTTTCCACGTACAGATACGACGTGCAACATACCCCAGGTGTGTTGGTTGTTGACATTCTAAGACACCATGTCACGTTCTGCCTGTTACATGCATTGTCTTCTTTAAAAAATACACCTCTGTTTTCACAGGAAATGTACCTTTTACATACAGTCTCCGTCAAAATTAACGCACTATGTCGGTACAACACGGCAAATACTTTTTTTTTTTTTTTTTCTCTTCAACAACAAACACGTGGTTGGGGTTAGGAAAAAACAGGGTTTAGCTTTATAATCTTACAGGACGTGAACATCGCTCTCCCAGGTAAAAGTCTGTGTTTGTTGGACCAATCCTCCACCCCTTCCACTCACCCTAGTCAAACTTTTGCCACCTTAACTTTCATTCTTGTCCCGCTGCATTTCCCCTTGATGCCGTTGGCCGCCATTAAACTATAAACGTGTATTATGCCAACGTCAAAGGACGGCTTTTTTCGTCGGTGTCTGATGTCGGAAGTCACTGCCCAAGCACCGAATTTCATCGACTTCTGAGTGAGACCTAGTTGTTATTTCACGCATCTTACTTCAAAATGAGGGAACTGTGGGTGTTAACATGCTAACCCCTTTCCTGATATTAGCACATATTCCGGCACCACTCTATGAGAATCGACTTGTTTTTGGAGCCAGCATCAAGTGGCCGGTAGATGAACTGCAGTTTTGGCATTTCTGCGTTGGCTCTGTATACCAACTAACCAAATAACCCCTACCAACCCAGCCCTCAGTAAGTTTACTTTATTTCTTATGTACAGCTTTTCATTTGAGGAAAATTATGTTATTTCTCATTTTAGATTTACATGGTCTGGCCTTGATGTGCATTAAAAGTTAATGTACACTCAAAGACACAACTTTTCCGAACATAATTAACATATATTAAATAAAATGCATAGTTAATAAGGTAATCAATAAAACTACTACATGCATTAATTAGCTAATATATCTATGTCAACACCTAATGTTCATATAAATACTGTATGATAAAGCATTAAGGACTAAGATTAAGTATTTTTACTTTTCACTTCATTAACAGAAACACATGCAGCATGGTAGTTTATCTCCTCCAGGTGGTGCTGGGTGTCATTACTGTCTTCTGGAGTTCCAATTCAGCAGAATGACACACAGCCAGCACCGTGACACCAATAAAGTTTTATTGGCTTTTATGTGAATATCAGAGTACACTGGTGCCGACAGGCTACATGCCACTGTAGCTGACTGTGTCCAATGTGCAGACACCAGACATGTAGGAATGTTTTTCAAATGTTACAGCCTTAGACCATTACTGGAAAATGATCTATCATTTGATTGTGTCTAGATGACTGGCACATTTGTCTTAGCAGATTTCTGCCACTGTAATACTTCCATATGGCCCCTGGATAATTAAATGCAGTTCATAATTTAATTGCATGCCTTTACTTAAGTTTCTTCTTCACCTGTATTTCCTGTGATAATATAAACCATGCAAATGTATACAGGTGTATTGGTACCACCTATGCTATCTGCTAGGTCATGCTAGTTAAACCTTACCTTAAAATTTTTGTGATCAAAATTATTGATCATGCACAACTTTTGATTGCTGTAAAGTAAAACCCACAGAATCTTTGATAGAAATGAGTTGTGCTTTGATATACGCAAAGTCTGTCACAGCAAAGTATATCCTTTTGGCACACAGAGAACACTCACTGAGGAAAGTCAAGAGGTCTTCAAAGACATCAAGTGAGGTTGAGGAAAATTGCAAGTTAATGAATCACAGCCACAGCAAATTAATGGCCTGTGAGTGAGATGGTAGTTTCCTCTCTAATGATTACTGGTATAATAATTTCACATATTGTGAATATCTCTGTACAACTGTATTACTTTTAAAATGTGGTAACTTCTACCAGAAAAAGCATAAAAAGGAATCATGTGATCTAGCAACTGATGCCCCTCCATCAATCAGCTGATCCATCAGATGATTGGGCTGTTTGAGATCTGCTGATATAGCTGGGATGTGAGCTGAGCTTGACACCATGTCCTGCCTAATCTAACGCTATGCTCAATTTTTACACATGCTTATAATGTTAACATTACATCATTTCCGCCCATTAAATTCCAAAATCTTAAAATGTAAATGAAATCAGTAACAGTCACAGTGGTGACTTTGGCCTGTGTGTACCTAAAACTTATACTAGTGTCCCTTCAAAAGTTCATCAATACAAACACTTAAAAAACATGGCAGATTCAATATTCAGTTAAACAACTTTTCTGTTAAACTAGGGCTACTTGATGATGGAAAAAGAATCACAATTATTTTGGTTAGTATCGAGGTCATGATTATGTAACACACATAGCCACTGACCATGGAAACATCCGGCCTTTACTGAACTTTTTAAAAAAATGTTCAGTGTATTTTCTTGAATAATTCAACTGAAAAACAGACTTAATGTGAACTAAACATGCCAAAGACTAGCTGAGAGTCAGTCTGGGCTTTTGGGCTCCACTGTAGCTTCCTTCATTGGTTCTTGCAGCTGTAGAATTGTGGATGCACTGGTTTTAGGGTCACAACCCCTGAAAAATGACTTGTTTTACTATCAGAATTTGATCAGTTCAGTCTGATAGCATTTGGAGAGTCGAAAAGGGGCTGCACAATTGAACTATTTTATCCCCACTCAAGCAAAGGGCTAAAGTTAGCCTGCTTGGCTGGCTGAATTCTCTTGTGCGTATTCTCTGCCCATTCTATAACAGATAATAAAAGACTGCATATGTAATCAGCCCTCACTGACCCGACCTCAATATTGTCATCACAGAGGCTTACACTGCTCATGTTGTTGGGTGGAGGAGGCTACACACACAAGCTCAGAAAAACTCTTTGAAAACAGCATTGCTTCACAAACTGCCACCCCTAGCGGGAGGATGGCTATATTACCAGCGTCCTCATTAGTATCAGCTCATTTTTAAATGTTTATAATGCTCACATTACAACAGTTACTAGAAATGCCAGTGAAGTAAAGTGAAAACCATAACAGAAACACCAGTGGAGAGATATAAATGCCTCGATTTACCGACGTGTTACTCCCATTATCAAGTTGTTGGAGAAACAATTTCCATGAGTCTAAAATTATTCTGAATTATCAGAGTTGGGCCTATAAAGAAATTTGGAGCAGAACTGTATGAGGAAATTGTTTTTCTGTTTTCAAATTATAATACAATAATTTACGAACACAATATTGGCATCACAGATGAGGTAATTACCAACATAATTTTCCCACTTGGGCCAATAACTACAAAATGGAACTTTGTGTGTGTGTGGGAGTGACAGAGAGATAGAGAGACAGCCTAACGGTGTTTGTGGCATTAAGTGAAAGGTTTTAACAGCATTTTGGCTCACCAGTGATTGAATAAATGACTTTTTAACCAATTACACAAATGTAGGTCTCCACTTATCTCAACTAGCTGTCGCAATAAAGTACTACTCCAGCAAAAATGTTTATACTGTATGTACCACCTGTGGGTTTAAAGGGTCACTGTCCATCACAGGGAACAGGAACTGTGGTTAACTTGAATTCATATCAGTTACAGTGGGCAGGCAGTGTGTTTTGGCATATTTTGGTGACGTAATTTGATTGGCTTTATAAAACGTTTTCATGCACTGATATGGTTGGGCAATATACTGTATGGCTGTAGTTATTATCACAGTTTTTAAACCTGCACTAACCTTTTTTATGGCCACTTGGGAACAGCCGGAGCTCTATACACAATATTGATATACAGTATGGTCAACTTTTAAAGGTTTTACTCATAACAATTTATGCAGACAAGGTGAAAATTTTGTCAAGTCCAAAATAATGTTTTGTTTACCTCTGTGTA
>JAPZEB010000001.1:31559484-31571957 GCA_029783705.1 Chaetodon striatus
TATTTATCAAAGTTGCCAGTGGGCAAAATGCTCCCTCAGTCCCCAGCAAGAGGATGTTTTCTGTCTCTGACATTATGTGCTCTTGCATCTAAATTAAGTAGTTAGACGCACCAGTGCAACCAGTGTAAAAAAATAAAATAAAATAAAAAAAAGTTAGTCTGGAGCTCTGAATAATCAAGATTTTTACGATACACGCATGACCATCAATTATGTGGGAGGGAATGACAGGGCTGATGAGCATCAATTACGCAACAGTCACTTTGCCAGGAGCTGAGAATTCAGACTTTAAAAGCTCCATATTCAACCTGTGCTGCATGTAGTTAAGATAAAACTACTGATCTCTGAGGGGGAGTTGCAAAACAAACCTGAATTAGTGTGTAAGGGAACAGAGCCAGGAAGCAACTAGTGGGAAATGAAACAATAGACTCTAACGAGGTTAATAAACAAATGCAGCCCACAATTTCAACATGTTACGAACACAAAAATGGGAAAACAGTCATTAACGTTTGTGTCGCTCTCTCAAGGCGAACACAGTAAATACAAATACATAGAATCATTTCAAGGACGCCAACAATACAAAGTCACACTGTTTATGCTATGAAGGCAAACAAGGATTACTAGAGGTGAACTGCAGATAGTGTGAATGCATAAATAAACAGTCTGCTCTGTCATTAAGGCGCAGTGGGTATACTTTTTCCATTGATACAGCACTTTGTCATCACATTGAAGCTGTAAAGATTTTCTATTTACAAAGTTGGCTCTGTGCTGAGGTAATGGGAACGTTTGCAATCTATTGCCTCAATTTCTCTCAGGAATCCAATGAACAAGTCCCAGCGCACTCAATACGCACCAGTCACTTTCATTCATTATTGGTAACTATCGTCAACTAATGCAAGTTACCTGCTGTTTGTTTTGAGATCTCTTCTATGGCAAAAATGTGGAAAACAGCCCGGGAGCACTATAAAGATATATTATCTCTCTGATGTAGAAATATATCATTATAGGCCTTTTCATTGCTATTCTGTTGCCAGGGGAACAGTTTGGCCCCTGTTTATTTCCTGTCAGCTAATGCATTAACAAACATTATAACAGGAAATACAAAGGGGCCCATTTAGAATGTTTATGTTGTCAAGTTAGAAAAGGTCTATGGAAAGCAAAGTGACTCAGAGTCTCCAAACACTGCTGCACTTCTTCTCTGTGCAGTGTTTGATTCATTTTAGCAAATTGTTTTCGTTAGTATCAAGACTGAGGTGTTGCGGTGAAGGTTATATTAAAACAATTCAGCTAAGACATTTCTGTACCTATACACACTATTTTGAGTGCATAAGGGCTTTCACACTGAGAAGCGTGGCAAATGCAGTGCCAACGCATTCTCACTCTGACCTCGACAATCACATATGGACACTTGGTCATGGACTTTCCTCGTCGAGATATGGCGTATAAGGTTGGTTGTTGACGTTCTGGGATGCCGTGTCTACTTCAGCCTGTTACATGCATTGTCTGTTTTCAAAATACACATCCGTTTTCACAGGAAATGTACAGTGTGCGTCCAGTATTTTTCAAAATAAACACATTGCGACAGTACAGCACCGTAAATTGATGTTTTTTTTCCTTCAAAAAACACTCACATTTTTGAGTTTAGGCAAAAAGACAGGGTTTGGCTTTACAATCACACTGAAACGCTGGACATGTCTTACCTTCAATGATCGCCATGTTGCCTGGTAGAAAGGGTGGAACCATGTACACATCTCAAACTTGTGAAATGGCGGACAAGGAGGTGACTTCCACTGTGAACACAGAAGCATTGTACAAATGTAACTTAAGTTACACATGTATTTTTCACTACAACTTTTCTGGTGTCGGAGAGAGACCATAAGTTTGTTCACTGCATGAATTCTGTGATGACTTGTGATGACAATGCTAATGTTGGTTTGCTACCTAGCTGAAAATGGAACACATTATCATCAGGTGTTGTGGTGTAAGCTATATGATCCATGGGTGTAAGCCACGTTTGGAGTTTGTTGCAATTGTCAAGCAGAATAGGAAAAGGTGTCAAATCTTGGTACAGCTACCTGTACAAAAGAGTGGCATAAAAGTCACAAGTACTTACTGCGCAGCAAAAAATGACACCAAAACATCACAGTACACCACACACTGACTAGAAAAAAAAATGACTGCTCGACTTGCAATCTCAGTCGACTGAGGGGTCTCCAACTGATGATTTGAATCTCCGACTTAAAGGGGACAGTCTGGTCAGCACCTCAACAAAAAGCATCCACTCCATGGAGCAACAAAATACAAGGTAATTTTAATTCAGCATTAAATGGAAATGAACAGGATTGCTGGTTGAGAAGAAGGCCCACTTGCTCCTGGGTTTGCACTGGCTGAATTTACATTGCTACAGCTGCTGACTGAAGGTCTGTCTCCAGAGCTGACCTCTGCTCTCTTCCCAGCAAAGCTGTCTCTAAATGGCGGGGAGAGAGGTTGCACGCTATTATAACGATGGTCTCACACACACACACACACACACACACACACACACACAAACACAGGAGACTTGTTTTATTTTCACTTACATATACTATTGCTCTTTAATAAAGCAGAAATATTTCTTTTATGTCTTTTCTTTTTCTTCCAATTACTCAAATAATTCATGGAGCAATTGGTAGAATGCTTAATTACTAAAATAATCGATCACTGAGCCATTGTTACACCATGTAATTTTACTGATGACTGAATAAACAGTCTTCACCAGACTAATATCAGAAATTCAGCAACTAAAAAACTTGCTGTAAAGTGCACAGCAAGACATATATGCAGAAAGAGAATGGAATTGTTTTCATTACTCGATTAATTTAATACATTTCCCCCAACCATCACTGTTCTATATGCTCACAGTGAAAGGAGATGGCTCATACTGCAACCTCGGGCCATCATTAGAGATGTAAGTAATGAGCTCATAAACAGCAGGAGATTGGTGTGTTTTGAATTGCGGCCTCCACTAAATTACAGTAATCCCTACAACATGAATTCTTGGTCTGATCACAGTCATCAACGCAAACAACACAGAGCTGCAGATATAAATCCAGCTGTGCAATATCGAACATTAAACCAACTTCAACTCAATACACATTCTCTTATCAAACTAAATTTAGCCTGGTGTCTGACCGGCAGTACAGCAGTGACTTTCCAACTGACTGAGCCTTTTATTTCTATTTTTCCCACTAGTAAAAACTCTTAAGGTTTTTCTTTTTTTCAGTCAATGTCACCCGCTGAGCTGAATCAGACAGATCGTGATGCATATCCTCTCATGATCAATTTAGTTACTAGATGACGGTATAAACAGTCCATTCACTGCTTAAATATGTGCCTGTTTGAACAAGTATCTCTGCCTGTTTCCCTAAAGCTAAATATATTTCTTTCTTTTTTCTCCCTGACATTAGTGAAGGTGCTCTTTATTTCAGGAGAGGCTGAGCATCTGTAGTATAAAACGCTGCAGGAAATTTTGTTTTTAAAATGGAAGCATATCCGTCCAGCGAGACAAACAAATGACAGGCAACAAAAACAAGTTTAAAGAAATGCTACCAGTGTGAATTATCTCACTAGCATGGTTTAATGAGACACATCTCTGTAGACTTTATTTCAACATCTAATAAGAACCTTCTGCAAAAGAACTTTTTCGTCCTGTTAAGGAGAACTGAGCATTACCTCAGTGGATCTGGAAATACAGCACAATACAACGATGCTCCTGTATCTTATTATCAGGACAGCATGACTCCATTTTGCATTACTGACAATTAAAGGAGCCGTGTGTAAGATTTAGGGGGGATGTAGTGGCAGCTAGCAGTAAGGATTGAAGATTGCAACCAGCTGAAACTTCTCCCAGTTAGAATTCCCTCAGTGTTCTTTGTTCTGGAGGTTTTTTTATTGGGAGCTGAATTATCTACAGGTCTCTACCTCTCCAAAACAAACACAACATAAAGCAGTTTCACATTACAATCAGTGTTACTCCTACTCTGTTTGGTATGGTGTAGATGGGCCGCTAGCCCAGCACCTGCTAATGTGTGCGCACCCTTTTTTCTATGAGATTTGAATGTGTGCTCACTTTATTCAAGGCGTTTAGCAGGTTTTAACCAGGAACCGAATTATCCACAGAGGTCTTTTCCTCTCCAAAACAAGTGGACCAGGTGATTTAAACCTGTAAAAACACAGAATAAAGCAGTTTCACATTACAAACCAGTGTTTCTCTCATGCAATTCGGCATGTCGGAGAGGAGCCCCTAGCCCAACACAAATGCGTGTTCCTTTTTTTCCTCAGATAACTGATGATCCAGACATTTAGGAGGTTTTCACCAGGAGCCAAACTATTAATCATCCTCTCGAAAAACAAACACACCCAGTGATTTAAACAAGTAAAAACTCAGAATTTAGCAGGTTCACATTAAAAAATCAGTGTTTTTCCTACGCTGTTTGGCTCGTTGAAGACAGGCCGCTATCCCAGCACCTTCTAATGTGTGCTCACTTTATTTCCTTTCCAGAAATTCAAGAGGTTTGGAGCCAGATTATCTGCAGAGGTCTCCTCCTCTCCAAAACAAACAGACCCAGTGATTGAAACCAGTAAAAACACTGAATAAAGCAGTGCTATGTTAAATATCAGTGTTTCTCAACACTGTTTGGCATGTCGGAGACAGTCCACTAGCTTAGCACCCATTAATGGCTGCTCACAGTTTTCCTTTAAGAACTTAAGATCCAGACATTTAGGAGGTTCTTACCAGAAGCCACTTTATCCACAGAGGTCTGTTCCTCTCCAAAAACAGGGTACAACACTGAATAAAGCAGCTTCACATTATCACATTAAAAAAAAAAAAAAATCAGTGCTTATCTGATGCTGCTCGTGGCAGAGGGGCTGCTGACTACTATGGCTGACGCCAAAACACGAAAATGTGTATGGCGCTATCTAGAGCCGGTGTTTGGTTTGGCAGCTATAGGCTACTGTGGAAGCATGGCAGTGCAACATGCCAATCACCGCAGACAAGGACCCACTCCCTCATTTTCTTCAGGTAATTTCAGGTAATCATACACAAAAGAAAACATATACCTATATTATGTTCAATTTCTGCCAACATATCCCCCTAAATCCTACACACTGGACTTTTAATATCTGATGAGAACATTTTGCAAAACAAATATATTATATATTCTAATATATTATATCGTACTGGATAACTGGGCATTATACGCAAGAGTTTCTGGAAACACACGTCGTTAGGACAATCCAAGCAGAACAAACTTTCCTCCTATATCTTTTTTTCAGCAGCTTCAGTTTCGTTTTGCATTTCTGACAATTAAGAAATACATTTTTACAACAAACATCACATGGGACCATTTGATATTTGAAACAATGTTTTTTAGAAGTTTTTAGAAGAAACATATGTTCCTTTAAAAATAAATTCCTTTTCAGTTTTTGTTTTCATTCCACTTACAAGCCTTATAGTCCTATTAGATTGCTTGCCTCTCTCTTCTCATCCAACAAAAAAGAATGGCTGATTGCTTTGGGGCAGACAAAGTCCCACAGAGTAGCTCAATTATTGACTTTGCTAAGTCAACCTTTAACGTACAAATCCTGCTCAGACTCTTGTCCTTGTGGTGGCCGAGGGCCCACTGAAGGCACGCATTCAGCTCACAGTCCAGCAGACATTAATTCCTCTCAATCTTCACACTCAATTTAGTCTTGAATGTTCCTGCCAATATGGCTGAGCCTTGGAATTAGAAGTGGTAAATTATACAAATAACCCCTTAATAGCATGCCGTGCCCGAACGAAGTGAACCCGCCAACGTGGCAGCGATTTGCAGCGTGGCAAGTGAAATGGAAGGGCAAGTCCAATCATGTACGTACATGTGCTCAGTGAGCAGACTATGGTGGGATAATGAGGATTGGTGCCCACAACACCCCAAGTATCCACAGTGTCTGTTTGTTTGTCATTATTTTAGGCTATCCATCCTCGCAAAGCAACAATCCGGTGTCTGTGGCAAGGAAAAATCAATTCAGCACTTCTGTTTGACCCCATGACTGTGTCAAGACACAAGTGAGAAATATTATAGTACGAGAAGACAGATTTTCAAAAAAGGAAAATAAAATGTGGGTCAGGGTTATACTGTAAGTTACTGCCAGTACAGAAGAACAAGTGCACCGCAGCACCATTCAGGATATCACCAGAATAATCAGGATTTTAAGCAGTGGTTGCTTTAATCATTTAAAAGTCCAGTGAGTGGTGTGAGTTTGGGTATTATATTGGCCGAAACAAAATATAATATAATAAGTATGTTTTATTCAGTGTATAATCAGCCGAGAATAAGAATTATTGTGTTTTTGTTACCTGAGAGTGAGCGGTTTGTATCTACATAGAGAGCGGGTCTTCATCTACAGAGATCACCATGTTGCCTTGCCATGTTTCTACAATAGCCCGGAACATAAAAACCAAACACTGGCTCTAGATGCAGCCAGTCATGTTTTCGCATCACGCACCATAATTGGCAGCCCCTTTGCTACAAGCAGCAGCAGAAAAACACTGATTTTTTTTTAAAGCGAAACTGCTTTATTTCAGGGTTTTTCTTTTAACCAGTTATAATCACCAGGGTCTCATTTATAAAACGATGCATAGGATCCATACTAAAAATGTACGTGCAGATAAAAGCCAAAATTGGAGGGCACCCAAAAATATTCAATCAGGCTTCCACCTGACCATCAATGTCACCAATTTCCAGTTTCCAAAATGTTTGTGAGCATGGGTGTAAGTTTCTCCCATCAAGTCTGTTTTTATAGGTCACAACTTTTGCGTGGGAAGTGGCGTACACCTCTTTCAGGCCTTGTTTTGTGCATACGTAATGTTTATAAATGAGACCCCAGGTCTGTTTGTTTTGGAGAAGAAGAGACCTCTGTGGATAATTTGGCGCCTGGTAAAAACCTCCTAAATGTCTGGATCTTAAGTTATCAGACAAAAAAATATTGAGCACACATTAGTAGGTGCTGGGCTTACAGTGTTTCCCACAGAAAACTTTTTTTGCAGGTCCCTGAACACAGCACGGGCAGAGCTCTTCATGGGTTTATTTTCCCTTGGCAGCAGTTTGTGGTGTTTATTTTGTGGGGTTAATAGTTGACTAGTCGATCCGATCCGATCAGAGCTGATCAGATCAGGAAGATGGATGAGAGTAGCAGCTGCTGCAAACGCAAGTGAAAGCAAACTTTCAGAACCGTAACAATGAACAGTTAAGTTTCTGTTCAGTTCTGCTGTGTACCAAGAGTGTGGTGCAATCAATAACCAAATCTATATATATTCCAACAGCACCTAATGAACGGTCCAGTGCAAAAATAGAAAACCAATGTGGCACCAAGTGTTGATATTTTGGTGGGCTGCCACAAATAAATGAATGCATGGGAAACCCTGGCTAGACGCTCACTGCCAACAAGCCGAAGCGTGCCGGAGAAACACTGACTGGTGACATGAAACTGTTTTATTCAGTGTTTTTACCAGTTTAAATCACCAGGCCCATTTGTTTTGGAGAGGAGGAGACCTCTGCGGATAATTCCCCTCACAGTAAAAACCTCCTGAACAACTGGATCAGAGATAAGATGAGCACACATTAAATTATCATCGGGGAAAAAAAAGGTGAGCATACATTAACAGGAACTCGTCGCAGACAGGCCGAACAGCATTGGAGTGACACCGATTTGAATCGTGAAACTGCTTTACTCAGTGTTTTTTTTTTTACCAGTTTAAATCATCTAGTCCATTTGTTTTGGAGAGAAAGAGACCTCTGCGGATATTCAGCTCCCAGTAAAAACTTCCGAAACAACGAATACTGAAAGAATTCTAACAGGGAGAAGTTTTAGCTGGTTGCAATCTGTAATCCTCACCACTAGATGTCACTAAAATGACCCTGATTCATACAAACTGCTCCTTTAAATTGTCCTTCAGAGTTGCTAAAGAAGAGTAAATAGGTCAAATTATAAATTTTCTAGATGTATAACTATTTTCAGGCAGCCAACTCACGTAGAGCAGATTTATTATGTGAACGATGAGTATGTTCGGAGTTGATATGTGGTGTTATACCCTGAGCTTGTCATTCCCAGCCAGCAAACACCAAACTCAGCACAGCAGCAACTGGGGAGTGATGATAATAAACTGCCCCCAGGGGAACTTAGACTCTGAGCCTACAGGTGGATGCTGGGGTGAAGGTGGGGTTTATAAAATGCTACAATAGAGCAGCAGCGGCAGGAGCAAGTTTTTGCAGCAGTGTTACAGCAGAGTTAGCAAATTGGCCGACGGCGTCAACCACCGTGTTGCCATTCCCCTGCTGGGCACCTGAGACCATGAGGGGAATATAGTTTTTAGTGAATTGAGATGGATGAATCTACACCCAGCAGTCCACCGGATATGCAGCAGCAGGCGTAGACACATCAGCTATGCAGAAGATAATTATGAATTTATACATATTAAAATCATAAGACCTCAAGCTTGGAGCAGAGAATCTCCTCATATTAAATAAAGGGATAAGCAGATGACCATCAGTACACAGATACAAGGTTAACAATGAAGGAAGCAGCAATGTTCAACAAGGCAGCGCAGCAGTTTAGATGTAATTATGATAAGAAGAATAGTATGAAAATACATCACATGAACCCATTTTACTGAGTTAACAAAACATCTATGCTGGTCACTGATTGTGAAGCGTGTAAAAAAATTATGTGACTACCTTATTTTTGTGGCAAAAGCAGATTCAGTTTTCAATGAAGCACATATTAATTATGATCATGGACTGTTGCCAAACAACAGTTATGTGTACACCCCTTAAGGCATTCAATTTCACTCTCTATACGTTTGCAATGATCGCACCATCAAAAAACAACAGCAACAACCAGTTTAGGGTGAAATATGCACAAAATCACTTGCACCCATGGATGGATTACTGAACGAGCCTACCAGGCACAGGCCCAGGGGCACCAAGTGTCAAAGGCTCCCCCGGGCATTCACCTGTAAAATGTCACCCAAATTACCACACATACCGACAGGGAAGAGAGTCAGAATGACCACAAAAATGCAAATGAACTGCAGAGACACCCAACAGGGGCAAAACAACCACAAAGAGACACAAACCACCCACAAATACCCCTTTTCCACTGAAATTAAACAGGGTAAAACCTGCTAAATATAAGCTATGGACTCATTTCGATTGTCAGTAGAGTAGAGTTTACTGGTGTGTCTCATTCAACATCACAAAGCGGACAGAAATCAGGTTAATAAATAGTGGAAAGCAGCATGTTATGTATCTATTTCTTATGCTGTCTCTCTTTCAAACTGAGTGCCGACTAATTCATACCAATGTTCGAGCGCTGTTTGGGCGGAGACAGAGGATATTTTGCGGTGGCACGCCATAGCATCTCACTAATAAAGGGGGGAATCGACACAGCATAGTACTGCGATATTTTTGAGTGCCAATATCATATTGTAACACAATGCCAAGTACTAATTTTCTTATTATATGAATTATTAGTATTAAAAATACAAATTAAACTTGTACACGGCATATTGCAGCATATTTAAAATTGCAATGATATTGTATTGTGACTTAAGTATCGTGGATCCTCTGGTGATTCCCATCCCTAGTATTTTGTGGTTGTGTGTCATTGCACCCCACCAATAAAGGGATTAAAATTAGCACATTCACCCAGGTGTTTTTCTATTTCTATCACTACCGATCAGAGCTGGAGCCCATAAACACCTATAACTACTGCAGAGTCATTTGACCAGGTGTGAATGCTGGTTACCTCTCCCATTACATACAAAAGCCAGATGTTAGCAGGTGTTAGTGGGTTTTTGTGCACTGGCAAAGGAGCTAAAGAGACACAAAACAACCAAAAAAAGACACAAATTTATGTCAAAGAGACACAAAACGACTACAAAGTCTGTGTGTTTTGCTCTTGTTCTGGAGAGATGGTGGGGCCTTTTGCATATCTATGTTCAGGGACCCACTGTCTCATAATCCGCCCATGCCTCTACCCCTAACATAATTATCCATATTTCATTACAGAGGATTGTAATGCACATGCCAAACAACAAAAAGCTCAACAACAACAACAAGTTCCACAGCAAAAACCAGTGGCAATGCAGCACACACACACAGACAGGCAGCAGAGGGACAGATATTACTGGCAGCCAGCAGATAAAGTAGGTAACTGTAAGAAGCCTCCTAACATGAGCCAGCACACAGGCAGCATTCAATATCTACAGAAGAAGAAAAACGTACCTTGATGGAGTGATGCAGAAACACAGAGGAGCTCTTTTTGAAGAGTTGCTACTGTAGTAAACTCCACAGCAGGATATGAAAACTCCCCGTGGTGTTGCACTGTCCCTTCAGCCGACAGCTGACAAACACAACTGATACTTTGACAAACTCCTATCTGAACCTGTGGCTGCAGCACAAACATCACTGCTCCTCCAAAAAGCTGTCCCGAAGCCATATGACCGGACACTTAGCAGATTAGCATGTTTATGATATGCTACATGAACAACAGCGGTGTGTGCAGCACAGCTGGCTAATTAGCAGCACACCTGCAGGTAGAGATTACGTCACGCCGCCATCACGAGAAGGATGCGTTTGATTTATGACCCACAGCGGGGTAGTCATGTGAGAGGCACATTGTTAGTTGTCTTAAAAAGACAATAAAGTCTAATGTAGCATGAATGTTCGTCCTCGCAATTAAAACTTCAATATAACTTAAGCAGGCCTGAAAAAACCTCGGGGTCAATTTATTAGCTTTACTGTTGCTTTCAGCCTCACCTCACCTCACTGTCTTATTGCTCCACTTTTAGGGACTGTTCGTTACTTATGAGGAAGCAAGGAGGTGGTGCAGAAAGGGGGGGGGTATGTCAAATATATTTTTAAGCACTAGGGAGGGACTAATGCTTTTTGTTTTGGTTTAAGAGAGGGGCATACAAGTTTAAATGGTTGTATATTGTATTAATATTACCACCATTTCTATGATATTATCATTGGATTTTCTAATTTCCAACGGTCCTTGGACACATCATGTGCAACAGACTTCCATAAAAATAAAAAATAAAAAAACACACCCAAAAAATAAAATCTGAGCTTAAAATAGTGATGTTTTAGTGTTTACCACAGAATAAGAGTGTATGCTTGGTGGTAGCTAACGAGGGTCAGGGCAAACTTTTTTTTTCCTTCATATACCCATGTGCTCAACTCAGACCAATTACTTGCGATGAGATAATTATCTACACTCAAAGTATACAAAAATCCCAGTGTGAATCATTTTCATTGTGAATTGTAAAATGGTCATCGAGCCACTTGGCACCTTGTAGCAAGCAAAAATGGCTGTTAATTGAGTATCACCAAAAGAGTGTATATACAAAGATTTACAGTTAAAAGAATGAGAAGTCATTGCTGCATACAACACAACACAGTATGCTTAAGGGTGTTTTCACACTTTCACACCTAAAAGTGGACCAACAGAGAAGAGACTTGGTTGTCTTTCTGGTCCACTTCAGCTCTGATGGGGCCTCGGTCCTCTTCCTGTTCACACTATAACCTCTATATAATATATCTTGATGTAGTTTTGTTTCTACTTTGATGTGACACTGCAGAGGAAAACCTTAGTGTTTCTCTGCATTGTGGACAGTTGCCGTTCGATGTTTTCCTCGTTCCATATCTGGAGGAGTGCAGTTGTTTCTTTGTCAGACCAAAGTACTCCTCCTCCACTGGTCGTGTTGTCGTTACCTGTGGCTATGGTTCCATTGTGTTTATTATGTGTCCCACTGAAATAGCGTGTGATCTGTCTACGGCAAGCCTAGAGGGCTACAATACTATAGCAAAAGGCAAAACAGACCCTGAGCATTTTGTGTTCATGTGGCACAGGTTAAGTGAACCGCACCACCAACTTGAAGCGAACTGAACTCAGACCACCTCCCAAGGTGGTCAGAATTTGAGTTCTCTTGGAGTGTTCACATTTGTGTAAAAAATGCTGAGTCACAGCTCTGAGTCCGCTTAGAGGGCTGACAAGGACCAAGTGTGAAAACACCCTTAAATGCCCAGTCCCTTTTACTAGTGCGGTGTGGCTTCACATTTTGACAAATAAAGGCCTTTCTCAATTAGACACCTGGTCTGGCTGCTGAGTGGTTCATTTTCATAGAAGTTCTTTGGATGTACATAAGTGTGCCCATACATACACAAGTGGGAACATACACACGTGTATACTGTTTAAGATTCTCTCCTAATTGAGATATAATGATAGAGCGGAGAGAGCAGCAGCAAAGACCCCCCAGGAACAGAACAAAACAGCATCAATAAGAAACAAAAAGCACACTGATAAGTCAGACACAGAATGAAAAGGAGGAACTGGGGTGGAGGCTGGTTGCAAAACAGAGGAGGAGGATGCAGCCACAGTCAGCCGGCCAG
>JAPZEB010000001.1:31586766-31598192 GCA_029783705.1 Chaetodon striatus
GTGTTAACAATGTTACTGATACTATTCTTTCTCACACCTTCAACTCAAACCATTGTGTTGCCCCGCCCAAAATATAGAATTTAACATTAAATAATATCATAAACATGCAGGCGACTAGTCGACTAATGGCCCTAAATGACAACTATTAGTCAACTAGGAAAATTCTTAGTTGGGAGCAGCCCTAGAACAGATTATATCTCCCCAAAACCAACAATGTTGTTCAAGGATTTTTTTTCTTTTTTTCTTTACACTGATGTTCAGTGTAATGGGAAATACATTTATTTGCTTTCTCCAGGGAATTACTGAGCCTCCATAAAACCACAACATGCTGTTATTACACTTCAAATTTTATACTGACAAAACAAATGAGATATTAGGTGTTGATTAGTGAGTTTTAACATTGGACAGGGCCTGGCTAGCTGTTTCCCAATTTTTTCAATTTTAGTGCAGAGTCCCTGGCTGCAGTTTCATATTTAAGAGACAGCTATGAGAGCAGTTTCAATTTTCTCATCCATCTCTTGGCAAGCGAATAAAGCATCATTCCCAAAATGTCAAACTACCCTTTTACTGTTTTCAGCACATAAGTGTTATGCTCTGCAGTACTGTACATACAATTCTTCACATATGTAAAAAGAATAAGATCATTATAATTGGCTGGGAGTCACTGATTCCAACAACACAATAATATAATTGTGATATCACTGTAGTTATATTATCACAATATTGTTCCAACTCAAAGCCCTATGCGCTGCTTAAAGGGACAGTTCACCTCAAAATCAAAAATACACATTTTTACTTTACCTGTGGCACTATCAGTCTAGATTGTTTTGGTGCGAGTTGCCGAGTGTTGGAGATATCAACCATGAGATGTCTGCCTTCTCTCAAATATAATGGAACTAAATGGCACTCAGCTTGTGGTGCTCAAAGTTGCAAAAAAGACATTTAAAAAACTCAACAGCTATGTCTCTTTCCAGAAATCTCAACCAGGTTATTCAAGATAAACCACAGACCTTATTGTGGGCAGTTTAATGTAGGAACTATTTTTCTTCTACTGACCTACACTCACTAACCGCATCACCGTGCAGAAGGAGGCGCGCATCTACTCATGAACGAGAACATTAATGGTGTCCTCCTTGGCTGAGCTGTAATGTTAGCTAGCTCAGTGGTACTAGGTGAGCTAGCAGTAGAAGTATACTTTCTTCTGTGCAGTGATACCATTGATGAGTATAGTTGAGTAGAGAGAAAATAGTTCCTACATGAAACTGCTCACAACAAGGACTGTGGATTATCTTGACTAACTGGGTGAGGATTTTTGGAAAGAGACATTGCTGTTCAATTTTTCAAATGTCCTTTTTTGGCGCTCCGAGCACCACAAGCTGAGTGCCATCTAGTTCCATTATACTGGAGAGAGGGCAGACATCTCTACAGCAGGTATCTCCAACACTCTGCAACTCACATTCAAACAATCTAGATTGATATATAGCCCTACAGGTAAGAGGACTAAAGTGTGTTTTTGATGTTGGGATGAACTGTCCCTTTAATGCCTTTGGTGTTAGTTTCTGGACATTCCCAAACATCAGTCTTATGGTATTATCATTATAATAACAAATCAGTTATTGCTAAAGTCAAATAAACTTACCTCTCCACCATCCGTGGTAAAACAAGACGAGTCATCTGTAAAAACACCGGAAAGAGAGACACAAAGTGACAAGTGTGAGAAAGAGAGTGAAAGCATTCGACAAAAAAGTCTATTAATGTGTGGGTGGTGGACAAGTGTGCGGAGGTGTGCATCCACATTTGTAAACGAGTGTGAGCGTGGGTTGTGTTTGGAGAGGTGGTTGGGGAGAGAAGACAAAAAGAGAGAGGAAATGATAATGATAGCAGAGGGAGCAGTTCAGAGAAATATTGAACGACATAAATTAAGTGTAAAGAGAGTAGGTGGACTTTAGCTGTTGCTCTGGGAGCTGCCGAACACGGAGAAGAGGGACAAAAGTGCCTTACTATGCTTTGTCATTGAGCTGTGTGTGCGTCTTTATTGGTCTGTGGGACTACCTGACGTTGGAGGCTCAGAACTATCTCAGCCATTTGAATCCACTTGGACAAACTTAATTACTCAAAGGAAACCCAGACGTCACAATGACAAACATTTACAAGTGTGTATCCACAGAGCCCAGGATGTGCAGACTGAACCACTTATTTAAGATAACCTCTGTTAGGGATCTCCAAGTTGACCATATAAGAGTATTTGAGAACATTTTCCCACCTCTTTGACTTTGTCATTTTAAGTCTTATGAACTTCAGCAGTTCTTCAAGGTTAAATTGGTGAAACCTGCCACATACATGCTGTCCTGCCGAAAGTGCCTCCAGTCATTACCAACTTGAAGGGGAAATACTTACCTACAGCTGCAATGATCGGTTGATTAATCAATTAGTCAAGCAACAGAAAATAAACTGGCAACTATTTTGATAATCAAATATTAATTTTAGTATTTTTCTTAGGCAAACAAGACAAACATTTGCCAATTTTTGCATCTTAAATGTGAGAGTTTGGTTCTTTTCGTCATACACAGTAATAGACTGAATGCTTTGGATTTTTGGATAGTTAGTTGAATAAAACACACCACTTGAAGATGTCACCTTGGGCTCTAGGAAATTACACAGACATGTTAAACTATTTTTTTTTTTTACATTTTATTGACAAAATTATTAATCATTAAAAGAGCTCTGTGAGAAATTCAGAGTGTATTAGTTGCCTGTCCACAGTTCTCAGCATGGAGGTGGCTGAGCTGGTGGCTAGCAGCTAACGGAGCTAACTCCATAAACCGCACTAAACAACGGCAGCAGTACTGTCAAAGCTAATAGTGTTGACTGGGGGAAACCAGAGGGTGGGCACTACACTTCTGCGACAATGACAGTTATCCAGTTATCAGCGACATGCGCCATATCAGCGCAATGTGAGGTAGCATGACTTCATTTACTCTTAAGGATGCTATTACTCCACTTTATCTTTACATAGAAAACAGTAGTTTGCTGCTACATTAATGGTCTGTATGTTGCATACAAAGCCTAATGGGCAGATTGATCAAAAATTAAAAATAATAAGTTGAAGTCCCATACTTTTACAGTTATTCACTTAATATGTTTCCTCCTTTACATTAGAAAAATCACTTTATTAAATCAAAAAGCCTCAATTACATAACAAAATAATATCACCCACCTGGCACACTGACGTGATGTTAATGTTGACCATGGTGTCGATGAACTGAAACAAGAAGAACAGAAGCATTATTACAACTTGGATCGTGTGTTCATGCATTTACTTACACATATTGTCAGCTGTAGGCATTAAAGACGTCATTTTGCAATTGGTTAAAGAATTTATTTCTTTATTTCTTTAACCAAAGAAATTATTTGCTGAAATGAGAAGGGCGGTTCACTTTAAAGACACACTGAGTAACCTCTGAAAGAGGAAATAGCACATACAGTTTCTTACAAATGGGAAGTTTAACTCCTAAGCAATAAAACTCCCTATTTCTCAATTAAGTTTTGCTGCTACAACGTTACTTGGTCTGGTATAACCAGTGTTGAAGGAAGACTCTATGAATCAAGGTCGGTCTTACAGCCTTGCGGGATTTATTGAAGGCACAGCTTACGACTTCACACACCGCAACAATGAGACGGCACCGTAGAGCAGATCACAAAACATTCTTATACTGTTCCTAACTTTCCATGTGTGTGCATGCGTGTGGGTGTGATTTCCTGCCGTTTCCAGAGCTTGCACCTATTTTATCTTTATACAGGGATCAGTTTAGAGCACTCCGCTCTTGTCACTCTGTCCCATTCAAGGTTGTTTAATCTAGGTAAACATGTTTTGCTTCTACCTTAACTGTGAAACATTTCTGGGCCTTTTCGCGACCACACCAGTAACTGATGGTGGATAATGTTAGCAAACTTTAGGAAGTGAATGTTGTGTAATTATGACTCTTCTCTACTTGTGCTACTGTTACACAACACACATGTCCAGCATTTGCCCCTTTTGGCCCCAGTGGCCGACATAAATCACATTGGCTCACTGATGAGGTCTCACCAGCTGGCAACCTTTGTGCCATTTGATTTTGTCCACAACACAGGTCTATCTGCACATGAGGGTCCTCTTGTCTATTCAGTGTAGGGTTGCAGCTGTATTTCATTAACTAGTTATGTTAATTAAATTGGTAAAATAATGTACAAAATAATGTATAAATGTACGGACAGAGAATCTAACCTGTGGGTGCATGAATCTCCTTTACTCCTTGACTGCCTGTCAGACTTTGCACATACTCCCATTGAAGCACTCCATAGATATAAGTCATCTCGGCTCAAGTCATGTACAAAGCAAGAAATAACTCACAACCTGGCAACATATAAAAAATGTTCTTGGACAGAGAACTTAAGAGGTAGATTAAAGTTGAAACAACGTTGTTTTCATACCACTCCTTAAAGTATGTGTATACCAATTTGTGGGGTGATTTTGTGGAACGCACTGGGTGAAGAAATCAAAGTACAGATATCAGACAGGATCTTCACAAGGTAAAGTTATGATTAGAGGGAATGTGAAGCACACTCAGGGGATACTGTGGTCGTTATTCTCAATTCGTACTTGTTTTATACATGGGGTAATATCGGTTATCATGTATTAAGAAGTGCAGTGGTGTAAATGTGTGGTTGATCTATGGCAAGAAGAGTGTGCTTATGTAACAGTTTGTTCTGTGATGGATAAGTATAGTTTGGGACTGGGGGTAGGGCTAGCATGTTGTTTCTTTCTACTCCTCTTCTGACATGAAATGTCAATATATGTTATTTATTGCAAGTCTGTTCATGATTTATTGTTTGTTTTGTGACGCACACTCAGTGTTTCGTAGTTTTTTTTCTCCAATATATTCTATTTTATTTTACTTTAATATAATTTTTTTAAATGTTCGAAATAAATAAATCAAATCAAATCAAGTCTGCGGAAATCTTTTCTGCCAGTTTGGACTTACGGATATTTCTAGCGGTGGTTGTTCTGTGTTATACACGTACTAAAACGTTTGTTTTCATTCCTTTAAAGGTCATTGTAACTGATTACAATATTAATAATTAATGCACGAAGACAGTTATCGCACCACAAAAATCTCATACTGTTGCAACCCTAATTTAACGTAAGGTGGAAAACTGACAACCTGACAACAACTGGATCTTTTCCAGTTTGTGGTGGAGCTAGACTAATAAAACAAAATACAATTTGTGTAAAAGACAAAGTGACATTAACTATGTGTGATCAAAATGTGCCATTATTACCACTTCTATTCCCTAGAATCTTGTAAAATGTTTTACCAACATTTTATTCCTCGTATGCCAGTGTGATATAATCATTTATACATTCATGGAAAACAGAACAATAATAATAAACCTTCAACTTACGGTGTCAAGGTTGGGGACGTTGAGGAAGAATTCAGGGTAAGAATAAGATATTCCAACATTGTTCACTGTTAACAAGAGAAAAAAAACAGCACATTCAAAACACTGCATAATGTTTAACTGATGGATGAAAAGAAGATTACATTTCTGTAATGTGGAGTTCAGAGTGTTATTCCTCTTTCCAATCTTAGGAGGGCAGCAAAGGGCTGAAGAAGCCAGGATAAATTAACCTTTATGATGACATGTAAAAACTTACATTTAACTCAGTGGATTTTACAGCATCGCTGATGTCTGTAGGCAGTGATTCAGATTGAATTTGCCATCTCATATGACTAACTAATTAAAGTATATGAAATGTGACGTGCCCTAAGCACCTGCTGCAGTCTTACCCAAAACTCCAATCTCCAGTCCTGCAAGTCCAGCTTCAATCTTAGGATAGATATCAACGGCGCTGAAGTCTGCTGCGATCGTTTTGGTCTCCACGCCACATTTGCTCGCTGAGGGCACAAAACATTTGCATATATATAAAAGAGGCAATGAAATATATGAGCACTCACTTGTGTAAAGCTTTTATGAATGACCACATTGGCAACAAATAGTCACTTGGAAAGGGAGGACCAGAGCAGAGGAAAAAATAATTAAACCCTGAAATAATCCTTCTTCATCAATGAGGATATCCCTCCCTTAAGAGGAAGCTTTCATTTAATTGGACAGATTCACTTTCAGCTCCAGCAGGAGGCTTTACTGCCTCATAACCGAGAGCATAAGAGTCCTGCTGAATCTCCACTCTATAAAAGGATCACTTGTGAAAAAACACGCAATTCAATGCAATATCATTTAGTCGTTCGTCATTTAGCCCTATTGGACTATCACACAGTGCAATATGGATGCAACATTGCAGGTTCAGGATGAATGAGGCTGAATAGCAGCACGGATCATTAAGACTGAACTCCACTCCTGCAGCCGTCATACTTAACACATGAAATACATTAGTCTTGTACCTCTGGACCACAGGTACTGCTGATTTCCCCCGACTGCAAGATGTGGGATTAGTTCCATTGATGGATTAAATATATTGAGCTACAAGCTGTACTTCACTTTGATTTATGTGCAATTGTCTACAAAAATCTTAACAATGCTTCCATTTTCAGTGTCTGGCAACACTTTTGTCTGCCTTTACACTGCGTGTTCAAACAGTGAAATAGGACAAAATATTCGTGCTACTCACCGATGGCCTTGGATACGTCATCCAGCTTCTCCTGAGAGCGGCTGATCAGCACGATGGCAAAGCCTCTGCGGGCAAGCTGTAAACACAAAGAGCATGTCAACAAAGGCGACACCTGTGCACTTCACACATGTACTATTTTAGTAGTCAGTTAGAGGATATTAATAGAGTGGAGTGGCACTGAACAAAACAGTGTGTTTATGGAGTATTAAACCATTAAAGGTGTGCTTGAAAGTAGAGCTTTGTTACTGTAGTCCTTTTCTGTAAACTTGTGCATTTGATTTATAGTTACTGTTGCAAACATTTCAATCAGACAGGTTTATTTTTACAAGTCTACAGACAGAAGACCACATGTTTAAAGTTTATTTCACAAGTCTGTGCATTCAGATCTGTGCCTTCAAGCTGTGTGGTGCAAAATCATGCACAAGCATTTTGTCTGGCTGTGCAACCACAGAAAAAAGGTTACAAGGTGGGATCTTCAGCTTGTAAGCAATCAGAGTCGTCGTATTATATCATCTTGTTCACGATAATACCAGTATAAATTTTAATTTGATATGAAAAATTCATATTGTGATACTCGCGATACTTTGACTTTTGACAGGTTGCAGTCATACTTTTACACACGGCAACAACAAGCATGGCAGAAAGCGAAATTATTACCGACTCTGCAGTGGTTCCAAAAAGAGGAGCAGCTTCAGTAGTGTGGAATAAACTGTGGCGTCCTGAATGTTTTATGAACAGCCCCGGACTTCTCAGACTCTTTTAGTGACTTACAGCTCAGAGGGAGCTCAGTCAGCGGCTCCTCTGGCAGCAGCACGGTGTCTCTCCCTCTCCTCTCTCGCCGTTTTTACACGGGAGTCAGTGTCGTCAATTGATTTTATCATAAACCTTTGTTTATTTTAACCTACATGGCGCTCATGGCTCAACAAAACACTGCATATATGTGAATGTGCGATAGTTGTGGTATCATATGAGCCTGTCACAGGTTACAGCGTGATGATCCCAGGGGACAGTTTTTGTATTTGGGAGCTGTGTAAATGTGTAATTTGTAATAGATTTTATTTTGTTGAACTATTAATATTGTATACAGAATCTGAATTTCACTCTGAGTTACTGTTGTTTACAAACTTAAAAATGATTTTTGTTTTGTTTTTACTGAATATCATTTGATATAATAATATATAATATATAATAATATATTTGAAGGCAAACTGAAAAATATATATATATTATATTTATATTTTGTCATATCATCAAGAATATTGTTATCACAAAAATACTCTGAAATATAGTCACATTATTTTAGGGCGGTATCGCCCACCCCTGTGCATCATGTAGTGGAACTTGGTCAGCTTGAATGTAAAGTTCCCCTGTTCTGTTTGTCTGATTGTATCTGTTTTCCTTCCTCTCTTTTATCCTCTCTTCCTCTCACCCCCTCTCCTCCTCCTCCTCCTCCTCTTCATGCTGCAGTCTCGAGGACGGGGAGATCCACCCTGAGATCTGTCGGCTCTTCATCCAGCTGCAGTGCTGCCTCGAGATGTTCATAACAGAGATGCTCAAATCCATGTGCCTGCTGGGGGTGCTGCAGCTGCACAGAAAAAGTACCATCACAAAAATATCACACCATTATTACGCCACAAGAAAAGGAAAATACAAGAGTATTGATTTAAGAGAATCAAACAAGCACAGATTCATTTGATATAAAAACCTCCGTGTGCATCACATGACCACCATGAGGATTATGGGTCTAATCAGTTTCTTCTGTATGTGTTTGGATTCAACAACAACAATATCTGCCCATCAATAAGAAAAGAAAAAAAAAAACAGTAAAACTATTTAAAATTTGCGACAGTGGGAAAATCACAGGTGTCAATAATAAAGTAATCAACGTGAATTCCATTTAGCTGCCTCAGTGTCAGCTCACTGTCACACTGTCATGGCTCACAGGGACACCCGGATAGAGCAGAACCATCGTTAATGATACGAGTAACACCTGTGCTGCTCCTGCTGTGACAAGTCCAAATGTCTGCTGTGAAAAAGGCCTGACGCTACGATAATCACACATGAGTTTATGTTTTAAAAACACCAGTAAGGAATTAATTTAAAACCCTGATTTTAAAAAATGCATTTAACAAAAACAAGTCAAGTGTGTGTGAGAAAAGGTGTGTGTTTGTGTTCATGCCAGTTAACTAAAGGCACTTAAAAAAGGCACATAGCTTCCAAACAGATTCATGACCAAACTTTATAGAAAGAGACACTCAAACACACACACGCACACTAGTGTTTACTTCTGTCACTTCATTCAACCCTAACCATAACCAATAGGGATGCATGATGATATCAGTACGCCATCTGTATGAAAAGTATTGTATTTTATGTCTCCATCTGGTGGTGGGCCGTCACAATATATGATGTTAATTTCACCTCTGAAGAAACCTGACCATTACTTAAATTAGGCAGGGACAAAAGTGTATATATTAATATTGGTTTCGCTCATTGGTTAAATGAGTTGTTACATATCAGCATATCTGATATTGGGAGAAGTAAACAATATTGTGCATCCCTAATAAGCACTTCTTGCCTAAAACTAACCTTAACTGCTGCTTTTGCTAACTGGGGACACAGTTTTTGTCCCCAGTTGCACAAGCCCCCCCCCCAGTTAAGTGGTTTTTATTCAGAAATGTGTCCTTGAATGTAGCCTGAGTTAGCCTAAGACCTTCACAGCCACACACACCACTTTGCCACGTCCCTTTTTGTAAGTCATGAACCGGTTGTCACAGGGAGGCATCACTGGACAAGTGACAAGCATTCCCAGAGTTGTGTATGTGTGTGAATTTGCGCTTGATAAAATCAGTTTCAGTTTTTATTTTTCTACTTGAAATCCTATTTCCTGTCTGTTTAAAGTATACTTGAAGATTTCATTTGCAAAAGCAGATAAGAGTTCTTCTTAAAATGAATAAACCACCAGTTTTATTGACATTTCCTTGAGCTGGAAGTTGAAAAAAATTACTTTGAAAATATACTTTTAAACTTTGACAAATCTTATCAATACAACCAAGACCAGTTTGACTGATATTGCCTGGCCTGCACACACTCACGGAAAAAAACATAACTGAGACAAATAAATGGAAACAGAGATGTCTGTTTTTGCAAATGAACCATTTATTGTTCTTCATTTTCAATCTCATACTTTCCTGGACCTTGTCTCAGAGGTTAGTCTCAACGTGCATTTTCAAACTGCATATTCAACTGAAATACATCATAAATATGGTTAAAATGCAGGTGTAAAACCTGTATTGGCGCATCTTTCTCAATCAGTGTGTTTTGTTCACACACTGTTGAAACAGCAGAGGGCAGCAGAGAGCTGTCTGTATGGTCAGCGTGTACAGATGGACATGGATTCATACTCACTGTATTTTTAATTAACTTAAATTCAATTTCAGTTTCTATTTTATTGAGCCCAAAATCATGCCCCCTCTAAAAAAAACCTTTAACGCAAGAAAAAAATAAATAATAAATAATACATTTAAAGATGTTGTTTTTGAAATACTGAGCATCCAAATTCCTTTATTATGGAAATATATCATGCACCAGCTGCTTTAAATGTGTATGAGTTGTCTTTGTTGACGATGCCTCAGTGCTGCTGTCTCTGTTTGGACCTGAAGGAACGGACTCAGAGCCGAGGCTGGACTTGAGGGTGGATGAAAGCTCGGACGTCCCCATCCTGGAAGACCGATCGTCCTCTCCCATCGACTTTCCTCAGGAGCAGTGGCTTGTGGGAATGGATATTCAAAATATAGAGAGGTGCACCTGCTTTTAAAGAAATCATTCTTACACTGATGAACTGCATTTTTCCTACTGTTGAGAATACAGAAAAATGAATCAAAACTAAAAGACAAGTCGGTGTGTATTTGTTTTTACAGAGATATGCGAGAGATGCGAAACCTACTCAGCAAACTCAGGGACACGATGCCATTGCCACTGAAAAACCAAGGTATGTCATGGCTGAGATAAATAAAGTCTAGAGACGTTTTGGATATTTTTTGCAGCATACTTCCTCCGTATCCACAAAATATTATTCTGTTTTAAGTTTTCCACTTCTGAGTACATAATCCAGAGTGATTTGAAAAGATGAACCAGCAATATGAGACTACAGCTACTACCACAGCAGAACAGAGATGTACTAAGAAAACAAGAGAAGCTTAATATACATATTTTTTCTACACAAAGTTGTTTGAAAATGATTTAATTCTGCTGTCCGAGAGACCGTGAGAGAGCTGTGGTTGTTGAATGCTTGAAAAATAAGTGTTATTTTATAGATTTTACTGACTGGTACAGTTGTAGATACTCATTTATGTCCTAATATGATCTGTAGAAAGACTGATTAGAGGAACACTCTGTGAGGAAATATGCTGAGAACTGAAAAGCTAATGCAGTCGCTCCTAACCTGGACCCTCACAACCAGTCATGAGGTGAATCTTAAGGGTATTCAGATGATTATCAGGGTAGGGAATTATATTGTTCTGCACTAAATCAAGTTAGTATTGACTTTGTTTTTATTGTGACAAACTGTATCATTTTATTTTATTCAGTTTATGGTAAGAGTTAGATAAGAAGATTGACACTACTCTTTTGTCTGCAAATATTAAAACACAACCAGCAACCTTAGCTTAGATGTGCACATCCCAAGATATGTAACTACGTGTAGCCACTACGCAGACCTCCTGTCTAAGTTGAAACCATTTCCCTCAGTGGAAACAAA
>JAPZEB010000001.1:31598292-31624119 GCA_029783705.1 Chaetodon striatus
TCAGAGGGAACTCATTCAGCAGCTCCTCTGGCAGCAGCACAGCGTCTCTCCCTCTCCTCTCTCGCTGTGCGCACACAGGAGTCATTTTCGTCAAGTGATTTTGTTATAAACCTTTGGTACCATTGACGCTTGTGGCTCAACAAAAAACTGCATATATGCAAATGTGCGATAGTTCTGGTATCATAACAGCCTGTCACAGGTTACAGCGTGATGATTAGAGAAATGGCAGAGCATAAAGGTCCAGGTGGAAGAAAAAACAACTCAATTATTAAAGTAGACAAATACACAAAGTAGGCCATTCTTCTGTTTAGTCTGGTGTTAACTTTTTTTTTCTTTTAAAGCAGTTATTCAATTGTTATAGTACGTTTTTACTTATTTATTTTTACTTTTTGATTATTAATATGTTATCATTTATTATGATTTATTTATGTAGTTATTGAACTTACTTTTACCATTTATACACCTATTTTATTTTTGTATTTATTTATCTCTCTCTATTCCTCCTTGAACATACCTGCACATTCTTCTGGCTACATATATGCATATATGACACACTTACACAGCACACTTTCATAAAAGTGCATGAAAACATGTTGTCTTACATCTCAGGTTAATGTCTGTACATTTCTTTACACCTTTGTCCATCTAATTTGTTACCTGTTTGTATTATGCCACACTGACAAAATAAAACATGAAAAAAAGAAAGCAATCATTTAGAAAATGTTTTTAATGTGGGGGCAGTAATTCCCAACCATGGAGTACTTCTGCAGGAGCCAGGAGGTACAGGGCTGCTTGTAGAGTAGCTTAACTATGAATTACCAAAATAAATAGACATCAGACCAAGACCAAGTACACAGATCAAGGTCCAAGATGGCGGCGTGCATTTGTGCAGTGACTCTTTGCTTCGGTTTGGTGCCTTTTTGTGTGTGTGCTGTATTTGCTTGTTGAGTTCTGTGTTTTTTAATGATACCATCGGCAATAAAAGGCAGTCTGATTCTGATTCTAAAACTAAAACAAACATTATTAGACTAAAAAATAGACATTATGATTTGATTTTAAAAAAACAACTCACACGGAGTCAGCTGCAACACCTGAACACAATATGTTGCAATGGAGAGTGTGAAACTACTTGCAAGCAAACAGAGAAGTTTTAAGTGTTAATGTTTTAAATGAATGGTTAAAACTGAAAGCTAAAGTAATCTGTAAAATTCAGAAAAGCTAGCTAAAAGTTTCACTGCTTAAATATTTGCAAAAGTAATGGATAAATGGTCGAACGTCCAGCCTCTGCCATTCTAAGACAGCAATGTGAATGAAAACTTGACTAAACAGATCTAAATATCATTCAGTAGTAGAATATTTAAACAACAATATACACTTGCATATAACGTTAAATGGCATCTAGTTAAAAATCAATTAAAAATAAAACATTTGGAACATAATGCTTGGTGTCAAAGGCATACCTGAGCTCATCTAACAGGGCTGTGGGGATACATCAGACAAATACGGTTTGGAACCACTGAGTAAAGGCAACGTTCACAAGCATTTCTAAATGGTTGCTTTGAAATGAAATTAAATGAAGCTTGAAGGCAAGGATCTAAAAAATTGCACAGTTTACAGAGGCCAAAATATTTAGACGCAAGTGAATACATCTGCAAGCAATGAATGTACACTCCTCCAAAACAGATATGACAGGCAATTACAAATACAAATGTAAATGTCCAAGCTCACAAAAACCAACATTTAAAGGTGTAAAACTATTTTCAAGTACAGCTTTATGAATGATTTAGTATTGCACACGTGTTTGGCAGATACAGAGAGTAGCTCCAGCCAATTCCCTCCCTCTTGTGTTAGACATTAAGGGTCAGGGGTTAGGTGAGGAGTCTGAAAATGTCCAGTCTTACCTCCTCTGCGTAAGCTTTCCCAATCCCATCTGTGGCTCCTGTCACAACTAAAAGGGCAAAAAAAAAAAGACAGAGACTAAATTAGCAGGACAAAATACTGTATATACTGAGCCAATCAAATATTAAAACACAGTTTTTAATAAAGCAAGATATGCTTCTCTGTATTCACTGGGACATTCACAGTGCAAGTAAAAGGTAGCCTATAGATTGTTTCCATGAACATAAAACAAGGGCTCGATTGCCTTCTTCATTAAAACTGAGTAAACAACGCTATGCTGTCTCAGTTCATTTTTATCGTCCTACATTAATGTACAACTGACCATTGAGATGAATCCATACAACGGGATGAAAAATTAATACACACATAAATTAGATGAAAAAGGACCAGAGACAACAAACTGTGAGACAAGCAATATACGAAATATACAGACATAATAAAACACTGCCTATTGAGTGTTTGTCATTAAAAAAAAAAAAAAAAAAAAAAAGAGTCTCTGGTACAAGGCCAAAAGTATGTGGACACCTATGTGATTGCTGGACACCTCATTCCAAAACCAAAACATTAATCTGCTGCTGTAACAGCCTCCACTCTTCCAGGAAGACTAGACTCATAGGTAGAGATTTTATTCTTTATCTTCCTTGGTGTGAAATCAAGATGAAAACAGAACACTAAGGGAGACAAATTTCAACACTGCAATAACCGAACCGAATGAACAGACAAAGAGCGCCACCTCCAGGAGCTTCAGCACCACAGAAATCAGATGATAAAGATGTCAGAGTTGTGGACTGTTTGACGGATAACTGATCTCTGGGAAGTGCAGCGATGATGGCCAAGCACAAAAAGCTTTAGAAAAATAAAGCGCATTGACTTTCAAGGGTAAAGGGCTGAATGTCAGGGTAGATAGATGTACTGCAGGACGAGGTACACAGAGAGCAGTCGAGGTGAATAAGGAGGACAAATAGAGAGAGGAGGAGAGGGAAAGTTAGGTCCTCTCTGTCATCAGTGGCAGTCGAGCGAACGGATGCCCTGGAACTGCCTGGCACAAACAGCAGCAGCAGCAGCAGCAGCAGCGGCCTATTTTTAGCAATTCCCATCTTTCAGAAGGAACTATTAATCACACCTCTGGCTAAATATAACAAAAAGTGGATGGGAGTGGGATGGAGAGTCAGGGCGTTACAATATGTCCCTGTGTAACCTGGAAGGCCCCACTTAAAGAGCATCTTATCCTTGTATATTGTTCTTCATCTGAAGTTTTTAGGTGTAATTGTGTGTTAAGACTCTTTGGGCTCATTAAATCAGCAAGGTGCAACAACTTAAGTGCAGTCCCTATTCGAAATGAACTTAACACCAGTGTAGGTCAGCGAAAGATTAGAACACTATTGGGGGGAAAATGCAGTCGTGGTTTGGCGTTATTTGGTCATTTTTGCTCAGCTGCCAGGCTCAGTATAATTTACAGACTTATTCATTTGTATTAAAACTTTATCGTTTGTGATTTTATACGTTGGGAGAGGTAACTGAGGAAGATCAAATCCATCAATGTAAGCATCAGGGTAAGCCTGTGACAGACATTAGCACTGTGGGAAACAATGCGTCCCTCACACAGGAGGCCCAGTCAAAGAGAAAAAAAGACGCACTGCTCATCATCTTGTTGACCTGACTGACAGTAGAATTGCCATCGTATCCTCAATGGTTTGTATGAAATCTTAGAAAGAGTATGCCCACAGTTTGTATGATATCTTACGAATTACCACCATGATATCTTGCGAAACTGTGTCCCTTCCGGTTAGGTTTAGGAAAAGAATCATGGTTGGGCGTCCCATCATAGGATGGAGGACAGCCTGCAGCGCACAGGTTATGTGATATTCATCTCCAGGCTCAAGATTACATGGGTTATATACAAATTATAGTGCACTGCTATTTAACACATTCTCAATCCCAACTCGTAAAATAGCAACGCTTGGTCAGTGGCCCATCACATCCAAAATTGTTGCACTAGGTACCCTACTGCATCGGTATTGAAACATTCAGGGAGGGATGTCAATGTACACTCATTACGTGCATTGTCCCTTTTAAAACAAACTTTTGTTTTAGGTTCACTTCTTTGGGCAACAAAAGAATAGGGTTAGGTAAAAAAAAAAAAAAAAAAATCATGATCTGTCTTAAAATGAGTACAGTTACTACTCATGTAATATAACGTCACGTGATACACATCACTAGCATAGAATGCTTAACATACTAGCATTCTACGTTATTATTAAAACAATTCGTTTGACCTTTGGTTTCACACAAGACATGAACACCTGCCTCCTGGGCGAAAGTCCAGAGTTATTCACCCATCCACCTCCCCTCCCACCCAATGTGGACTTTCTGGCTGTGTATACGACGGAAGTTGCCCGGAGTGTACATAACTGCCGTTGCCTGGGTCATCTCATACCGCCTCTAAAGAGAACTTCTGTAAAGTAAAGTTGCTGTTGGATCCTTGTGCATACTTCAGTTCATATGGGCATTCCAACACAGATGACAGTCAATATACACACCCAACGTTTGTAAGAATGAACCTGGGTTATGGCTGCCCCTTGAAAGTCGGAGATTCAAATCATCAGGCGCAGACCCGTAAGTCGACTGGGATTGTTTAAAAAGTCAAGCAGTCATTTTTTGTTTGTTTACTGCTAGGCAGTGTGCTCTGCAGTGGACTTCTGCAAACGTTTTGGACTCTAGATTATGAGTGCTCTTGACTTTCATGGTACTCTTTGGCACAGACAGCTAAGGACACAATAGAGTGGTCCTCAGGAAGAAATCTGCACCATAAGGCTCTGAGATAAAATTATCTTCTCTGTTTTGCTTATAAGTGGTGAATATTAATTTATGAATGTACTTACAGCTCACAGCAACTTAATACGACGCAGTCTGGCATTTATTTGATATCTAGTGTCTGCAAAAAATGACGCATGGCACGTTTCCGATTCGTCGGCTCAGTTATATTGTTTACAATATTGAGTAATCTTTAAAACTTTTTAAGAACAAAAAGAGTCAGGTACAGTCCTAACCTTCAATAAGGTCAATAAGGTCAGTTTTACCATTGATAGCAGTCTGGCATATTAGTTGAATACATCCCTATTGTTTCTTTATGGCATGGCATGCTTATGTTTACGTCTAGGGATGCACAATATTGGATTTTTTTGCTGATATCCAATGCTGATATGTTACAACTTAAAATCTGACCAATAACCAATACCGATATCAATATATCCCAATTTTCCCTCCCTAATTTTAGTGATCATGAAGTCTTTTCTGTAGTGGAATTAACATCATATCATACATGCATACTCTTGTCCTGATGGCCCACCAGCAGACAGAGACATGGAATACAATACTTTTCAGTGTTTGTAATATTCATTCATTGGTAGTTTGTTCAA
Organism: Chaetodon striatus; assembly: GCA_029783705.1. Classification (NCBI taxonomy): domain Eukaryota; kingdom Metazoa; phylum Chordata; class Actinopteri; order Chaetodontiformes; family Chaetodontidae; genus Chaetodon; species Chaetodon striatus. The sequence goes on from JAPZEB010000001.1 coordinate 31,603,611, forward strand.
TTTAATATTGGCCGATACCAATAACATGTAGATGTTATCATTGCTTTGTTGTTCTTGTTTTATCTGTATGTTTATTTCTGTGTATGAACATTGTGAGAAACAAACCCATTAAGTAAAATTCTTGTTCGTGTGCACATACTTGGCCAATAAAGTTGATTCTGATGTTTGTTTTTTGAGAATTGGTGCATTAAACAGAAAAACTTTTCGTCAATATCGTTATGGGATTTTTTTTGTGATAAAGCTGAACCACATTGCGGAGCACTACACCTGATCGTAGCTGCTTTCATGAAATGTTGTTTGTGCTGCTGCTGCTGCAATGTCTAATACAAATATCCCCGCAGTGAAGATTATTTTAGGCAAATATTTTTGTTCTTTTGACAATACTATTAATTCCCTCTCTTACTCATCTGTCAATCTACCCTTTGCTGTACCCATGTCCCCTTTGTGTGATCTTCCTAAGTACAGATGATGCCGAGGTGCCAAGCATCCTCTAGGGCTGCAGCAGAGCCAAACAGAAGGGAGTGGGGGAGGAAAGAGGAGAGAAAATGACAAACACGAACATGGGGGATCCTGGGGGCAACTAAAAATAGCACAGAGAAGAGGAGGGGAGAGTGATGGAGAGTCTGCAGGCACAATGATGAGGAAAACATAGACTGGGTTATTTTTAGTTGTTTTAAGAATGAACTGTTTTGCAGTCAGAAAAGGGAAAAAAAGCTTTTACAGCTGAGTGCATTGTTCCCTTCAGTCAAATAAAACAAGGTCTATTTTAGGAACTGCTGTCTTCTGCAAATGTAGGTTAGACTGGCTAGGTGTTCTGATGATGGTGCTACTATGTGTCACCATTTGGGTGTTTGCTTTGATAGCCAGCATCATTTTATTGTTGAACATAATTTAGGTACTGGGAATAAATCCCCTTATGCATCTTTTAAACTTAAAATATAAGCCAAAGTCCTGCCATACTTCCAGACTTGCTTTCCTTCCACTAGAGAAGAGGGGTATTTCATGCAGAAATAACTGGTAGAGGACACGTTTAGGTCATTTTTCCAATAACTGCAATCGATGTGTGAGCAACTTTATAGAAGCTCTGGTCTGTTAGGAAAACTGTGCTGACAAGATTAGCCATTTGGGTTAACCAAACCCCAGACTGTAGATTACATAGACAAAGATGGACAACGCATCTCTACTTCACCCTACTGTACAAAAATAAAGCCAAAATATTTTGAAAACAGCTGGTGCCATCTTGCACCAGTGACTTCAGTTGCAGCCAGACTTAGTCCATTAACTGACTAGTAATTTGACAAAAAAATAACCAGCAACCATTCTGATAATCAATTATTCATTTTAATCAAATGCCAAAAATGACCAACTTTCTGAATATGAATTAGCTGCTTCTCTTCTGTTTTATATGACAATAAACCGAATATCTCTGAGATCTGGACTGTTGTTCAGACAAAACAGGACACTTGAAGATGTCACTTTGAGCTCTGAGAAATTACTGGGCATGTTTTATTTTATACTACAAAAAGGTTATGAAAGTAATCATTAGTTAATGCCCGAATGCAATGTAACGTTGCACCAAGCACTACCACAACAAACAGGATAATGAAAAAATTTGCAACTGTATCTTCAACAGCAAGAATAAATATTATAGTAAATGAAACTGATTAGATTTTGTATATATTTACATTGATTACTATGGTGGAGGGTTTAAACTGAGTGTACAGTTACATCAGACAACATGTGGAAATAAGATGTCATTACAAGCACTGAAAGGATTATGAGGAATTAATTAGTTTTTAAGAAACAATTAATGTCTTATGAACTTTATTAGTAAATAAACTGCCTGATTATCAATAACTGAAGCACTGTCTAAGATAGCAAGATGCCATTTCATTAGGATGCCACTACAACAGCCCTTTGTTACACTGCCACAGACTCTTTCTCTCACACACTCACACGCACACAAGAAAGTGAGATGTGGGTTCTAGTGAACCTGAATCCCGAGGATCCTGCGTCTCATTTATGAATGGCTCTGGTCCTCTTACATAATCAGGCCGTCCTCTCAATCAAGTCCACTTCACTGAGACAAAGTTTGTGAATGAAAGCGGCAGCAGCCAAGGCCAACGGGCTCCTTTGCCTCATTGGATATTCTGAATCATTTCCAAAAATAAAAACCCGTCTGACGCGTTTTCCATTTTTAGCCGCACACAAGAAGATCAAAGGCAACTTCAGCACGCATCCTCAAAACATTTGGGTTTCTCTGGCTGGCCGATGTGACTGTGACTGTGACTGCACACACGGGCTGAAAAAAATACTGCTCAGTTTTAGCTGTGAATCTAGACTGATAAAAATGATAAAATACTGAATTCACAAGGGAAAACAATAAATACACATGTAATAATTGGGTTATATACTCTGCAAATGCATCTTGTGATTCCCACTGACCATGTATAGGATGCAATACAAACCTGTGTCTAAACCACACTAATCCAAAGTACTGTGACATCATATTAGTCATTATTCAGGAAACTAACAGGTGTGACTCATCTAGCAGCTTTTTTGCATTATGATTTGAACCTTGAACAACTATTTCGCAAACACGAAGCAATCCCGGCAGTCTGTTCAAACTTCAAGGTTCATACAGTGAGCAGGCTGGACAGATGGACAGGATTCAGTCTGATTTGATAATCCCCTCGAGCCATAATCCCATCACAAGATTTACTACAGTTTACACCCGATGACAAAGAGGCTGATCATTCCCTGCCCATTCTTCATCTCTTGTGAAAAGTACCACAGACTAACACAACAGTCCACCGTTGCGGGGGAAAAAAAGACACCATAGTGTGTGACTCGTATGTGCTGAAGCAAAATCGGAAGACTGAAAAGTCAGTGAGGGTAAATTATGCAAGACAGGTGTGATGCAGTACAACAGCACAGTGCAGGCTGTTTACAACACGTTCAAAGAACAAGGTGCAGAAATGACTTTGTTTAGATAAACCTGTGCAATCCAATGCAATAGCTCTGCCAGAGGTTCTACCTTTACAAGTTTTAAATGTTAAGTTTTTGTTGACATTGTCATAAATTTGTGAATTCAACTCCATGCTTATTTCTGGGATTATAGTTTAAGGTGGTGCTGTATTATATTACAAGTGTTTCTAATATCTTTGTCCTTCTTTTTTACATTATGAGGGGGCAGAATAGTCGTGTAAGGCAATGGCTCCCAACTGGTCCAGCCACAGGGTTCAGATTTCTCCTTAATCATCAGTTCAAGGTCCACATAATTTAATACATTCACCACCATGCTTGTGTTCAGCCATGTCATCAAGCTATTTTGCTGTCTCTGTCAAGTAGCTGTCCAGTGTCCAGCTGTTAGTCACTCACTCTACAGCAGGAAACGGCACTTCAAAGTAAAATCTTTTGTGTCGAAAAAAAAAAAAAAAAAAAATAATAATCGGATATTTATATTTAAAAAATAAAAAAGAAAAAAAAAAATATTTTGTTTCTAAAAAAAAAAAAAAAAAAAAAATCATCATCGCATCTGTATATGGCAAAAATACCAAAGAAAAAAAAATCTATTTTTATCAAAAAATAAATAAATAATTAAAAAATACACAGTTTATTTATATTTTTTACACTTTGTGGAGAATAAGCACATTATTTTTTTGGTTTTATAGATGGCTACTTACTATTTAGTGAGTTTGCCTTTTTGTGGGCATATATAGCAGATGACATTTTTAATTTAATGTGATTTTTTCTTAAAGCACAGTTGAGTTGGCAATCTGTATACTTTGTAAGGGCCCTATCTCCACACGGGGCCCACGGGACCCAGTCTGACCACACTGTCTGCACGGTCTACATTTACACCCCTGGGGCAGAATATAAGAAACTCCTCTATAATAATATAATGCAGCTCAACACAATACAAACTATGTATTTAATATAGAATTTCTCTGTAAAGTGGTTAGAGTAAATTTTCTCTTACAGAATAAAATAAAGAGTTCTGACAAAGACTGTAAAACTACATATATATTACAAGTATTACATACATTTTATATGTAGGAAGTGTTTTTAAACTCCTCCTCAGGGCAGCTTGCCAGCCTTCATTGCTCAATGGCTAGTTATCTATTGTTGATAACCTAAAAGAGCCCAGACGACAGGTAAACAGAACACTAAGAAATTATTTCATAGAAAGAGGATGTTTGCTGTTGTTGCAAATGATTAAACACTAAATCAAGGTGTTATTGCAGAATTCAACCAGAGGCTAGTGTAAAGGTGTTGTGTAAAGCTGATCTGCTGCGTACATCACCTCACACTGATGCTGGATGTGGTCAGATGCAACAGAATATATCTTTCAGCCAGAAGAGGTCAGTGAACAACAGTGCTTTTAAAGCTGCATGTGCAGTTACTCTGTCACAGCAACACAAGATGATCTGGGCTACGATTTCAAAGTGTGAGCATGAATAACCAAACAGGTTGAGAAGAGGATGTCATTAAATAGTAAATAATAATAATGATAATGATAATAATAATAATAATATATAACAAGTGACACGTGTTGGAGAATTTAAGATTCAATTAATAATTTTGTGAGCTCTAGAGACAAACACTACTCCTAGATTTTGGCAGTTTGGATTCACGTCTGGAGAATGAATGGCTGATTCATACAACCACCAGGCAGACACATCCTTAGTTTCGTAAGTAAAAAAGAGACTTTGTTTTCTTCAATTTCAGGCTCAGTTTGACGCTCATCTACATGTGAACCACCAAGAATCTAAACACTGACATTGCTGTGCCAACACACAATTTGTTATGAATAGGCCTACTGATAAAAATGTATAATGATAATGATGAAAAAAAAATGAGACTCCAATAAAAACTGTGGTCACTTTTGTCCAGTATGATATGTTTGTATGATATGTCTCTTTACAGTTTTATTTTATGAATATACACTGCATTTTTTAATGTATATGACAACAAACTAACTTTTTTGTCATTGACTTGAACACATTTGTTCATTCATAAGTTACACTTTTAAAACAGTTAGTTCACACACACCAGCCTGAACTGAAAGACACTGGCTAAAATGACACAGGTTGTTTGAATGGTCTCACATTCACAAGATATTAAAAACATGCGACAAAAGAAAATATTTTCATCAAACACACAACGTATGGCCAAATGAATACATTCTTTCAATCAATCATTTCACAATGGACGACAAAATACAGCGATCAATATGAACTGGTTGAACCTTAATCTGTGCTATACACCTGTGCCTTTTGTTGATACTTTACAAGCAAATATATCAGAGCATGAGTTGTATTTAGGGTTGCAGTGGTATCAGATTTTCATGGTACAATAACCATTTCAGAAAATATCACGGTTTCACAGTATCATGGTACTACAGAATTATTATACGTCAAAATGACTCATACAGGAATGGAAACAGAGGTGTTACTTTTGGTTGAAGAACCATTTTATTCCTGTAATTGAAACTTCGACCCATGTTTTTAAAATGGAAGTTTGTGTAAAAAGTAAAAAAAATAACTAGAATAAAGTTGAGAGTCTTCATCCAGCTGCATTTTATTTCAATATCATATATAAGCAAATGTACATTGTATGAAAACATTTATTTTAATATCATGGTATACCTTAAAGCAGGGATACCAGTGTTGTATTCTGTTCTCTAAAGAGGATTGATAACTGCTGAACTCTGCACCTGCACATTTTACACGTTATTTAGATGCCCTGTAAAAATACTGTTTAAAAAAAGGGACATTTTCTGTGAAAGTTTTCTTCAGTCATTTCATTACATTTATTACTCATTTTTAGGCTTGCAAATAGCAACACAAAGATGGCATCTTCAAAAATGGATACAGACTTTGCTGATTGAAGAACTGTGCAATGCAGTTTCACACAGGTACATTAGAGCAGGAGTATCAAACTCATTTTAGTTCATGGGCCACATACAGCCCAATTTGATCTCAAGTAGGCCAGACCAGTAAAACCACCGCATATCCACCTATAAATAACAACCCCTTTAAATTTGTCTCTGTTTTTGAGTGAAGAAATTCATTCTGAAAGTCCATTTACAAAACAAATGATTAATATTTCCACAGAAAAAGTGAAAATTCAACAGTATGTCTCAGTGTTTCCACATTCAGTGAGTCTACTGCTCACTTTCATTGCATATCTTGACACCTCACAGCCTTCACAAGTGCAAAGTCATCTACTGGGCCGGTTCTGCCCCCAGACTGTATGTTTGACATCAATGCATTAGAGTCTTTAAATTATACAAGTAATTTCTATCAGCTGTGGATACATACTTTCCTTTTAACACAGTTAATCCTGCAGAGTTTTTTGGGTCTTTCTTTTAGATTTGTGTGAACTGTTTTGAAAAGTGGTGCGAAAAATGTGTGAAACGAATAAAAAAAGTGTTAACACATTTGCAAGAGAAGACCACTGATGTGCTAAGAAGGTGATGTTGAAGTTTAAATGGTTTCCAGTTTCATTAAGCGTCTCTTAGCAATGGAGAAAAACTGTAATTTTATCAACGGAAATGCCCTCTTTGTTTGCAAATGCTGCTTTAACGGTTTAAATTTAAAAAAAAACCATGAACTTAAATCACGCTTGAGATTGTTATTGTCTCCATGCTGTCTCTCACCTGCCCATTTTCCCAGCTTGGTGGGTGACACCAGCCGCCCGTTGCCCAGCACCCACACCCTGATCCCGGTCAGCAGCCGACACACGGAGCACACAGAGAGCCAGGCCGCGGTCAGAGCACCGAGCCAGAACAGCGGCGTCTCCACGGCCTTTAACACTGCTTCTCCGCTGGACGACATGCCTGAACCACACACAGCTCTGTCTGTTGTATCTAATAACAGTAAACTTTGCACTTATAAACTCTGTATTACTGCAAAAAGAACCGCCCTAAGTGCGAATGCATGCGTCAGTAGGGTTGAAAAAGTTACTTCCGCATCGGACGCTTCCGCATCAGCGTGTGGAAGTCCGTGATTGGTCCGTTTTCTTCTTCTTTTCCTGATTTCCAATTGCAAGAATATCTGAGCTTTACTACCACCCAGTGTTATATTACAGTCATCCCTGTCATCAGTCACGTATTTTGTTAAAGAAAATGTATATAATCAGGGGTGTAATGCAACAAAATAATAATTCTTTGTTACAGTAGGCTAATCAAGTATTTTTGGAAGTATCTGTACTTTACTTGAGTTTTTAATTTTCTGTAAACACTCACTTTTACCCCACTACATTTCCTAAATAAAACGTATGCTTTTAGTCCACTATATTTTCCCCAAGCATTTTCGTTATTTACTGCAAAATAAGGAAGGGAGGAAAAGAATAGAGGGGAAGGAAAAACTGAATATTGTTCTTTAAATCCTTCAAGTTGTGAAAAGGACCTCGTTTCCATTAGGTGTAATGTAGGCTCCATTTTGAAGGTGGTGTACATGTTAAGAAGAACTTGAAACTTGATTGTTCTCAAAATTCTTACTGTTCACTTTTTGATTAATAGCATTTCATTGTACTTTTACTTTCAATACCAGTAAATTTAATAAAATAAAACTGCATTTAAATCTTAAGTACAGTGAATATCAGATACTTTAAGATTTTACTCAAATAATATTCTAATAAGTGACCTTTACATCTCCCAAAGTCATTTTCTGGTAAGATATCTGTACTTTTACTCAACTGTGGCTTTCAGGGTTTTTTTTATCCAACACTGTGTACAATAGAGTATAAAATATATGTGGTGCGGCATTTCCTGAGCTGTTATGTTGTTTTACAATTTATGCTTATCTGCCAGGTTTTCTCTCTAATCATCTTTGTTTTATTTATGATAATAAAAAAAAACAGCAATATCAGTCATCCAGTTTCACCCTGCATGTTTTACAGTAAGGTTAAAGATGTTTTCTTATTAGGTTGAAATACCTTGTTTGAAAAGACAGCAACAAAAATACATTAACAAATCCCAGTCGTCTGTAATTATGTTTCTTATGTATAACAATGCTTTTTCTATACCCAAACGTCTGTGCACTGTCAAATTTTACACCCCTGGTGTGTGTTTAGTTTGGTTTTATATTTGCTATACTGAAAAATAGCAGATTATACTGCAACATTAAACATAATTTCCTTCATATTTTATTGGTTTTACAGAAAAAAATACTGAAATGTGGGAAGGTTTTAGCAAGGGTTTTGCAATTATAAAGACTATTCATTAAATATATGTACAGCACTGTAAGAAAACCCTTAACACACACTCGTAGCATGAACACCATATTCACCCTGAGAATTTGTAAGAATTATTGTTGAGTGTATATTATCAAAGGGGGTCTAAATAGTAAAACTGTTCACAAAAACACCCTCAGTCAGGATTTTTTATTAATGAAATATGTTTGTTTGATTTTATAGTTTCCCCAGCTACATGTATGATCCTTTTAATTCCTTTTCTGGTTCATAGAAGTTATAAAGACATAATTGAATCTAACTTGGTATACAGGCAGACACACACACACGCACACACACACACATATACACACACACACACACACTCAGGGCGTACGCAATTCAGCCAAGTGGAGCAGACAGCAGTGGTCCATAATGTGAGAGTGAGCGTTACATAAGAGCATTGCATCTAAAAATAGAAATGCAGCAATGGTAAACAGGAGTCTAAACTGTTGGCTCTAAGCTTTCAAAGGAACCTGAATGAAATTTAGATTAAAGCGCCATCTCGGACGTAAATGGACCAGCTGCTGATCATAACCATGAGAGCCTGCAGGCTAGTGCAGTGGGCCTGATGTCCACGTGTGAGTGAGTGTGAATGAGGACTGAGAGTTCAAACTGTTGCATTGATAAGTTGACTTGACAAAACCTACATAAAACACTTGGCAAATGTACGTGTGTTAAAAGTATATGGACATTATTTTAATGACACAACATGGTGCACTACAGGCAGTAATTCAGAACCACATGTTTACTGACAGCTCTTTGTGGTTACGTCTGTTTTGTTTGTTATTTTTGAGAATGGATCTTATTGAGAAAGAGACGTGAAGCTGCAGAGATTTACACATGTGTACACTGAGAACAATCTGTTATTAAAACACACACACATTTACCAAAACAACACCTAATTCATAGAAAATCAATTATTAAAATAATACACTTATTAAACTCTGTTCTTTGTGGACTTTGCAGGACAATACACACTTTATTAAATCTGTCTAAATGTGACTCAGAAACAAAAGACAATGCATCACCTCCACAGGCTTTCATTAATGTTTATTTCAATTGTTATTTCACAGCAGAACAACACACAGTTACACACTGATTAAACTTTTTTTAAAAACATGGCACTTCAAGAGTTGCATATGCAAAATCAATAAGGACACATGGCAGAGGATTTAACAATGGTTTTATTATAAAGCTGCTGTATAAAAGTGGTTAAATCATCATTAATATTAAATCATATAGCACGTTCTTGAACAAAACACACACAGTTAACAGCAAACAATACAATAAAACTGCACATTCATCCATAGTGAGAGCGAATTAGGTGAATTTACCATCAACACATTCAGTCATTTTGGGGGTTTATTTATGGTTTGATTTCGTTTTTGAAATATAATTAAGTTTATCACACAGTCTGTAGACATTATGACATATTTAAACAAAAAAAGAGTAAGAGTACATGACAAAATAAGACAGAACAAGATTAAATGTGAAATTAATTTTTAACAAATAGGGAGCCAAGAGAGCACACATGGTAAGAGGGGAATAAAAGTGTAAAGTAAAGGGTAACACACACACACACACACACACACACACACAGAGGACACACACACATACACATGGACACACATTAACTCCACACACACAACTTGCTCCCTGTCTCTTGTGTATTTTTTTTTCGTCTCTTATGATGACAAAGTTTAAGATAGTTGAATATTTACTAAACTTGTAGAGAGTGAGAAGAAGTGGTTGCACATTTCCATTTCCTCAGTGTTAAACGTGTGGCGTCTCGCTGTACGTCTGAAAACTACAAACAGTGGCATCAGCCTTTTTTTTTATACAGTGCTTGATGATTTCAGCTAGAACATTTCTGCCTGGTGCAAATGCACGAGCAGAACATGTGTGTGTGTCTTACAGGTGCTTGGTGATACTTGCGAAGCAATGTCTCACTGTAACATTTCAATAATCATACAGATTGAACAGATATATGTGCTGCAGGCTGCTGTAAATGTACATGGAGGACATATGCATGCAGCTTTTTTAATTTCAGACTGTATTTATTGAAAAAAGTAAAGCCTTTCTCTTTGTCTTTTGCTCCTTCTCACACACACACATCTGCAAAAGTGACACAATTACATGGACGCACATTAACTCCATGTACACATCTTGCTCTGTGTTTCTTGCCTTTCAGATAAAGATATAAAAAACAGTGATCATAATGTCACAGCAAAATAAATAAAGGACATACAGAGTGAAAGAAAACTAAGAGATGAGGAATCTTGATACATTCAGAAATTGCCGGGTTACGTCTCTTTGTTGTTTAACATAAAGTGTTTGTACGTTCTCAAACACTCACAGCACAGTACAAGCTGTAGGGTTCCTTCACGTACAAAAATGAAAACGCAAAAATGTATTTAAAAAACCCAGATCACCTTCTGATGGACAGGACAAGGGCAAATGCAACAGTGACACAAACAATGTGACCCCGTAAAGAGAACACACGTCTTTACTCCCTGGATCTAAACTCTGTAGGTTTATATATAATTTTAGTATTTCCATGATTTCTATATGTGTGGAATTGTGTTGTTCAAAGGCATTTTCAATCTGATCATCTTTCTACGTCTATCTTGTCACGATGTCTGCCCTTTAAGCAAGTTTTTGTCACAATCCTCACCCCTCACAAAACAGAACCACAGAAACAGACTGTCCTCTGACCAGTGAGTGTGTGTGTGTGTGTGTGTGTGTGTATTCTAACTTTTGTGCAATTGTTATTACTTCTCCTTTAAGCAGGTGAGCTGATTAACAGGATGGCCTGGAGGGGAAATCTCAGGGAGAAGGAAGGCTTAATCACATCCTCACTCTCCCGAAACAGAGGCTGTCTGCTCTGTGAGCTGCTGGGCTGCTCCACTGGAGCTGAGGAGGGGCTTCGCTTATTGCTCATGGGCGTACGTGAGAGCCCAGAACCACAAGGGTCGGGGGGCCTCCAAGCCAGATCTCCTGTGAAGGGACTCTCATTTAAGTATTTCACAGGGGTCATTCATTCATGTCAGACTACAAAAAAGCTGGAATATTCCCAGGACAGTATCATTCATCATGTCAGGTTTTCTCAAGTGTGTTCAGGTCACGTGATCGATACAAACAACATGCAATAATCTGAAGACTTTGATGATTTTCACGCAGTTTAAGTCACAAAAACGCTGCCAGTGTTTGCTCGTTGAAATGTTATGAATGTTTGATAGTCAGCACAATGTCGTGTTGTGACATGTTCTTGTTGTGGTGCTGAGCCTGAATAGAACAAAAGAATTTCCTTACATGGCTGCTAACTATTGTGATTTGGGCTCATTCTTTGCTCGAAATTATATGTAGACGCCTGTTTTTATTGACGATAATACTGCTAAGCGAGTCTATTATTGCCTCATTTTTTTTGAGGAAAAGTTGTGTAGACAAATTTTCATTTTGGTAATATGAGATGATCAAGACGAAGAAGAAGAAGAAGAACAAGAAGATGTAAAAGAAGAAGAAGACAATTTAAAATGCAACAAAATCTCAGGGTGACACACAAGACGTAAAATAAATGCAGTGCAGGGGGGGTCACATTCACGCTGCATGAGCATGTTAACAGCATTTCTTTTTTTTTTTTTACTAAATATGATGAAAAGCTATTGTTTACTTCCCTTTTACAGTTTCCCCCCTCACCCTGTGGATTCCACCTGCTGACGTCACTGAGGTTCGGTCACTGCTGCTGTCTCCCAGCGTGGTGTGTGTGACGTAGAGGAGAACCTGTGAGTTCAAAAGGCAAAAACAATAAAAAATTAAGATAATATGAGAAAACAGAAGCAAAAACATCATCATAACACAGAGAGCTGCTCCTGATTGAGAAGGAGAACTGATAAGGCATTGGGATACATTGATGCATGGTGAGTGTAACAGGAAATGTACCACAAAAGGCAGAAGACGCCACTGAACACATGAGGAACATCAGTATATTGTATGATGTGAATGTAAAGAATAGGCATTCGTGTGTTTTCAAGCTTGCATTTGTTTTGACTGTTGATTTGGTTCACAAAGGCGTAAGCGAGAAATAGAGAAAAGGCGTGTTTGAAAAAGCAAAATATTCAAATTGCAAGAAAATTCAAACCTGACGTAAGTGCACTTCAGGTTCCTGCAGCGCTTAAATGATTCTCAGTACGTAATTTTCTATTTTACATCTATTCAGAGGACTCAAAACCCCAGAATCCTGATTTTGTTGAGGGATAAATGCCTTAACTATTTCTTTAAACATTACTAAAAGCAAATCCCAACAGCTGATTCCTCTTCTTCTCCCTGACAGCTGTCTGTCCAACATTCAGTCTACATCCCAGATGTTAAGCCAGCAAAAATATAAAAATCAAAACAACACATTGAAGCTTCTCCTTATGAGCATGTTTGCATTTTCATCTGCTTGTGGAAACAACACTGAATTTTGAAGATGCTGTGAAAATGTACATCAGCTAAAAAATGTCATTACAATTCCATTTAATTCTGATGCAGAATCATTAATCAATAAAAACTATTATTGTTTATAATAATGCAGGGTTTTGATAAATTCTCCACATCTGTTCCTCTTTCAAACATGTTTATTTATAGCACAATAGAAACCAACATTGTGCTGCATAATTAGGCACATCACAAGCATAACACCAAACAATCCGAGGGCTGCTGAATGAGTGTACACTGCTGTGTGAGGTTGGAGGTGGTGGAGTGTGTTCTGAGGTGCAAGACAACACTCCTTGTTTTTGTGTTTTCCCTATTTTGACCTGTGGCCTCACTCACTTCTTCACAGCTGGAGAGGATTTAAATGCATTTAAAATGTGTAACATCGTGCTATTACAACCGGGCTCTCTGTCCTGTGTGTGTGTGTGTTGAAAGCTTGGGTCACACTTGTACACTTTGTGAGTCCAGACCTCGGTGTTATACAGCAAAAGCACTGAGCCTGCCTCAGAGTGACTTCTCAGTCCCAACAACAATAAGCGACGTTCATATCCTCCACAAATGCTTTTTGGGGTAAGGGCTTCCCAGATTCATGTATGCACAGCAAGCCCAGACCGCAAAAAGATTCGTGACGGACAAACTGCTCCAGCTCCAGCTCCCAAATCCACATCCACTCCAGTCCACGACTCCTCGGGGGTCTTCATCATCCCCTCAAAGTGTTCCCAGATAAAACACCTTGTGCATGAGGGGCGTTTATGCACGAGCAGCTCGGCTCATTTAGGTTTCATCATCCGCCGAAGGTGTAGCTACCAAAACTGGAAACCCACTGGATTGGCATTGCTTTGCAGCAACACGCAGCCTTGTTATTAAAAAGAGCGGCGATGAAGAGAGGCGGCATCTCATTGCCGTTATAGACTTTAACACGCAGCAGAGGGATGGCCGCGGTTTCATTGGACAGGACGAGTCGTCATCTACCAATAGCGATGCAAAGGAAAAGAGCACCTAAGCAGGAGGCCAAAGCACCTGACAGTTTCATTACTCCCCCCCAACATTCACTATGGACACCAGTGCGACATTAAACCAAACAATAACCAACAACACATGAAAATACACCAGATAATTATCAGATGTGCGGGCTCCTATTTCTGGATCCTTTTCTACACTACATAAAAACACTAGTTGAAAGCGATCAGCGCCTCCAGTGTCATTAATAGTAAAGTTTTCTTTATTTGCAAAGGGTTAATTTGGCTCCAAAGCTCCAGCTGCCGAAGCAGGGGCCCCACCCTCGCTCCGTTTTCATTGGGCCGTCCAGCCTTTCATTCGTGGACGCGTCTCCCAGCCGGTCACGATTCCCCCCATCTGTCTCGAGCGCACCGGAGCCAGACGCCACTGACGCAGCACGCGCCTTACTCACTTTTAGCAGTCACGACTCGAGACTCATCGTGCACAAAAGGGAGAAAAAAACAACTGCAAACAAGGATGGGATCGTAAAGGTATAGCGCTGTATCTGAGGCGGCGAGCTGCAGGGAAAATCACCGACATGTGAGGCGGTGATGGAGCTGCACGTTTAAAACAGCCAGAGATCGAAAAGAGGGAAGATATCCCAAAAGCCTTTAATGTGAAACCTGGCGCATGGAAGTTATCAGAAATGCCCACAGTGCTATTGTGAGGATGCTCCGTGTAAAAGAGCACAGCCAGTCTTGAAGCACTTCAGCACCACAGCCAGAGGACAGCTCCCCACACACTCCAAAACCATCCACAAAACCATCCACAAAATCGCTCTGATGGAGAATTAAAACACACACAATGATGATATCAACTACAGCAAACTGCCTTAACACACATCCACCCTTTTTAATCATAAGTGAGGGTGATTCCCGTGTAGCTGCACACACAGACTGCTTTCATTTCCCTTCGAGCATGCTGCAAAAAATAGCAGAAATCCACACAAAACATTCATGACATCGCGTTTCTTCCCGCACACATCCCGCCTTCATCAAACATTTGCTGCTGCCCTACGTTTTGCAGCGGTGTGAATAAAAAAAAAGCACACAGAGCCTCACCAAGAAAGAAGAAAAGAAACAGGTGCAGCTAGAAGAGAAAGAAGGTTCACACAACTCACCATTGTAGCAGCGGAGCCTCCTCTCAAAAAAACACGAAAAGTGCCACAGAGGAGAAAAAGGGGCACAAAAAGCCAGTTTGTCCATAAAATATGCTCTGGCTTTTCGCTTCTTCAAACTGTGCACACACTGTACTCTTGAATGGTGTGCCTTTTATAGGAGTGATGCCCCCTATCTATTTCTGGATCACGATCCAACCCCGTTTCTATTTTTAGCTCGCGCGTGATGAAAAAAGAAAAGCTCGCAGAGGTTCCTTGGAGGAATTTCGAGCGTGCAGCGTTTGAGAGCTGGCGCGAGCTCCCGCGTTCCTCCCCTCCCCTCCCCTCCCTTCCCTTGCGCGATAAATGCGCGTGCACGCCCAGCATCTCCGCTAATAATGATGCTGTGGAAAACTGCACGCCCGGATTTCAGCGGAATCATGGAAGTGTGCAGAATTTAGCTTTTATTAATTTACAGTTTGCTGCTGAATGCACGGCGGATACACCCCCCACCCTCCACCCTCTACCCTAACCACCACCCCTTTACGCGCACACATACACGCGCGAGCACAGACGCCCCCACCCAATCAAATTAGAAAATTGTGACTAAAATCCTCACACAAACACATAACTCTATGGCACATTTGCAGGTGATGTAATTATCTTTTTGTTATTTTTTACGCGCCCTGCTTTTTATTTAACTCCAAAAGAAATGGGAGAATGAAATAGACTTCCTTCCCCTGGGGGCTGCGTCAGTCACTATTGACGTCAGGTGGAGAATCTCCCACTTTGAAGGTGGAAGCAGGAGCCTCCGTTGCCTATACGGTGGCTAAAAACCAGCGACGGTCCAATGAAGCATCCACTGAACGCGTAAAATAGCAGAGGATAGGCTAAAGAAGACGCAGCCCCCTCCTCCTTTAAACTGGGAAGGCCGCTGTTTGCTGGCTGTAGTCAAACCTCTCTTTCATGTCATTGGAAGCAAAGGAGTAGCTTACACACAAATATAATGAGGAGTAAATTATGAGCTGTGTTGGCCACCATGAGACAACACCAAATGTTGGATTGAAGCGTTTATTTTACGCATTTCCCCTCTTAAATCTGCTCTTATTTCAAATCTGTAAAGGTGGTTAAAATGACTCCGGGTTGGGTTTGCCCTCCAGCAGACCCAGAAGTGGCCCTCAGTCAGTGTGATGATGCAGAGCTCCACAAAAAGGTGGAAGGCTCATTACAGGCTGCCGCGGTCTCAGTCCTGCAGACTCCCCCTGCACAGGGCAGAATGCTGAAACGCGTAGTAACGGAGCGGCGCTTGGCCGACCGATGATGCTATTTTTAACTCCCATACTCAACATGCCTGGCGCTGCGGGTTTCTCTGCTCATGGTAGCCTACTACTGTACGAGAGGCAAAACATAAACACAGGACAGCTTCCAGGCGCAAAAGCTGGCTGGATCTGGTTTTCCAGAACAAAAATAGCCAAACTATGGAGCAAAAATAATCCTCGTCAGATTATGTTTTTTTCTTTATCAATGTATCTCTTTAAGAATGAGACACTGGCTCATTCATTAAAGCTGCAACCTGTAGGATTTTCATGGCATTACATTTACAGTGTGTTGAAGTTTTGCATTAATGGATGCATCGTGCCATGAATTGGTGCTTTATGAACGCAACAATGATCTCCACTGAAAAAAAGAATAAAGCCTATTTATAATACATTATGCAGACACGTCACATGCGCATCATGCACACTAGTGGACCTTAGTGTGCTGTGACGAAATACGAGGGTCTGTGATCGTAGAGGGATGATACCAGGCACTCAGAGGTTCTCCATGTGAATACATGAGGCCACTGACGTAGCTTGCAGCTCCTGCACGATTGATAGTAGATGGTTTGCAGACAAGGAACTGAGGTGATGGTTGCAAACAACAAGGTCAGCTGGGACTCTATCCTGACAGCTTTCAGCCCCCAAAAAGATCAAAATCGTTCTTGGTGTAAAATCAACATTAGTAAAGCCAAAACCAAAGGTGTAATCTGAAAGAGTCCTGAAAGAGGCAGAGTGGTAGAAACACAGAAGGCCCGAGGTGTGAAGTCACACAACAGAGAAAAGGCTTTCAACTTGACTTTAACACCAGTAACTCCTGACTTCACTTAGATTTGGACCTTTTGAAATGAAAGACTTGATACCCTCCACAAGTCCTGGCAAGGTTTTCCCTATAGTGATCCAGATCTATATTCATACAGTCACTTATGTGCAATTTCACTGCCTTCTGGATACCAACTTGTCATCATCAGGCTTACCCCTGCATTTTGATAAAAGGTTGGAGAACACAGTTAACACAAATTTTACAAAGAATTTACACTGATTTAATACACTAACTATCACTTTATTTTTTGTGAATGGAAGACATTTTGTTTACAGTCTGGTTTAGGACTTGGGATTCGCCTGTCCTGATCTGGTATTTGGTTAAAATTAATTTGTGCCAACCTCAATCAAGATTTTAAATAATGTCACTCGATGCTTTAGAGGCTGTGCTTTGCTTATAGTGCTCTGTTGTGTGCAATGCATGAATGGCTGTTATGTTTTCGTATTTGTCTCTGAAACTGAGTGTAAGTATTTCAGTTTCAGTTCAGGACAAACATCTGAGGGACGTCTGTGTGGGTGTTTGTCCTGAACTACTTGTAATAAGAGTGGACATATAGACTATAAAAATAATGGACGTAGCCACTGTGTCACCAATTGGTTTGTGGACTTATGCTTTGAAGCCTCGAGTTTGGTCACCATCTTGTTTCTTTTGGCGGCACGGTGGGGCAGTGGTAAGCAATGTCACCTCAGAGCAAGAGGGTTCCTGGTTTCTGGTTCAGGGTGGAGGGTTTGAACCCAGGGTGGAGGAGCCCCTCTGCGTGAAGTTTGCATGTTCTCCAAATGTCAGCATGGGTTTTCTCCGGGTGCTACGGCTTCCTCCCACAGACCATGCAGGTTAGGTTAATCAGTAACTCTAAATCGTGAATGAGAGTGTCAATGGTTGTCTGTCTCTATGTGTCAGCACTGTGATAGTCTGGTGACCTGTCCAGGGTGTACCCTGCCTCTCGCCCAGTGTCAGCTGGGATAGGACAGAATAAGCCGTTACGGAAAATGAAAGAATGAATCTTGTTTTTCTGGAGTCAGAAGTGACCATATTTGGACGACAGGTTGGAGCTGTAGAGGAAAGAGGGGTGGATCTGACCCGACTGTAGCGGTGCCTTGTAGACAGCCTGCTGGTCAAAGTGATGTCACTTTAAGTCTTAATAGATTGTAAACGTGTGAGTTATATAAAAATCCACCCCCTGTACAGGATTCATGACAGAGGGAACTAGCTACAGAGACTAAAATACTATAAACACGTTTATTTCTGCTCATTTTTCAATTCCAGAGGTTGCTGCTTGTGTGGACATTATTTGAGCCGTGACTTGACTGTGAACCATGTCTGGACTGATGGAGAGCCTCTAAATGGTGGAACTCAGTTGCTGTCCATTTTGCAGAAACATACTATTGTTTCAGAGTGGAAGTGATTCCTACCTGTCCTGAAGTGAATTAGTTCACTGCTTTCCAGACCTCTCAGAGGGGTGTACAACTGCATGAGGCTGTTGACCCATCCAACATGGGGACACCTTGTGAGGTGGAGGAGCTGGCAACTGAATATTCTGTTTTATGGATTTGTCAGGAATATTCTGAGCCCCCTTTGAAGGATTTGTTGATGTACTGCAGAGGCTTTGAAAGGAGGATGGCGGGCGTACAAAGTGCAGGACCTTGACACCAGAACTTTGTGTTTGCATCCAGACTCCTGTCTTAGGTTAATGCAATAAAAACTCTTGGTTAAGATTAGGGAATGCTCACTGCTGCATGTGTAGTCTCACTGCTAATGTTTGAGAGTCAGTATTTTACAGTATCATACATGTCGATGTTGCCTTAATTGGGACAGTTAGGTTGTTCACATTGTTGTGTTTTGTTTAAAGGTACTGGGTGGGACACAGTAAGGGGGTTGGGGGTGATGGCATGGATGTAAAATTACCTCGATCTTCTGAACCATTGGGCCCATAGAGCAAGCGCACTACAGATGTTTGCTGGCCAAACAGCTAACTTCTGGTTTAGTGTTCTGTAACTTGAATGGGAACAGTTTAACTGCGGCTCTTCTAGACTTTAGAAATGTTGTCCGTCTAAATCAAAGTCATTTTGTGGGGGTTATGGCACTCAAATTGTGTATCCACTGATTAACAGTCATCTGTTTCCTAATGTAAGTCTATAGGAAAAAGACTTTTTGGACTCAGTAACATGACATGACAGAACAGGAAGCTGCAAACACACAGTTTGGCTGCCATGTCAAATTGACTTTAAAGTCCAGTGCACTTCCTAGGTACCTGGGTGATGGACCCCAAACCTTTAAAGGCTCCAGCCCAGAGAAAACAAAGAAAAGCATTGACCGTAAAACTTCAATTAATAGGCCGTGTTACAGGCCTGTATTTGGGACAGGTGTCTATATGGGACAGACCTTAAATTCCTTTCATACAAAATAGTTGCTCAGCAAAGATCAAAGATCAGGGAATACAATCAATTTTTTTTTTATTTAAACCAGGATGACTATTACTAGTTTAAAAATAAGGCTACAGAAAGTAAATCAGTTATGAATCATTCATTTGATCTAGCTCTGACAGACAATGCGTCAGAGAGAAAGTGCACGTTGGCCGATTCTGATGGTTCATTTAAAAGCCAATATCGGCTGATAACCACGATATGCCAATATTATTGTGTATCCCTAAATCTTATCTTATGTAAATGGATTAAAAAGAGAAAAAAAAACCCTGATAGGAGTGGTTTTAGGATAACAAGGCCTCCAGTCAAACTCTTAAAGGTGTATTGACCTCTCTGAGGTATTTTATGGTTGGTTATTCTTCTTGTCACCCATCTGTATGATCAGGTCTGTAACTCTAACTCAGCGGTACAGCACACAGCATGCTGAGGAGGGTATGATGTCATCATTTTGGAGCTGTCCATGGTACCAAAGCAACAGTGAAGCAGTCAACAGTCGGGAGTGAGCTCAGATTAGACTTAGAATCAAGAAAACTGTTCTGTGGGCTATGTCAGCTGTTGCTACGACACACAGTAATAAAACCACAGAACCAAACTGATTCAGACTGCAGGAGAAGTAAAGAGGGCGAGGAGACAAGAAGTTTGGTGTTAATAGCAGTCACCACAAGGTCAATATGTTTTTATTACGCTAAACTGGAGATAAACGGCCAGTAAATCCCTTGTGGACACAGCCTGGCAAGAGACAATGCATGCTCTATGAATGTCTAGTGCAGTATGTAGATGAATTCTAGCCGAAACACAAGGAGCAAATGCTGGAGAAAACAGATTCTTGCTGCCTACTACTAAGTGGTACGGACGTTGGGATCTTAAGATGCACTTCTTCAACCTCTTTTTGTTTTCCTTTTTTTGTTTAACCTGAAACACAAAAACTTAGATCAGATCTGGCCACAGACTGTTCTTTAATTCTGTATTTAAAGGTCCAGTGTGTAGGATTTAGGAGGATATATTGTCAGAAATAAGTAGGGTTTCTTTAGCGTATAATCACTTGAAAATAAGAATCACATTTTCATTACCTTCGAATGAATGAATATCAACATAGGGAGTGGATCCTTATCTATATAGATCGCCATATTGCACCGCC